>JBBMOE010000055.1:3064839-3095112 GCA_037975065.1 Chaetodon trifasciatus | reverse complement strand
GGAGGAGGAGAGAGGAGAGGTTTGGCTTTCAAAGTCCTTTTATTGAACTATTTGAGGAGACCTAAAAAACAACGAAACCTGTCAACTAAACACAGAAAACTGTTTCACTGATCAGAAACTTCAAATGAGCTCTTCATCCTCCCCCAAAGAGCAGAACTCCTCCCCCGTCTTCACCAGACATTGAGCACCACTATACAATAACCCCATCCAGGCCAGAAAACCATCACCAACACCACCAAAAACCAAAAGTCCAAAGTGCAGAGAAGAGTGATCCACCCTGTCAAAAGCTTTCTGCTGATAAAAGAGACAATACCTAAATCAACATTATAGGATCCACACAAATCAATAACATCTCCAATAAGCAAAATGTTGTCCAGTCTGATCCGAGTGTATGATTACTTCCAGGATGTCCTTCAGTCTGTTTGATAAGACTCTGGAAAGCACCTTAAAGTCTGTGCAGAGGAGGGCAACCGGCCTCCAGTTCGTCAGTAAGACCAGGTCTCCTTTCTTGGGCAGCAGGGGAAGAACCGCTCGCAGACAGGACTTAGAAGCCATCGTTCTCTTAAAACACCAAACACCAGGTACATCAGGCCCAAGTATATTCCGGAACCGCTTATAAAAGCCAGAGGAGAGACCATCCATCCCTGGTGCCCGTCCTGATGCCATCTGGTTGACAGCGACTGTCAGCTCCTCCAGAGTCAGCTCACAGTCCACAGTTCTGCCCCAAAAGACCTCAGCGTAGAAACCCACCACATGGCTCCTCATCTCACCCGGGTTGGTGGTCACTCTGCCTCCTGGAAGCTTAAGACAGCTCATCCTGGAAAAGAAAGAGCTTGGGGCATCCATGTCTTTCAGCTGGAGGAAGCCAGACCTGACAAGAGCTCCCTTCACTCTCTCCTGCAGGTGGGAGCTCAACTCCAGCCTCTTCTCTCGCAGCTGATGACCTGCAGTGGGATCCGAGTCTCTATGTAGCCTCTCTTCAATGTTCCTAATGCTGGCTTCAAGTTCCTGTACTGCTGCCAGTGGAATGAGAGGTGAACTGCTGCAAAACACACAAATTTGTGCCTAACCAACCTCCAACCACAGCTTCAGAGAACTAAAATCAGCTTTTCTAGTTTTCCACTGATGCTGGAGGATGATGATAATAATCAATAGTAATAAGAATCCATACCAAGGCCTCCAGCTGGGCTTCTTTGGTTTTTCTCTTCCTGACTGAAGTTCATCTGTGTGAAGCTTGTTACTGCACATTTTGTAGACTTACGACATTTTTATTGAAGTTATGATCCATAAGTTGAAGTGTTTTGTGGTAGAATATTGAAAACTCTTCTCTGGTCTACTGGATCAATAAAGTTAATTTGATCATAAAATTGGAGATACAAGGTATTCACATGATTGTGACAAATAGCACATTACAGTACTGTAATGAAGCATCCTGAAACCTTTACTTTGAAAGTATTTCTCACTCTGTTTCTGCTCCTAAATGAAGTATTCAATTGTTTGGACGAACACAGACCTGATACACCCCCCCCCCCACCACCACCACCACCACCACACACACCCCCGAGAGTTTCTCTGGGGCCAGAAATGGATTGAACCTCCCACTCAGACCTCCCTGTTCTCAGATCAGGTTTGCTTTGGCTCAGAGTCTCTGAGGAACACCTGAGCCGCTGATAGCTGCTTAATCTGTGAGTCCTGAACCTCCTACGACTCCTACAACCCCCCCTGAAGGAGGACAGATGCTGCTGAGTCTTTGCTACAGAGTCTGACTGCTGATCCAGAGTCACCTTCAAAAAACCTGAATTTACCTGCTTCAGAGCAAAAACAGAAAGTTATCAGCAGTCTGCAGGAAACTTGGCAAACTGTTTCTGATTTCAAGAATATTCTCAGTGTCTGGTGCAGGAGAGTCTGGGAGGGGGTCGCATGATCAGGTCCATCTAGGTGGCCAAAAAACCCTTCTTTCCTGCTGTTTTAATATTTTCTTGTAAATCTCCCCTATTTTTAACATAGCTAAAAAGATAAAGATAAAAAGTCAACAGGAGGCAATGTGTTCCATTCCCCTCCTGTTCAGCAGGACGCAGCGTGTAGCACATTAGCTGTAATGTCTTGACGAGTCATTCACTCAAACGGCACATGCCAACAAAACAAGAAAAAGAAGAGGAAGAAGAAGAAGAAGGAGAAAGTAACATGAGAGCGATGGAGTGCAGCTTCTGCAGGTCTCTCGTCCAATGGGAGGAGGCTGACCTGAACTGAATGAACAGCAGTGTCCGTTTAAAGCAGATGGTTGCCTCGCTGTGATTTTAGGACCCGCTGTGTGTTCCCTTGTGTAAATATGAAGTGTATGTGGAGAGTGGACAGGGTCGTGGGACGGTCCAGGGTGGACACTTGGATTCCTTGTATGTGCACACACATACTTGGCCAATAAAGCCGAGTCTGATTCGGATTATTTTCACATGGCAGTGTTGACAGGTATGGACATGTGATGAAAAGGAAGTCATCATCATCACTCAAATCTTCAAAATACAGACTTCAGCCCAGTTTCCAGCTGTCATCCAGTTGTGGACCCTTCCGCTGTCTCGTAAAATACTGCACACAGCACGTTTTTCATTTAGCATCACAAACACCAACTGTGAGCGGCTAAACAGTCCAGCACTTGATTTTTAAAGATAAAACTGTCTTTACCTCAGTGAAACAGGACATAAAGCACATATATGCACATGTGTTCCACACAGTTAGATGAGAGCCTGAGGAAACAGCTCAGAAGTTTGTAACCAAAGCAACTCTAAGCAACCAGGAAATGGAAACAAACTGCGTGTAAGGTAACCCGTCTCATTTCCTGTTTCACAATATATAAGAATGACCCGACATGTCATTTAAAGACTGATGGATGAAAGTGAGGGTGCGCCAGAGAGCAGCCCCCCCCCAACTTGAACTGCTGTGGCCCCTCACATGAATAAAAGCCTGCCAGTGTCAGATTAGTCTGATGACTGTGCTCAAAGGAAGTCCATGGTGAAGCTTTCAGAGCCACAGATCACAGTGAGGTTAGGTCCATAGTATTTGCTGTGACCTCGTTAAGTTTGTTTTCTAATGATAAAGTAATAATTTATTATTCAATTGACACAATATTCAATTCAATTATATTTCTGTTAATGTATTAACAAGGAGGACCAGCGATCACTTTGTGGATGCTAATGTGATACCTTTCATAAAGATGGAATTCCAGCTGATGTCATACCAAAAGCTGTGCCATACTCATGTTTCTGTATTCATTTCAACGGCCAGGATAACATCTATCTGACAGCTTCAACCACATGAACTAATGCCTCCCAGAGTGAGGACGAGGGACAGACAGCACCTGGACACAGGCTGGAGGTCATGTGACCCACGAGCAGGTGATGGTGGTTTGTGACCATGCATCTCAGTGAGGATCCGTCTCATACAGGAGACGAGTGAAGCCCGGACGTGGATCAGTGTAACAGAGACTCTGTCTGCCGCTCAGACCCTTCGCTGATGAACCAGAACTACAGATGAACAGCAGGCTTCAGGATCACAGTCCCGCAGGTCCCTCAGCATCTCCACCACCCTCCACAGATGCTGTACTTTGTTCAGTGGACTGTGCTGTTGTCGTCTCCTCGTGGTGTTTGGAGTGACTGTCATGAACTCCCCAGAACACAGAACAGGTGGACACAATTGCACAACACAGATCCGGTTTGAGCAAAAAGACAGGCAGGATTCTGTAACAGGAGATCAATCGAACAAGCAGAGGTATCCAGAGACGACAGAGACAGAAGGCGAGGTCGAGAGCAAAAACAAGGTCGTACACAAAACAGACTATAACGTGACTGTGAGAATGCTGGGACGAGGACCGTGAAGTACAACGACGTGGCAACGAGACTGTGAGACACACAAGAGGTAATGAGGGGAGATGGGAAACAGGTGAGGAGAACAATCAGGGAGCAGGTGTGACGAGGCAGGGGGAGGACGTGTGGGGAGTGAACCTAAAACAGAGACAGCCGGTTAGTGGTTACAAAATAAAACAGGAAAGACAAGACATGGAATGTGCAAAATAAAACAGAAACTTGACAGACATGACAATGACGGCCCGTCACTTATATTTAACCCCGCGGTTTCATGTCTTCATCGGCTCTGATAAAGACAAACAGCATCCTGTCCCTGACAGCAGGGACTCAGCCTCTGTTGGGACATCAAGTTACATCCTGTGACTCCACCCCCTGCTTTCAGGAGCCCTGTGATTGGTCAGGACTTGTATCATTTACTTAAGTAAACACAGCAATATCACAAAGTAGAAATACAAGATTTACACTACAGACATGTTACCAGCTCGTACATATGAAATGATTGATTGATTGATTGATTGGATTATTGGAATCTAATTACTGTCTCTGATCAGAATCAGCTCCTTTGAATTATCTGTGAGACTGCTGGGATGTTTGTAACGTCACATTTCTGAAGTTTTAGATTTTTAATCTTAATCTGCTGCCAACAAATGAATGTAGAGAAGAAGAACACCAGCTGAGCATGGAGATACTCCAGTGAAGTACAAGTACCTCTGTGTGTGTGTGTGTGTGTGTGGGTGTGTGTGTCTGTTACAGACATAATAATCCTTGTAACACGTAGGCATGATGACAGTCTCGTTTACAGTTTTAGGGACCACTGGCAATGCAATGAGTACTGCACTGTATTCATATACAGTACTACTTTGTACTGATACTACAGTACTCTAATGAGTGTAGTTTTTTATCTGTTCTCATCTCAGGAAGTGCAGACGATGGACCGTGAACCGTGAATTAGGGTTATTTTTATAGTCTATGCCAGTGTCAACACTCAGGTTTGGTTGTACTCTGTGTCCAACCTCCATTATTGTTAGACCGCTTGGTGAACCAAAGGTCCTGAATCTCTCCAGAGACAACAGCTCGTCCTCGTCCTCGTCCTCTTACTCTGTCTTCTGTGCTGGCATCCACGTGGTTTGCTGGCACAGTGGAAACACTGTCGCCTCACAGCTAGAAGGTCCCGGTTCGACTCCCGCTGTGGGCGCTGGGGGCGTGTCCTCCACCATGCCTTCAGTGCCTGCTGCTCGAGGAAAAAGGGCCTTTCTGTGTGGAGTTTGCATGTTCTCCCTGTGTTCACCTGGAGTATCCTCCATAAAATATACCCCCACTAAAAACATGCAAGAAGATCACCACCTGACCAATGGTGACAAAGAGAGTTGGGTCCCTAGGCACCACCGTCGGCTGGCAGCCCACCGCTCCTGGTCTGCCGCGGAGGAAGGACTGACCAAGGATGGGTTAAAGGCGGAGAAAGAACTTCACAGAAGCATGGCGTGTGCATGTAATTGTGGTGTGAGCCTGTCACTGCCACAGCTGTGATCCAGGTGAGGACTCAGAGTGGACAACAGGAAGTCAGAGTATGTTGAATAGCAGCGTGCTTCAGGTCGACTTCACTGGTGAACTTTGTGCCACATGGAGAGAGCTGTGTGCAGGGTTTTGACCTGCAGTCTGAGGGTGAAACAGGAAACGTGCTTGTATTTAACAGGAATTGGTTCAGAGGGCTTGTCCACGACTGGCAGGTTTCCAGCTCATACTGGTCCCAGACCAGCCTCCTCCCTGCCGTATGCAGGAGGAGGAGAATGAGGAGGAAGTGGTGTTGAGATACCTGAGGAGGAAACAGGAGGATGTGAGTGTGGAGTGATTAGTGTCAGAGTGGAGGGAGGTGGAGGCTGTTATCTGACAGTGGAGATGCAGCAGGAAGTGAATGTTCGGACTGATAGTTCAACACCATGACTGTGTGGTAATGAAGAGGAGCATACACTTTATCTGAGGTGAGGCTGCAGAGATGCCTGTAGTCATTCATCTGCTTGCCAGTGGAAGAAAATACAAACACATGATGGGAAACGGCCTGCATTTCATGTGTTTCATGTATTCTATGTAACGCTTTTCTAGTCCAACGACCACCCAAAGCGCTTTTATAGCACAACACATTCAGACAACGACAGCTAGGCCGCCTTTCGTTACGAGTGCTAACCATTCACACAGAGAAGGCACAGCATGGGGTTCAGTATCTCGCCCAAACACACTTCGACACATAGGCTGCCGAAGGATCGAACCATCGACCTTCTGATAAGTAGATGGCCGCTCTACCTCCTGAGCCACATCCTGATCCAGTCCAACGTGACATCTTCAAATGTCTTATTTTATTCAACTAAAAAAAAAAGAAAAAAGTGCCTTTGATTGATTAGCCCGATAATTTTCAATGTTCCTGCAGTCCAGAGGAGTCCACAAGCATCCCTGAAGCCTGTTTTCAGCTCAGTTTGATGAATGTATGAGCAGATAAAGGAGACATTCTGAATCATCTTGTTGTGTTTGCGGACAATTGTCACGGATCACGTAGAAAACACCAACACGAGCTGCTGCAAACATCTTCTGCGGCAGTTCACAGTTCACCTGCTTGTCTTCTCGTGGGTTCATTTCTGTTCTTCTGCTGCACTGACTGTGAAACTGAGTGTTTTCCTTTGCTTCCTGGAGGTTTTAGTTGCAATCAGGACTCATTCATTGGTCGCTGAACTGTGGGTTTCGTACTGAGCTGTGACGTCTTTTCTGGTCCAGTGTCTTTTTATCAATACAGAGTGTGTTGACACTTGCATAGACTATAAAAATAACCCTAATTTTGCAGCATAGAGAAAGTAATAAACAATAACAGGTCAATAAGGCCTGTATATAATTCTTTTTAAGTCAGGCCCCCACAGAAACATTGTGGCCCTTGAAAGGATGCAGTTGACAACCTCCTCCGCCTCGTGTTATGAACAGACTGCGATACGTTATGATGTGTAATGTTTTCCATTTGGAAATAAATCTTAAATATTATTCGGTGCAGCTGAATCATTCATCTCCAGGTGAACGTGGCTGGTTTCTCTGTGGTCGACATCGTTGTCATGATGGTGTTAAATGATGTTGAGTTCACACATTAGCGTTAAATCGGAGGATTTCAGCTTCTAAACCTCTGGGGCGCAAAACTAACGTAAACGTAGCTGAAAGAATCTGTCTGAGTCAGGAATAAATGTTAGCATGCTAACACTGAGCAGAAAGTCCAGCTGAGGCTGATGGGAAAGTCATTAGTTCTGTAGGTATTTGCTCATAAACCAAAGTGCTGGACACATTAAAATGTTGGCCTGATGATGGCGCTAGAGGAAAAGTCAGAGTATGGTCAAAGCTATTCATTTATCCAGAGTACATGAACGTCTGAACCACGTTTCAACACAGTTGCTGAGATGTTTCAGTCAAAATTACAAAACGTCATTTAGGTGTTTTAATCAGAAGATCTTTTCTCCATAAATTGTTTGGTCTATAAAATTTCAAAGTTCACATGTTGGCATAACTTGTGTTTGTCTGACAAACAGGCCAAAGCTATTCATTCAGCCAAGTTTATGACGTTGCTGAGGTCATATTGCTAACCACTTCCTGTGTTTTCAGCCACAGCTCCCTCCACTTGGCTTCATGATGAGGCTGCAGTCGGTTTGTAGGAGCAGCCTCTTGTTAGCAGTCGAGCTGCATCCTGCTGCTTCCCGATCACTGAAAGCACCTTCAGATGTTTAATTAAAATCAGCTGTATGAAAAGTGTCAGTGCGATCTGAAATCAATAGCACAGATGTCTGGCTGCTAAAAGAAGATCATGAAGAAATCAGTTCTTTAAAGCCAACTGACTGGAAGCTTTCAACCTGCAGCGGCAAAATAAAACACGGCCTCTGTTCAGATGCCAGTTCATCCTCCTACCTGACTGACAGGAAAACACTCTTCACCGTTAATCCAACAACAAACCTTCACGTTTTCAGGACACCTTTCTCAGCGATGGGCTGGATGCTGCCCAACCCTCCATGTCCACGCTCTGACCTTCATCACCGCTGGGCGAGGATGGGCTGCTTTGTCCTTTAAAAAAGGAAGAGAAATGGTGTGGAGTCTTTTAACGTGAGGCAGAAACGGTTTGACTTTTGATTAGTGTGAGCGGCTCAGCGCGAGCCTGAGGGGAGGATTAGTCTGTACCTGTGAAAAGACTGTCAGGTAGATTGAGCAGGAAGCTGTGATGAGAGGAGGATGAGTGGGAGGAGGAGGAGAGTCTTATTCCTCCTCTATAATCCAGCCTGCAGAGGAGTGTGTGGGATGATATACAACATGTGTGTTTGTGTGCAGAGCAGGGACAATGAAACCGAGAAAACCAGACGGCAGTGAACACATCATCGGTTTCTCGCCATTTGGAGGATTCAGCGGGTCCGGTTCAGGTCCACAGCTGCGTCACAACAACATGTTGATCCAAATATTCTTTATTTCAGTCCTTGAGGACATGTGTCGGGACGTCTGAGGACGGAAGGTTTTCACAGGTCCTCTTAGTTCCCAGGAACCTACATCCAATCCAGGTCCAGGACCAGGTCCAGATCATATCCAGTCTGATGAGATCAGGCAGGATGCGGCTGTGCTGCTGCAGGTCTCACGTCTGTTTGTCAGGACTTTTCATGGCTGAAGCTGGACCCTCCTGGGTTTGAGACTCGGTCTCCCTTTGAATCGTTCTCAGGTCATTTCAGATCTCGTGTCTTGGGTTAAAGAATAATTCACAAGTTCATTTTTAATTCTTAATGTGTTCCAGGTGTTTCTATTGTTTGAGGTGTGTCAGGTGTTTCAGGTGGGTGACATTCCTCAGGTGTTTTTGCCAGAGATCAGGTGATGATGGGATTCCTCGGCAGTCACCTCATGCCTCCCTTCGGACCAGGACTCAGCCGTCTGGCAGTGGTTGACTGCGGCCTTTTATTTTGGAATGCTGTCTGCGATGCGCCCTCTTTCCTGTCAGGCAGCTGCTGGGCTCCTCAAAGGCTTCTTACTGTTTGTTTTCCTCCTCATGTCTGAGTAGTTTGGGGTCTTTCAGAAACTGAAGTCAAATACTTTTCACATCTGCTCACTTTTGAAAAACTGGGGTTTGAGCAGATAAAACCTTTGAAAATGTAAAAACTACGACCATGACAATCAAACGAGGAGTTTTCAGTCATGACTTCCTGCCGAAATGCGTCCACTGTGACCTTTATTGGAACAAAAACTCGTAGACACACAGTCCGTCCGATGCTAATCTATCTAATCTGACTTTATCGCAGATTTCAGCTCCAATTTCAACAGACGGAGCCTGTTGGGGTTCAGACAGATGTGGACCCCCCCCCCCCCCATAAGCCTAATGGGAACATTTATACTGTGATTAGTGTAATACCCTTTTAAAGCCCCCCAACACCGCCATAATACTCCCCCATCCACCAACCCAACACGCAGATGTCTCCATCACACATTATCCTCCACCTGTGCCTGAGGTGCAGTCACATGACCACGTGATCACATGACCAACAAATGGAGTCCATGAAGTCCGTCGTCTGTCGGCTTCATCAGCTGAAGCTCAGGAACGTTCATCTTCACTTTTATTTCACGACATCAGCCAATAAAACTCTTTTCTCATTAAAGTGTTTCTTACAATAAATAAAACAAAAATAAAATATGAAAATACAAATAAAATAAAATGACACAGGGTAATAAAAACCTGTCATAACAGTGTACAACTCATAATAATCAGCCTTGAGCCAATCACAAGACAGTGTACAATCTACATTTATATTATCAAAAAGAAATTAAATTAAAAAGTGATGAAAACATTCAAAAAAGAAACAAAACAGGTGAAAAAAACACATTAAGATGATAAAAAAAATACTCAGATACAACAACACCAAGTCACCAGAGTGACTTTGGTCACTTTCACCTTTTAAGGTTTCAGGCGTCGACTTCACTTCCTGCTCATCTGAACGACACCGACGACGTAAAGAAAGACGTCAGGTGAGTGTCACTGAGCGCCTGTACAAGACCGGCAGAGACCACAAGACCGGCAGAGACCACAAGACCGGCAGAGACCAGAAGACCGACAGAGACCACAAGACCGGCAGAGACCACAAGACCGGCAGAGACCACAAGACCGGCAGAGACCACAAGACTGACAGAGACCACAAGACCGGCAGAGACCAGAAGACAAAGGGAGACCAGAAGACCGGCAGAGACCAGAAGACTGACAGAGACCAGAAGACCGGCAGAGACCACAAGACCGGCAGAGACCACAAGACTGACAGAGACCAGAAGACCGGCAGAGACCACAAGACCGGCAGAGACCAGAAGACAAAGGGAGACCGGAAGACTGACAGAGACCAGAAGACAAAGGGAGACCAGAAGTCCGGCAGAGACCAGAAGACTGACAGAGACCAGAAGACCAACAGAGACCAGAAGACCAACAGAGACCACAAGACAAAGGGAGACCAGTAGACCGGCAGAGACCAGAAGACTGACAGAGACCAGAAGACGAAGGGAGACCAGAAGACTGACAGAGACCAGAAGACAAAGGGAGACCAGGAGGCTGACAGAGACCAGAAGACCGACAGAGACCACAAGACAAAGGGAGACCAGGAGACAAAGTGACACCAGAAGACTGACGAAGACCAGAAGACGGAGTTTCTCTGCTTGTAGCAGATCTCAGGATTTTGTCATCTCAGGTGTCACCAGGTGACCGATCATGTGACCCACAGGTTGTGACAGTCACATGACTGATGAAGAGGATGTGAGGCAGTGAAAGACTTGGTCCATGTGAACGTGGTCATGTGACAGACTGAAGGATTTCTTCAGCGACTCAGAGGTACTTTTACTGTCACTGTGTACTTCACTGTGTACATGTGTGTACTATGTGTGTTAGTGTGTGTAGTGTACTCCACTTTTGTTGTGTAAATGTGTCGTCCACAGTGACTCAGCAGCTTTCTAAAACACACACATGTGCACACACACGTTCCTTTGTGTGTCTTCTTCTGGTCAGATTGTCCTTCAGCTGAACAAACACTGAAACAGATCTGACAGGAAATGCGTCACCTGACCTGCAGTTTAGGACTTTTATTTTGAAATGTGACTGTCAGTGCTGCTCTGTGAGGCCTGAACAGACACGCAGGACTTTTATTCTGACATATAATCTGAAGCAGCGCCACAGAACGCACTTTAATATGAAAGTCTAACAGGAAGAAAGATGATGACACTAAAAAATAAAAGTTGCACTTCCTGTGTCAGAGACTCGTCTCAGGTGTTTCCAGGTCGGTGTGACCAGCGCAGACCAGAGCAGCCGATTTTAGATGGCGGAGGATCAAACGGCGTGCGGCAGGTTGGAGTCGACTGGCGTGAAAAAAACGACGTGTCGTCACTTCACCGAGTTCTGACGTCAAACTGGTGGGAAGCCAGTTTGACCAGTAACAGCTCCCAGTGAGTGATGGGCTCCATCTATTGGCCAGTCATTTCCCATCAGGCTTTTCACCGCTGCAGCTCGCTCTCACATCTCAAACTGACCTATAATCTACCTCCAGGTGTGACCACCTGTGGTCACATGACTGAGGTCACATGACACGACACCTGAGCGCTCACTGTGTTTTAAATCACGATGGTTTTTAATGATCATGTATTTATCATCAGAATAATTGATTTTATTATCAAAGTTTATTTAATCTGTCCAACAAATTTTATTTTCTTATTTTTATTTATTGTTAAAATAAATTATATGTTTGTATAATCAATGAAACTGATTATATTTAACGTTTTCTGATCAGTTTAAACTGAATTCTCATTAGTTTCCTTTAAGTTTTGAAATTACTGTCAATTTATTTCTTTATTTTTGACATTTTTCTGTATTTAATGAAGTGAAATTCATCGAACTGAAACTTCATTTTAAATGTTTTTATTTATTTTCTGTTGATTTTATTTAATATGTTTTTTTTTTAAAGATGGCTGATTAGATTTTTTCAACGTTTTAATTTGAGCCGTCTGCGCATGCTCCTCGCTCTCTGTGGAGAGAAACAGAGCGGAGCGCGTGCTGACAGGCCTCACCTGCGCAGGTAATCTACCTGTGTAAGCCAATCAGGTGCTTTGGCGCTGTCTTTTGTTGTTGTTAGAGCAGCACGAGGGGCCGCGTGGGTGCGCTGAACCCGGCACGAGCTGCCGATTGAAACCCCCAGAAGCCTCCGAGTGACCAGAAACAGAGACTGATCCGGATCAGAGGAGGTGATGGCGTGCACGAGGAGGAGGAGGAGGAGGAGAAGGAGGACACTCCTCAATTATCCCTCCGCGTGAAGATAGGTGGCGCGTGGTGGCAGAGCGTCTCGCGCCTGTTTATGTTGCAGGAAAGAAAAGAAAGAAAAAAAAAAAAAAAAAAAAAAAGCGGTGACAGGCTCCGGCGGGGAGGCGTCACACGGATCAGTCCCGACCTGCCCGCCCGGACCGACGCTCCTCTGCCGGCCACCGCTCTGCTCCAGCACCGGGACGCACCGGGACGCACCGGGACGCACCGGGACAACGTCCACAATTTTTCAGTGTTTTAGGGAGGGGTGCACGCGCGGCAGCCGCACTTTTTTTATTTTCTGCCATTTCTTCCTCGCTGCTTCTCCTCCTTCAGCAGGAGGAACACGGTGACTCTCTGGTAGGTCTCCTCTCCTCTCCTCTGCTTTTCTTTCAGGAGCCAATCAAAGCGCAGCAGTTACCTGCGCTGCTCTACCTGCGCGGCCAGGTGAGGAGAGAGGTGCGCGCTCCCGCTCGCTGCTGCCGCCCCAGGTATTGGATGGATGGACGGGGAGGTGGAGGGAGGTGGAGGAGGAGGACGATGCTCGGCGGGAGGAGAGAAGCAGGCCGGCCGGGGAGCAGGAGCTCTGTCCCCGCGTCCCGCTGCTGCTACTCCCGCTCAGACACGAGGAGGCTGCGGAGGAAACAAGTGGATCACATGTCACATTCAGGCTTCCGTCGTCTCTGGACTCACCAACAGGTTTGATGCGTTTTCATGGAGGACAAACCTGATCAATACCTGATCGAACCTGATCGGCATGTGTTCATTTACTGACCCGCGCACAGATTACACACTGCAGGCCCCAGTGTTCACGCTCCTTATATAACACACACACATTCACGGACTCTGGCACGGACACATTTCCCTCACGTATCGACGACTGATCAGTGATCGATGAGGCCTCGCAGCTCAACTGTGGGACAGAAAACTGCGTCAGTGTTCGAAAAGAGGCGCAACGAAATCCACAAGTTCATCATTAAAGTCTCAAAGTAGTTCAGCTGCGCGTGTGTGTGTGTGTGTGTGTGTGTGTGTGTGTGTGTGTGTTGATGTGTGTGTGTGTGTGTGTGTGTGTTGATGTGTGTGTGTGTGTGTGTCTCCCGGGGTGTGTGTGTGTGTGTGTGTGTGTGCGTGTTGATCTGTGTGTGTGTGTGTGTGTGTGTGTCCGTGTTGATGTGTGTGTGTTTCTCCGTGTGTGTGTGTGTGCGTGCGTGCGTGTGTGTGTGTGTGTGTTTCTCCGTGTGTGTGTGTGTGCTTGTGTGTGAGTGTGTGTGTGTGTGTGTGAGTGTGTGTGTGTGAGTGTGTGTGTGTTTCTCCGTGTGTGTGTGTGTGTGTGTGTGTGTGTGTGTGTGTTTCTCCGTGTGTGTGTGTGTGTTTCTCCGTGTGTGTGTTTCTCCGTGTGTGTGTGTGTGTGTGTGTGTGTGTGTGTGTGTGTGTGTGTCCGCCCTCCTCCTCCTCCTCCTCCTCCTCCTCTGTCAGCCCAGCGGAGTCGCTCCTCTCAGCAGAGATCAGGCGGACGGGGACGCGGGGCGGCGGTGCGGTGCGGTGCGCTCGGTGCACGCTCTCCAACAAAACAAACTAACTGAAAACTGAGGACTTGTTGTTAAGCGGGATTTTCTTTGTCCTAAAGTTCCCTAAAGTGCTCAGTAAAGGGGGTCCGGGTGGAGGATCTGGTCTGGGATTTACTTTGTGTGTGCTGCTTGTCAGGGAGCGGGGAGGAGCAGCGGAGCGGAGCCGGATCGAGGAGCCCATGCGGACTGGAGTGACTTATCAATGAAGCAGGAGATCATGGCGGAGGGTCCCCGCTGCAAGAGGCGAAAACAGGCCAACCCCCGGAGGAAGAACGGTAAGACACACACACAAACACGCAAACACACACACACACACCGAGTCCCGTAACAACTCCCGCAAACTCCGCTGCGCTGCGTGTCCCCGCCCGTCCGCCACCCGGCCCGCGCCGGGACGTCCCCGCCTGCCGTCCGAGGACGCGACAGAACTCTTCGAAAAGTTGTTTGACGGGACCCGCGGGGGTCTGGGAAGGCCTCATAGTGTCGGGGGGCCTGTGGGGCCGGTGTGTGATGGAGCGGGGCCGGACCCGCGGGACCCGCCGGGACCAGCAGGGATCTGACCTGCGGCTCTGCGCGAGAACCTGTGGATCCGCGTCCTGCCGGACTCTGGAGTCCCGGTTCAGTCTTTCTGTCTCTTTTCTCTCTTCAAACATTTTTGTCACTTTTCGTCTGAAGCTCGTGCGCTGAAGTGTCACCGCGCGCGTCAACAGGAAACAGATGAGTCCAAAAATGAGAGAAATCATTTGGTTTAAAACGTGACGCACATTTTCTGCCTCTTTATTTTAATTAAATAAAAAAAAAAAAAAACACTGAGGGGTTTAAGTGTCAAATGTTTGTATGAATTTTACTCTTCCTCCTCTTCCTCCTCTTCTTCCTCTGCGGAGCCTCAAACTGAAATCTTTTTATTTTCTCTTTAATTTCATTTTGAGATTTTTAGTCTTTTAAACCTTTGTTTGCTGCTTTTGAGCTCCTTTAAAAACTGCCGTTTTTGGCTGCTCTGATAGTGAAATAATTTTTATTTCCCTGATTTTATTTTAATTTATCGTCAGCTGATCATTTGATCAAAGCTGCTTCTCTGACGTTAAAATGAATTTTCAGGCCTCTTTGACTCTCAGCCTTTATTTTCTTCATTTAAAGGCTCAAACAAACGGCAGAGTGTCAAAGGTTCATCTCACGTCTGTGAATTGAGCAGAAAAAAACGGCTGCAGGTTTTCATTTTATTTTATTAAAATGTGAAAACATTCCTCCGTCATCGAGTTTCGTGACGCCGTTTCTTCTGTCGGCGCTTCGTGTCATCATCGTGGTTTTTCTTCCTCTGGGGGTTCGGCTCTGTCTCCTCCTCTGGGGGGTCCCGGGGGGGGGGGGGGCAGATTAAGGCCTGGTGTAACCAGATCTGTGCAGCCTGAACGGCCTCCTCGTCCGCGGGTGTCCGTCCGTCCGTCCGTCCGTCCAGCTGTGAGGCTGCAGCTGTTTCAGGACCAGCTCTGCCGTTTTAATCTTGTCTTTTGGAGGACGTCTGGTGCTGATGTTTGGACCTCATTGTTCTCCATCGTTACGCTCACAGCCTCAGAAATTCATTTGAAACTGTTTTCACAGACTCTGAGTCTTTTCTCTGTGGTGGACTTGTTTTGGACGTGTCTCCGGCGGAGGACGCTGCTCTGACGGTCTGTGACTGTCTGACTCTGAGCTGCTCCTCTTTGAAAGTGGAAACTCATAAAAATGTTGAATGTGGTTCATTTGGCCCTTTTGAGTCCTGCCTCAGAATGAGACCTGGACCAGGACCTGGACCTGGACCAGGACCTGGACCAGGACCAGGACCTGGACCAGGACCAGGACCTGGATCAGGGCAGCTGATTTTGGGGTTGTTGTGCCGAGGTTGTGCAGACGGGTTCGGCCTTCCTCGGCGTGCTACGGAGCGTCCGTTGCCTCCGGCGGCAGCAGTGCTGCGTCTCTGCAGCGTGTCAGGCAGTCCATGCCACATGTCTCACAGCCCTCTCATTGTCCACTCAAAGGACGCGGCTGTTTACCGTCTCCACGTTTACACCCGACACAAAATCCAGACAAGTTCACGTCGTCAGTGAGAAGACAGCGAGTCTGCTGAGGAGTCAGAATTCAGAGTCTGAGCTGCAGGAGACAGAAAGACAGAAAGACAAAGGTCAAACCCGTCCTCAGTGTTTGGACAGACTTTTATTCATGACAACAGACAAAAGAGAATTTAATTCAGTTACAGAAAATGTTCGGAGAGGTTTCTGTTTTTTACGTTTTTGCCTTCATGAGTCAGAAAGCAGCGTAAAGCCGACAGGAAGTGAGCGAGACCGAGGACAGCGTTTCACAACGGTCAGTCTGAGGACGGCGTGTCTCAACGGTCTGTCCGAGGACGGCTGGACCGCGTCAGGACGCCTGGAGAGATGAGGCTTTTTTATACGTTTAATGGAAGTTTTGTCGCTGTGTGACAGCGCAGACAGAAGGCGCAGGAGACAGAGAGGACGGGGTGTGGACACGTGTCCAACACGAGCTGCAGTGTCTTCAGTTCTCGTCTGATGGATCTTTAATTCACACCGATGACATGAAAACTGTCCTCGTCACTTATCGCATTGACTTCCCTTCAGTCTCAAACACCTTCTGGATCCAGTTCTGACCCCCCTACGAGCACCTGTGTGGGGGGGGGGGCAGGGTTTACGTCCCCGTACCGTCCAAATCCAAACTCACAGTGTCCTCTCAAACACCGTGTTCAGTCAGTGTCATTCGCTGTGACCTGAATGTCTTTCATATCTGCTCCACCATGTCCCCCCCCCCCCAGTAAACACCTCCCTGAGGGCAGAACAAAGAAAAGCAGCTCCTCTTAATCACAGTTCAGCCCTGTGAGCGCCGCCGGCCGCCCGGATGAAAAGAGATGGAGGAGCGAAGAAGGAGGGAGGTGAAGTGGAAGGAAAAAGAGCGAGGGGAAAGAAAGGAGGATGGAAGGTGGAGCGAAGGTGTTTGTGCCCTATATAGACCCCCCCGCCCCCCCACTCTGGATGGATAGAGTTACAGACGGACGGATGCCATTTGTGAACGAATCACAGCTGAATTACAGGACAGAAGGGCGAGAGACATTAAGACAGACGGAGAGAGAGAGGGCCGGCCGGCAGCATCTTCAGAAAAGACAAATAAAGCAGGACGAGTGTCTTCAGGAGACCGTCGACTTCCTTAAAATCACTTTGGACTTTACAGCGAGGCTTTATCTGGAGCTGATCTCACTTCAGTTTCCTGCAGGTTCAAGTGAAGCAGCCGTGTAAAAAAAAGAAATGAGTCTTTAAAAAAGTCTTATTTTTATTGTTTGTCCTTCTGTTTGATTTTCATCCTTCTGTCTCTTTCTAACAACTTCATTATTAATAATTATTATTATCTTAAAGGTTTATCTTGTCTCGTCCTTTCCCCTCAGACACACTCAGGTTCCTTCCCCTAAATGTCCCCCTAAATGTCCCCCTAAATGTCCCCTAAAATGTCTTTAAAAATAACAAAAGTCAATTTTAATGTGACAGGAATCAGTTGTCAGAAAAAGAAACTCTTCAGGTTCCTTCAGTTTTTGTTTGAAGATGTTTTTAGAAATAAGATTAGAAAAGGAAAAGAAACCCTCGAGCGTGCGTCCGCTTTCTGTCCTCATGTCAAACAAGTCTCAGATGGACTGCTTGAGCTTCAGCCTCGACGCACTGAAGGAAAATCCTTCTTTCCTGATAATTATTTCATTAAAAATATTATTCGATGATTCTTCAGGAAACACGTCTGTCACTCTGTTCTTTCCAAAATAAAAGACGTGATTAGAAATAAACTCTGGAGCTTTTTCAAACGGTCCCCCTCAGCGTCCCCGCAAACGTCTGTCCCCGTGTCGCTCGGCTCTCACAAAGGTCGACCGTAGAATTAGAGTTTGTGAACTGTTTCGCTGTAAACGCCGCTGTTGTTCGACGTCCTTCCTGCAGGAGGCCCCGGCGGCCCCCGGAGGCCCGGGGCCTCTCGCCGTCGTACGTCGCTCAGCTGCTTCTTAACAGGTCGGGAATCAACCTTAAAATGCACCATGTGATATGAATTCCTAATGTCCTCCTCCCCCGTCCCCGAGCCGGTTTATTGTGAAGAAAAGCAGATTATCCGTATTCACCTTCACCCCCCCACCGCACGCCCCCACCCATCCTAACCCCCCCTCCAGGATTTAGGCTGATTTACTTCAGCGAACACCTCTGGTTGGACAGCAGAGGAGGAGCCGGGGCCCCGGGAAGAAGGGGCCCTTTGTTCAGGGAGGCGCAGCAGATAAAGCTGCAGCGGGCAGACGCGCTATATTAACAACAGGAAGTGTGTTTAGTACACCCCGCCGCCCCGCCAAAATAAAACACTGATGGAGACAGCACCAACGCCGCGTCGCAGCGATGTCACGTCACATGACCTGCAGCATCACTCGAGAGGTTTTAGATTTTTTCTCATTTTTTGCCCATTAGTTCCATTTTTTGTGTGTTTTTCTTGATTTTAGATGTTTTCAAATTCTTCATTTTCTGCTCTCGAGTAATTTTGACTTCGACTTTGTCGCAGATCTTATTTAATATTTCTTATTTATAAATTTAACGCTTCAGTTTGAGCAAAGTTTTATTCTTGTTCGTTCTCTTTTCTCAGTTTTTCACTCTTGAACTTTCTCTCTTTCTTGGTTTTTGTGGTTTTAAGTCTCGTTTGATGTTAATTCACTCACACCCCTCCCCCTCCCCTCCACACACACACTCACACACACACATTACTGCCTCTTCTTCTTCTTCTTCTTCTTCATCGCACAAAGCTCGTCACTGTGCCGCCAACAACAAACGCTCCTCAGACGTCTCCTACGCCTCCCATGATGCATCAGTGCAGTGGAATGCTGTTTGACTGTTTCAAGGTGACCGACACGCGTGCATTGTCACCCCCCCACCCCCACCCCCCCGCCACGTTGCCATGTGCACATTTTCCTCATGAGCGAGCTCAGAGTCGCCCGGTGACGTTTTGTCGCCGTGAGCCTAAACAGGCCGGATTCATGGAGGTCAAGGCCGAGCGCCGTCAGTGGGCCGATGGACGAGCGGGAGGACGCCGCCGATGAGACGGTAAAGACCGAGACCCCCGAGACGGCAAGGATCAATAAACAGGATCAATAAGCTTTTACATCTGATCAGTCACACGTTTGACACGTTTACAGGCGACACTTTTTACTCAGATTTCCTCATTTTTGACCTTTTTCCGTGGACGCCGTCTTCCCACAGTGCAGCACTCTGTGCAGGAGGATTCGCAGTGACAAAACAAACGTGAATTAATGTCAAAGTGAAAACAATTACACAAACATTTTTTTTCTCTCTTCCTGCATTTTTAAAACAAATGTTAGAAATGAAAGAAATGAAAATACAAATTTATTTTTTAGTTTTTATTTTATTTTATTATTATTCAATTATTTCCTTTTTAACTTTTTCAAATTAATTTGCTAATTTTCATTTGATTTTATTATATTTTTGTCAAAATTTTTATTTAAGATATTCACTGATGTCTCTTTTACTACAGTTTTCTTCATGTATTTGTACTTTATTATATTTTCCAGAACTTTTGGAATTTTTTCCTCTTTTTTTTTTCAGTGTTGGTTTGATTGGTTGATTGATTGATTGATTGATTGACGCCTTTCATCATCCAGTTGTTGGACGTCTACATGCTCTGGCTCAGGTGAACAGGTGTAGCTGAGGTCATCACAGAGACAAAAACCTGTCCAGGTTCAGGGTGAATCTGCTGCGCTTGTTCTCATTGGCCCCGCCCTCATAGGTTCGTTTGATTGGCCGAGCTCCCGCGGCAAGGTCATAGACATATGGAACAATCAATAACGGATGGCTGGATTAAGGTGTCATGACATCTGTGTGTCCAGACCGCCAGCGTACGGCTGAATGACTCGACCCCCCCAAACACCCCCTTTACCTCTGTCCCGTGGCTCCAGGCCCCGCCCACCTCCGCTTGCCCCTTTAGGTCAGTTTAAAATCGATGAAATCAGAGTTCATTTGTCTTTGCTTCTATTGCTGCGGCTTATTGTGAGCAAAACTGAGCCTCTTGTCACAGCAGTGAACAGGTACAGGTGTGAGCAATCTGAGTCTTCTTGATGTTGCATTCAAGGAGGCTCAGACATCTGAACTCTAACATCTCAAAGTCAGTCAGACATCATCCGTCAGTAACAGTGAATGTGGACGTTGTGAAGAGGATCATGGGTATTTGATCATTTGTGGCCTGAAGGAGGTGATTAAATACAAAAATGCATCAGCAAAGAAACACCGAAGTGCACCGATGACGTTTAGAAATGCATCTTTGTCTTCATTCAGTCATCACCGATGAAGATGTAACAAAACGCTTAAACCTCGTAGAAATCGTTCAACATTGTCGGCTCTAAAATGCATCGTCATCATCAGAAAGAGTCAAAATGGTTTGCAGGCAAATAAATAAATGTGTCCATGACATCAACACAGAAAAATGCTTCATGAAGTCAAACAGACGAAACGTCTGACAGAAGAAACAAAAACGTGTCGTCATCATAGAAAAAGAGTCAAAAGAGGGACATCATGAAAAATGAGGACCAGTGCGTCGATGTCGAGTAGAACCTGCTTTTAAACTGGACTGGAGCAGTCAGGGGCGTCCTGGTTCGTCCTGAGAGCGGCTGAAGACTTGATTCATTCTTCTTTGACATGATAACTTTCCTCCTCTCCGCCAGAGTTTGCGTCTCATGCGGGAGTTCAGCGATTTTCACCTCCTGCGTTCAGGAGGATTCGTCCACCCACTCGGACTCTCCGTTCTCTCCGCGGAAACCTCCTCAGGCCACATCAGATCAGCGGGGTTTCAGGCCGCGATGAAAGGACACCACTTCCTGGTCACAGATCCACCAATTAAAGTAATGAGGCTGAGGAGCGCTGCTCGGTGCGATCCGGCAGCCTCGGGGGAAGTCCTGCTGAACCGACCCCTGAGTGTGAGGTATCTGAGCTGACACTCCTGTCAAAGCTGCTGCGTGGAGTCCGGTCTGAAGGGAACTTCTCCCTGACCTCCACACAGACCGTGGTCCAGGTCCGGCACTGCCGACTTACATCCAAATGATCGAAGGGAAATTTACTGCAAACTGCATGAAATGTACCTTGAAGCACTTTGTTACCCACAATGCAACGTGGGTTTTAGGCAGTGACGGCTCTGCAGAAAGCAAAGGAACCGTAATCAGTGCTGAGGTTCATTCTTGACTTCCACGGTCAAAATAATGTTAGAAATCTAAGTTTTGAAGTTTGAAGCTTCTTCCCACGTGTTTTTAATACTTCTGCACGTATTAAAAAACGTTTACACATATTAAAAATGGGCTAAAATATGTTATTAGTCAAAAATGCATGTTTTATAGCAAAAGATCAGACACGCCGATCGGTTTTCAAATCTGATTCCTTCCACTTCTCCGTGGTCAGTTGTTTTTACACTAACAGCAGTTTGACACATCTTAACGTTGTAACCACCAACCACCAGCAGCGACGCCAGTTAATGAGAGAGCACGCGAGGAACCTGCCTGCCTCCTCTGATTGGTTGTCTCCAGGGCGCGGAGCAGGGTGGAGGGGTGGAGCCTTGAATGATGTTGGGGCTGATGGAGTTTAATGGACTCAAACACACTTTAACGTTTGCGTCTGTCACACAGGTCTGTGAATGACAGCTGGACTTTGATGAAGGATACGGCTGTCGGACATTTTTGTTGAGCTAAGCGAGCGTGACGGCAGAGTTTTTTTTTTTTTACTGGGAATAAAAGGGACTACGCTGTGTGTGTGTGTGTGTGTGTGTGTGTGTGTGTGTGTGTGTGTCATCACTGAGCTCTTCTTTCTACCTCAATGCTGAAAATATTCATCACACAATTTTGCATTCTGGTGAAAAGCGTCCCCCAAACCTGCAGTGCAGACGACTGTACCCTCAGACGTTGACATTTTTGGCCAAATTTTGGAGAAACGTCTTCATGGTGCTGAAATTTCTTCAACCTCTAAAGCTGCTAAAACTAAAGTTACATAAGAAATGATTCAAAACTGCATCGCTGCTGCATAAAAGAACATCAACAGAAAAACCTTAAGCGTGCCATCGTGATAAAAATGACTCAAACATTCATCATCTTCATTCAAACTGACACAAACAGGATCAAAAAGCTGTGCTCGTTGCCTAAAACGTCCTCACTCTAGAATAAGACAGAATTATGGGACATCACTGAAGTGCTGTCACCCAGAAGAGCAGTCCGACAACGTTTGCTCTGATTTGTTTAGTGGTTCAGAAAAGCCTTCAAGTCCAGATGAGTTTTTCTTTGAACCGCCGCTGATGTCCAGCTCTGGTCCACCTTCCCTTTGGACCAATCCCATAATGCATTTCAATGATTTTTTTCCCGGCTCGGTTCCCACGGTGATGGGCTCCGTCAGTCGTCCACCTTTGCCGAGCAGCTGCAAGAAGTCTCGTGCGTCGCTTCTGAGCCGGCACAACCGTGTTTGCCGTGGGATTACCAGACTTTGGTTTGGGGCGGGGGGTTGTGTAAAGGTAGCCATGGGGAGGACCCCCTGTAGGCCAGGAATGCCGGTCAGGTCAGGGGAGGAGAGCGGGGGAGGCAGGGGGGACACTCGGGGATGGGGCAGGTGCCTTTGTGAGTCCTGTCAGCCATCAAAGGAGCAGGCAGAGCTGAAAAGGTTAGCAGAGGAGAATAATCCCCCCTCCCAACAAAACCAACCCCCCCCAGCCCCAAATATTGTCCCAGCCTTCAGCCTGAACTGTGGCTGACTGACGCTTCATTCTCCTTCACTCTCCTGCTTTTGTCCACAGTGATTTATTACAGCTAAAGACAGAGATGTGCTTCAGACAGAAGCGTCAAAATGGACCAACATCGTCCAGAAAGATCCAAACGTTTGTCAAAGGGACTCAAAAGTGCCACAAGTT
This sequence comes from Chaetodon trifasciatus, assembly GCA_037975065.1. Classification (NCBI taxonomy): domain Eukaryota; kingdom Metazoa; phylum Chordata; class Actinopteri; order Chaetodontiformes; family Chaetodontidae; genus Chaetodon; species Chaetodon trifasciatus. Next base: position 3,072,436 of record JBBMOE010000055.1, on the reverse strand, counting down.
GAAAACCTGAAATATCAGAAGTGACTCAAAAATGTGGCGTCATCATCTAGAAAAGGTGTCAGCAGGCAGGAGATGTGTCATGATAATCTGAAAGGATTTAAAAATGTGGAAATGTGTCGCTGTAGAAAATGACTGGCTTACAAATGTCTTAGAAATGAACCGTCGTGATCAAAACAGACTCAGAACCGTCAGTGAGCCACTAATCCAGGCGCTAACACGTGCTAACATGCTAACAGCGTCCACAAAGGACTTCATGTGACGAGCGAAGTGACCGCCTCATCGTGTCGTGACTGATCACAAACTCGTGGAAACTCGTCAATAATAAAGGCTCAGCTGGTCTGATGAATGTACTGAAGCATCAGTTTGATCAGAACACATTAGTTATTGATCAGTGAGGGAACTCTCTGCTTATCTCTGTGAGATCAAAGATGGTTTTCCCAAAAAGATGCTCCACTTGTGCGTGTTTGTCCATGAGGAAGCGTAATCCTTTGAGCAGATTAAACTGTTTTCACTCTGGATGATCCAGTTTTATCTTCTGATGGGGCTGTGTTTCAGTTTTGATTAAGCTCTTATTCTGAAAGTCACTGACTGATAAGTGTCAAATATTAAATCCCTCTTCCTGTCGAGACTCGACCTCATCCCTGGCTGTCCTCAGTGGGACCGTCCTCCTGTAGCTCCTGTGTTTGGGTGGTGATGCTGACGGGGGTGGCGGTGGCGGTGGTGGGGGCGTACAGGTTGCGTCATGGGACCCGAGGTGTCCCCTTTTGTGCAGCCTGTCAAACGTGGTTAACATGCGGCCATTTGTCTCCTGAACCCCCCCGGGTGCACAATGGTCTGGGTGAGCCGGGGCCGACGGCGGGGGGAGGATGGGGGAGGGTGGTAAGGGAGGGTGAAGCAGGGGCTTTAGTTGTTCCCCCTGCCTCCTGTCTTTCTCTCTTCCTCCCACTCTCTCTTTCTCTCCCTCCATCTTGTTGTCTCTGACCACCCCCCACCCCCCGGTCCTCCCCTCTTGCTCTTGGCTGGGTTTCATTATTTGCCCCCGGGCCGCTGCTCGCTGCGGTTCAGGCGTTATCTGACAAGGTGCTTCAGAATGTCGGCCGCCGCTGCCAGACAGATCGGACCTTGTGAATGTGTCGGAGTCGAGCGCGCCCGGGAGCGCCGCCGCCAAGACAATGAGGTGGATTGTTGGTTCCCACCGACTCACCCACCCCCCGCCCTAACCCCCACCCCACCCCTCTGCTGCTCCGTAGCTGCCAGCAGTAACAGTTGTACCTGACAATAAACCTCCACTTTTACAAGCTGCTCATCCTCATGGCTGAGGTCAGTTCAGAGTTCTGGTTCTAGTACCAACACATTTCATCGGTGTCAGAGAGAGAAGCGACGTTCTCGAAACTTAGATTATATGATGACAGATAATGAAGCTGCAGAATAAAAATTCAGCTCGACATGTTTAGTGTCTTCGCAGACTTTGGGATCTCTAATTGAATTTTAGAAAAGCTTCTACAACCAGAATTATAATTCTGAGTATAGCTCTCAAGGTTTATGAAGGTCTGTGCTGTCCTACATTAAGAATTCTAGATCTAATTGCACAACCCTTTAAATATAGAACTACAATTATTAGAGCGCCCCTTATTTAGAATTTTAAGTGTAGTGGTAGAACATTTTGTCTCATACAACTTTGTTCCCCAAAAAGTCGAGTGGATGCGACAAAGTTTCCAGATGTCTCAAATCTGTCGCTCTGAATTTTGAGGAAAAGCGTCTAAAATGATGCGGCGAACATGTTGAATATTTACCGTGTGGTTTGACGTTTTACTCATCGTGGAGCGTCAAGTCAAAGTGCCTGCCTTGATTCTGGCTGAAATAAACACTTCCAATGGTCTCTGAATCTGCAGTGAGATGTGCTCAGTGTTTGTTTCTAACATTTCCATTTTGAATAGTATTTCATTGTGTAGGCTAAGACAGCGAGCGCAGGCACAGCGGCTTGTACTCGGTGGTTTGCAGTGGTTCTAATGTGGCAGATAAAACCCCCAGCTTTGATATCGCCTGCTCCAATAAGCCCCTTCAGCCTGCCAGCACCTGCCAACGGGGAGGTATGCATTCATCTCCCCCCTAACAGGATTATACTGCTCTGTAATTGATTCATTTGCAGTGAGGGGAGGTGACAGTGCTTTGGAAATGAGAGTTTAGGTAACAGGCGCCCCAGAATTCAACCGACTCCATGTGTCAATTTTATTACATCAGTCCAGATGAACTTGAAAGGCCGGCTTTGTGCGCGCTCATTGGCTGTTTGTTCCTCGCTCAAAGGGACCCGATTGAATGGAGGTCATTGATGTGTGTGTGCTTTTTCTTTTCTTTCCTTCCCTCTGCGCTCACTGTGTGTTTACACTGCACTTTATATCAGTGTTTGTGGCTGTTGTGATGTGGCTCTGATCAGTTTTTAGTCAGATCGATGTGACACAGATGAAGCATGTTAAAGTCTGGATCAGTTCACACATGGATTGAGATACAACAATGATGATGTGACAGGAAAACAGGCGTAAGTGGGTCAATCAATAACTCGCTCTGAAAAAGCCCAAATCCAGTCAGTCAGGGTGACTCGTGTACACTAGGTTGAAGGGAAACAACGTGAAAACACGCATGTTTTTGCTGTGTTTTACTGCACACGTTCTGAAAAGAAAGGAAACGCTCAGTGGATCTTAAAAATGTTCCCAGAGACCGAGCATGAGCGGCACCAGGACCCTGGAACCACAGCTAAATGTAATGCAGCCATTTCTAAAGTAGGCCAACATCAGTGTTCGCTGTGTGACAGGTCTGTGTTCAGTTCAGCCAAAATAATCCCAGAAGATCCACCTCTGGTGCTACAAGCTAACAGTTTAGCACACACTGTGTGGAGTCATAATAGACTCCATGCTAACACTTTAGCATCCGCTGATTCAAATCACAGTCAACTTCATGCTAACAATTTAAGCTATTTTGAGTGCTAAACTTTAGTTATATTGTGTTGAGTGGCTTCATGGTAACACAAAATCTGCTCACTTTAGCGATGTTACTGATAGTAAGCTAGGCGCTAACATCTGCAGAAGTGCTAGCAGTGATAGTCTTACCTTACTTTTTTCTACATTGTGTTGAGTAATGGCAGATCCCATGCTAACACTTGGCACAGGGCTGCAGGGTGTCAGACAAGTAAATCAGACAAACTTGGTCGTTGGATGAGTGTTTCACTCTCAGTGAATGTTGGACTGGGAGTAATGGGAGTCTGTCCAGTCCCTGTGTAAACCAGTTCACCTGAATCTCTCTTTCCATGCTCCAGACTCCTAATGAGCCTGGGAAAAGAAGCCCCCCTTCTGGGGCAGAACTAGGTGACCCAGTGGACGCAGCCTGCCCCGGGCTGTGGTGGTGGAGGGGTCGGGGGGCGTCTTCACGTCATCTCAGGAGCCTCCTTTGTCCTGAATGTCTGGCTTGTTAAACCAAACTAAAATCTAAATGGAGCTTCGACAGAATGAAAAGCTGAAATGAAATCGGCAGCGATGGTTGTTTCATCACACAGTGAAGATGAAGGAATAAAGACGATGATAAGATGGCTTCCTGTCCCGGTTTCTGTGCCGTCTCCTAGTGGCTTGATGCGCCACAATCCTCTTTGGTCCTGAAATCTGGGTTAAATGCAAATTGATCCAAGCGATACCAGACAATAATTACCATCCGACTTATGTATACGTGCAGCAGACCAGAAGAGAATTCAATAAGACCTGGATGTGTCTGCACTGTAGCCCCCATTCAAGTCAGTCCACAGCAGCCATTATTTCAGCCACAGCCGCATGCACAAGGACACTGTGTCACCAGGACTGGAGGTGTTTTCACCTTAGACTCTGCTGGATGAAAATACTCGACAGTCCATCGCTCAGAGCGTCTCTTGGTTCATCATTAGATTTTTGTCTGGTCCGTAGAGCTGGTTTTAAAATGTCTGCTCAGACTAACACGCAGCCCTGGTCTTTCTTTTCTCATCAGCAGTGACAGTCGTGAGCGACGCCTTCGTCTCCTGATACCTGCGTTTACCTGCACTGCTGCGTGTTTGATTGTGGGATGGGTGTCAAGTGACGTGTGGGTTTGATTTCCAGGTGAATTGTGGGTCATGTGCTGAGATGAGAAAATAAATCTGATGTTTCTGTGTCTTGAACCTTTTGCTGCTGGAGTCTTTATGTTAATGCCCAAACTTTGACCATCAAACATAAATGTCAAAAAAAGTGAAACATCACAGTTTCCTAAAGATCAGGTTGAATTCTTCTGAATGTCTCATTTTGTGCGACAAACAGTTTAATGAGATGAAAGAAAGAAATCACGTGAGCAGAGACGTTATAGAACAGGGCGACTTCCAGACGGACCATGTCAGCTCTTTGTTAATGTGCTCATTCAGTTTGATGGAGGTGTTCGACGAGCTGCTCGTCTGTGTTCCTGCTGTCGATCGAACGCATCAACCGGCCTTTGAACCGATTCTGGTGTTTCGTCTGGACTCAAACTCTGAGGACAGAACAGGCCGTGAAGCAGTCGGTAAAGGACTGCTTTCGTTTTATTTACCGATAAAAATCTAATTCTTCTTTTTCTTCTTCTTCTTTGTTTCCGGTGCGGCTCTGCTGCTTCGCCTCAACCTGAAACAAACTCATCGTGTGAAAAGCAGGTAAGGAAGCAAACTTGATAAAAACAGTCACACATGCAGTTTCCTCTTTTCTGTGTCGACACTGAAGTGTCCTTGAGACTGAGTTCCCTTTGCTGGCTGCTGTAATCTGCTGACACGCTGTTTCACGGGGTTTTGTTGACCTTGTCACCACACTGTTGGTTCTTCTTCTGTTTCTGAGAACACACACAGACACACACACACACACACACACACACACACACACACACACACACACCTTCCCGTTATGCCCTCACACTCTTTTATTTCCTTTTCTTCTTTCACACTTCCCACTTCTCTAACGTTGCCTCCTTTTACCTTCTTCACTCACAGATTCTGGTGTTTTCATGACTGCTGTTGGTTGAAAACTGGTCACCAAAGTGTCGACCTGTGACGAGAAGTGAGGAGAAATGAGTCCCTTGTTTGCTTGCTTGTTTGAAGTTGTCGAAGTAGTTTTGAGATCAGAGCCCTGTTTCACGTCCTCGACTGCAGGAGATTTAAGAAAATACTCAAATTGTGAGGATTTGGCCGTCGTCTTTGTGTTTGGGTGGTTTCATATGTTTTAATGTGAGATTGGCTCATTGATTCCTCGGTGATTCTTGGGATCTTGTGCATCGTGAGTTTGTGATTGTCTGATAATACGACATCAGTCTTCTTCACATGCAGTTGCTGCTTTCAGTAAAACTCACCGAGGTTTGAAACTCACATATCAGAGCGTTTATATCCACTTTTATTGGGCCAAGTTTCCTCTTGGTGGCATCGTGATGTGAGTCAGACTCGGATCAGTCTGTCCGGGTCAGTTTCCTCTGGTCAGTCAGTGCTGCAGCACACAATGACGTTCAGACAATAGTGTTCTTCAGCTTTGTGTCAACAGTTTGTGTTTGGTCTTTTCCTGTTTCAACATGACAGTGTCCCCGTGCAAAAAGTCAGGTCCAGAAAGTCAACCGGTCCACAGAGTCCTGAACCCCGTCCAACATGAGTCAGACCTGATAGCAACATCAGTCCTGGACCTCTCTGATGCTCCGGTGTCTGAATGGGAGCCTGACATGTTTACCCTGCTGCTTATGCTCAGATGTCCACATACTTTTGGACAGGTAGTCCACTTTTCAAGTCCCTGCAAATTAATGTCCAAACAGTGCAGAGACGATGAGAAGGTCGGGATTCATGTTTAAGTGAAACTGGTGAACCAGCAAAGATGAAAATGATTGATAGCAATGTCTTAAACATTTTCCTTAAAAAGAGGAATATTTCAGAAGAAGAACAAGATGAAGAAAAAGATGAACGTTTTGAAGTTTGTATGTGAAAATAAACTGAAGGCCCAAAAAATCCCAAATAAATTCAGCCAAGCAGCAATGGGTGACAATTTAAATGAAGTCCAGTTTCACACTGAACTACTGGGAGACTCCTGCAGGAGTTGCTGCTGAGGAGGAACGCCATCCATCACGAACTCCAAACACATTTGATGGTCCTTATTAGAAGAATCAAAGTTGGTGATGAGAGCAGGAAGTGTGTCAGTGTTTCTGTTTGCTCTTCATCGGTTTGAATAGAAGAAGAGACTCGCGTCCCTCAGGTGGACCCGAAACCGTCGCTCTGCTCGCTGTGGCAGCAAACTTTAGGAGACGGATTAAAAATTAATTGTCCCCCTTCAGACATGATCAAAATATTGTTTTTATGTCTGTTGTCTTTTTGCTCCACTTGAGTTTTTCAGTTTAAAATGGTTCATGTAGAAAAAAAATCTGTTTTGTGTGCAGCAGGAAAGATAAACAGTATTTACTGTAGTTGGGGTTAGGGTTAAAAAATGAACATGTTTCTCTTCCATTTAAAAAAAAGGCAGATTCTTCAGAAGCTTGCCATTGGTTCTGTAGAAACCATGTGACTGGTCTTCAAGCTGCACAGTTTCACTTCAGTGCATTTGTAGCTCTGACATTAAATCCTGATGATTGTGTGATTACTGATACAAAAACAATAAAGATCTTTAAATCTGACTGCCAGAAATATAAACATGGCTCTTTTCATTGAACAGAAGCTAAATTTCACAGGAAACAACAAAACAAAACATCACATGAAGGTTTGATGTGAGAAGCAGCAGAAACACGAGGACTTTACTTCCTGCATGCTTTTGAACAAACTCCTCTGACTTGTGTGGAAATACTGCAATTGATGGAAGGAGGGTTGAATTTAGGTCGACTGGACTCGCTGGTATAAACCGGAAAACATTTTGCGTCTCATTCAACAAGTTATTAGAAGTTATTTTTCTGCTCATACTTATGAATATGGAATAAAAGGGGTTTAATAGTAGACCCCTGAGGGACACCACAAGTACCTTCAGCTCTGTCTTAAATTCTCAAACCACAGTTTGATCTGTTTTTTTTTTTTAACAAGCTCATGACAAACAGTCATTTATTTTAAAAATATAAACATGATATTTTCACTGAATAGGTGATGATTTAAAGCAGAAACTGATGAAAAAATAATAATCTGCAAACAACGAAAAGAAAATGGAAGCAAAGCTTCGGTTTTTCTAAAAACGGGTTGCTGCTCGGTCTGAGATGAAACAGCTTCCCATAGGGTCGTGGTTTCAGTAAACGACCTCTCAGAGACTCTTCATGAATGGTGACAAAACCCTCTTCTTCTTCTTCTTCTTCTTCTTCTTCTTATTGTAATTTAGCACCACCCACACTCTGTCACTCCCAGCATGTAAAAAGAAGGAGTCTTGAGAAAATTGGAGGACAGAAATGTCTGATGATGTTCAACAAACGAGTCTGCTGTGCTTAAATGCTTTAATTGGTTGAGAGGATGGTGGATAAAAGGCTTTTATTTTGAAGAGTAGTGAGAGTGTGGCTGGAGAGGATTAAAATGTCCCCGCGGTCTGACTGCAGCAGGACGGGTTTGGGTTTCAAAGTGTTTACCCCCCCCCCCCCCCCCCCA
>JBBMOE010000055.1:3056638-3059138 GCA_037975065.1 Chaetodon trifasciatus | reverse complement strand
AAAGGTCACCTGACTTCATCCTTTCCTCCACATCCAAAGGTCACACGTAAAATGTCCTTAAAAATGGCATCACGTTGGTCCGTCTCAACTTGTCCAAAAAGACATCCTCAGATGTTTCATTTCTTTTCATTTACGCTGAGACAAAACAGGCAAACGAAAAACGTGAAACGAGCTGAGAAAAAAGACTGAAACAATCAATAATTGATCAGAGAAGCAGCTGATTAATTTCCTCTGACTGCTCTGAAAAAGGGTCAAATGTCTGAAAGGTCAAACAGTTCAAACTCTTTCTTCAACTGTTCATTTTCAGCTGTTTGTCTTTCATCCTGATCGAGGGTCAATAAAGCTGCTGTAACTTTCTCTGGACATCTGATTCGAGGCCCTCCAGTTCAGGACGTGACACGCTGGCCTGTGTGGAAACCAGCAGGATTTACTGGGAGCTGAGTGTTTGTCTCAGACTGAAAGTGATTAGTGTTTTTTCTCTGAAGCTGCGAGCCCAGGACAGGAAGTGGAGACACCTCTCAGCTCTGAGGTACAATGGAGACCACATCGCGGTAACACTGGGCTCATTGTACCGACACCCTCCTCCCACCTCTCCATCTCCCTCCCCCTCTGACTCCCCCCTCAGCTCTTATTGTCAGCAGGGAGATGCTGCTCTGTTCAGGACAGCAGCAGCATCACAATCAGACCTCAGAGACTCTGAGAACCGATCTCAGTCTGCAGGTTCAGAGAGGAAGGAATCCTCACTTGAAGACTGAATATGCAGCCGAGCCTCACGCCAAAGCATGAACTGGACCTGCCGGTCCACTCGAGGGAAGCGAGTCTGTGTTGTGTTTCGCCTTGGCGTGAAAAGCACATGCATGTATGAAGGTGGTGGTGAGAGGAGTGACGGCCAAACATCGTATGAAGAGTGACAGAGTCCATGTTTGGAGGAGGTCAAAGTTCATGAATGCGAAGCGCCCCAGGAGGTCGGGATTCTTGTCCCGTGTAAAACTAGTCATCAGTCGTGAGCTCACATACTGAATGTGCGTCACGTTCATAACATCACGTATTCAATCTAAACCTCACCAACGGCAACATCGTGTGAAATATTTATCATCACTAACGGAATGAAAGCGTGCTCGTGACACATCTCGGCGACCTTAAACATGATCCTGACATGGTGGACTGGCAGGTCCATCACACACTTGGCACGATGGGATACGTCACAACAGCTTCATGACTCGGCCGCCATGTTACATCCATCCTCCTCCTCGCTCAGCTCATCTCGCTCTCCTTCACTTCCCTCCTTCTTTCTCCCTTCCGTTGATGATGTATCACTTCCTCGTTTTTGACCAATCAGCTTGCACCTCGATGGAGAACCAGCCTCCCACTCAGATCATGTGTGTCACACAGTAGAGGTGTGTAATCCTCCGCTGACAGTGACTCTGATGAGGACGTGTTTGTCAGTCTTTTAAAGATATTTTGCCATGAAAATAAAAGCAGTTTGTGTCCAGAAACATTTCTGAAGATCTGAATTTGACATTTTTGACAGCGACCATGTTCCGCCCTCACAAGGGGCCCTTCACAACATGCCATAAGCACCATGAGGCCTGTTTAAAGTCACTGAGGCCTGAAGACCTGAATTTGATCTGACACTGAAAGCAATGTTTAAGCTTCGTTTCATTAGCTTAGCAACTCAAATCTCCACTCATACACAGCAAAATCTATTTTCACATCTTCAGGAAATATTTGGTGACGCAGTGGCGACTCACAGAGCTCGTTGTTGAGCGACTGTAGCTGAAGAGCTAACCGCTAACATGCTAACACCAGTCACTCTCTGTGAGCTGTGACTCATCGAACAGTCGATTAACGGAAAACACGAACAGCGGATCGATGAATCACGACGTCCTGGACAGGAAGTTCCGCTGAACTCACGACTGACTGCAGCCTACAGATACCTGCCGAAAGATTACAGCCTTCAGGTGTCTCCAGGTGTCGGCCGCCCGATCTGGCGGTCTCTTGGCTGTGATCTGATTAGTCCACGGCCTGACAGTGAGTCACAGTGGCACGGCGGCGCCCTGCAGTCGCTCATCCACTTAACTGAAAAGTTTGACCTCGGGCAGCGAAGGCTGTCAGCTCCCGTCCCCTCAGTGAGCCTCGACGCCATCGACGGCGAGGACAGGGAGTGGGGGTGGTCTACCCTGCCCTTCTGCCCCCGGGTCACATGATGGATGAACACATCTGTCAGTCCAAAGGTGTGACCGCGGGCGCTGACCGCTCCAGCGACACCTCACTTCCTGTTTGTCCTTCACCCCTGATGAGCAGACCTCCCCTCTGCAGCGCTGACTCACCGCCACACAGGCGAGTGTTTCACCGCCACAGGAAAACTCAGAAAATGCTGCTCTGTCATTGGCTGTCAGTCACATATGCAGGCCACATTAAGTAGTTGATGGACAGAAAATGAATTTTATTATTTATATAGAATAAAAATCTGGCTGGTCTCCTGCAGGGTGTCCTCAGC
>JBBMOE010000055.1:3046638-3051638 GCA_037975065.1 Chaetodon trifasciatus | reverse complement strand
TCGTAAAGATACTTGGTGTTCGTAAAGATGTTTTGTTTGTAAAGATACTTGGTGTTCGTAAAGATGTTTTGTTTGTAAAGATACTTGGTGTTCATAAAGATGTTTTGTTTGTAAAGATACTTGGTGTTCGTAAAGATGTTTTGTTTGTAAAGATAAAAACGTTCTGGGTTCGTAAAGACGTGTATTGGTCTCTGCTGGTCCCTCGGCGATGGGCGAGTCACATAGCAGATAGATCTCTCTCTGTGTGTTTTTAGGAGCTCTGAAACATTTTTCTTGGCGAGTTTCAGTTGGAGAGTAAAATATTCGGAGCTTGTCTCTCTGTGGTTGGTGTTTTTCTTTAGGCATCCCTCCTCCTCCTCCTCCTCCCACCCTGTGAGGGGTGAATTACAGAGCGACTCTCCTCTTTTTGTTTTCTAACTGCTCGACCACATGGGGGAACAGGCTGGGATGTGGTGGCTGTAATTACACAGCAGCCTGCCAACAGGTCGGCCATGGAAACTCTCGCCGAGCCCCGCCTCCCCTCCTCACCCCCGTCACCGCTGTCTTTGAGGGATTTCTGTCCATTCTTAGATCCTCCGTCTACATACCAGAGAAACGATGGGGTTTCTGCTGCCAGGACTCGTTGTGAAGGTCGAGCTCAGTCAGATCCAGATCTCCTCTAACGTCACTTCGCTTCCTCTTTTCTAACTTCTGGACAGAACGAGTCTCTGTGCTGCTGGATGTTGGTTGGCCACAGGTCGATCGCCTCCATTAACCTTTTCTTATTATTACTGCGTTTATCTTCTTAGACTCACTTCCCTAAAAAGGTTTTTACAAACAACCTGAATAATTTCACGTTTCAGAGATTTTAACCCTCGACAAGTTTCATGGTGAGTTTTGAGTTCTGGTTGAATTCATCAATGAAGGCATCAAAGCTGACGTCGTCAATTTCGAGATTTTGGTGAAACCAGAAACTGAAAGTTGTTGCTTTGCTTGAAGAAACATTGAAATGATTTAGAAAGGATCAAAAGTGAGTTGAATCGATCAATTGATCAATCACTGCAGTATAATGCTCCTCATTCTGTCTGTGCCGTCTGAGCGCCAGCAGTTCAGCCGACTTCCTGCTGCGGGGGTCATGTGATCAGGAAAAGGAAGAAGACTCCAGTTTTTACTATCGTTCAGCTCATTATCCAGTGTGTGTGTGTGTGTGTATGCGTGTGTGTGTGATACAGGAAAGGAAACGATGTGTGAAGGAAAAGAAGGCGTAGGGAACAGGAAGTCCAGAATCCAGAGTCCAGAGTCTGGATGTGGTTTCAATGATCAGGTCTCAGGTCTTTAATGTTTTTTGGATGTTTTTACACTTTAAACTGTTCACAGATCAAATATCTGATCCAGATTCAGTGATCTGACACACACGCAGCTGACCTTCAGACCGCTGAGGGCAGGATGACCTTTGACCTCTGACATAAGAATCGTTGTTCTGTTTCTGTCCAATGAGACGCACCGTTCCCTTAGACAACCTTTATTTTAAGCTTTATTAGTTGAGTGTCTGTTGTCATGAATGAATGAATGAACTGTGCTCAGTCCAGAAAAAAAAATCCAACCTTTGTTCAATTGTTCCTTTCACGCATAAGAAATCACAAACAGAAACTGTTTCATCTAATATCATGTGATCGATCAGGGACAGAAACGTGATTTGGGGACCTCATTACTTTTAGAGAAATTCTACTTCACACATATTCTTCACATTTCTGAGTGTGTTAACCCAGTCCTGAACCTCCTGTCGCATAAAATGTGGTTTTGGCTGAAGCACGTTGGGAGACCGAGGATGGACCCACTGGTCTTATGGTCCTCCTCCACTGTCATCGTTCAGTAGTTAAACATGTAGGATGCAACGTTTGGTGGTCCTTCTCCCACTGTGGTTTGATTTCTGATGCCTATCCAAGGACATCATTAGTGCAAATGCCCCACCATGACCAGCACTGACCAGATCAAAAACTGTTTCATGATAACCTGGACATCAACGTTGGTGTCACAGCCAGTTACTAACCTGAAGACACCAAGTTTTGTCATGCTCATAACAGCATGGTATTCCATGTACTGAAGTGCAGGAGAACTTCATGGATTCATCCACTTTCACACCACCGGCACTTTGGGAGCAACCGGCAGGATGCCAGGGTGACAAAGGTTAATGTGTTCCTGAATGTTGGACTGACCATTGACAGTCTGGATCTGGAGGAAGCATCCCAGAAGCCCCCAAGAAAAAACAACGTCTGAAGCGTCATAACATCCCTCACCTGCAGCAGGAACACAACGGGCTGGCCTTTGTTGAGGGTCTGGAACAGTGTCTAAGCTTTGTGCATAGAGGCACTGAGGCTGGCTTCAAGTAGGAGACAAAACTGAATGTCCACCAGGCATTACCAGCTCTTCTATACTCGTGCAAATCTTGGACAGTCCACCAGTGACAGGGCAGGAATTTGGACCATCTACACCTGAGCAGTCTGAGGAAACTGCTCAGGATCATGTGGCAGGACAGAATCCCCAGCAGTCCTCAGCAAGGCCAGTATTCCCAGTGTCCCGGCCCTGATGGACTGGACATGGGACTGGAATGCCCTGTACGAGACAGCCAAACCAAGTCTTCTTTGGCGAGCTGAAAAATAGCAAACGAGGGCAACAAAGATGCCCTGAAAGCCTCATGGTTGAGCTTTGGATTTGACCAGGTACTCAGGACAGGTGCTCAGGACAGCCTGCCTGGAGGAGGAAGTCCAGGAAGGTGCAGGAAAAGCTCCTGTGTGATGTTGAAGAGGCAGCAGCACAAATCTGGCTGCACCTCAGAGCTCTACGTCCTCACATACAAACACATGAATCAGCATTTAAGTATGTAATTACTTCCACATTCAAGCACTATGTTATATGCCAATAATTGATCATCAATAATCACAACAGGATGTTTCATGTTTCCTTCATATTAATCAGTGTGAGATGGAACAGGGAGCCTCTATTGACTCTCAAGGTTGGTGGGTGGGGGGCCGGTGGAGGCCCCTGAACATTTGTTGACAACAGTAACATGTGCGGAGACCGGGCACAGATGGTGGCTTCGTGTCAGTGGAGGTGGAGGGGGTGGAGGGGGTGGAGGGGAGTCTCCCAGCTCTGTCCTCACTCTGCTGGAGTTTCCAGCCTGTTGCACCGGGGCCCCTGCAGATAAATGGAGCCTTAATTCAGTCACTGTTGGTGCCTTTCTGTGCAGAAAGCCGCAATTACTCAGGTTGTTTTCATACAAACATGTTTTCAATAGAAAACACAGATCCAGTTGTACGCTACGTGTCCAAAAGTAAGTGGACACCTCTTAATCTGGTTCTGTTTGCCCTGTTGGGGTCTGGATCAGCTTTGTTTGTTTGTTTGTTTGTTTGTTTTCTACTTCAACACAAAGCATATCCAGTCTGGATGACTGGTCTGAGACCTGAACCCCATCAGCACCTCTGATGAGCTGGATGTGGAAGAGAAGCTGTGTGGAATAGATTCACTATGTGACCAAAAATATCAGGACAAAGTCTATATTAACTGCATGTGGAAGGTGTCCACATACTTTTACTACGTTTACATACTACGTGTTTTTTTAGTTTGTTTGTTTGTTTTAATGAGGTTGTAGGGAAATCATAGCGCAGCATAAATAAATTCATATTATGGCCAAAAGTATACGGACGGATCTTTGGGCCGACTGCATACAGACACCTCAGTCAGCTGTCCACATACTTTTGTCAGAGTGTGTGTGTGTTACCTGCCTCGGTGTTTCCTGTCTGTGAGGAATCACTTCAGCTTGTAGCCGCTAGGCAGCGACCTCATTTCCACAGAGCCTTACCTACCCCCACCCCACCCCCCTCCCCTCCAGTTGTTCGCCCAGGTGATGTGCTCTCAGGCGAGAGAGAGAGAGAGAGAGAGAGAGAGAGAGGAGAGGAGAGCGAGCTGGTTTCATCTCTCATTACCTTTCAGCGAGCGGCAGGATGTGGACGCGGCACCTGGACGAGGACCAGCGCTGCGCAGTCACAGCCATCTGTGGACATATTGATGGACCTATCGGAGGAAACGCAGTCTGGACACCTGCTCGGTCCAGAGAGGAATAAAATGTCTAATGTGCTGCTTTAAAGGGACGAGACGTCTGCCGGGTTCACTTTGTTCTCGTCCAAATGGCTGAAAATCTGCTCTGAAGCCCCGCCCTCCTGGCTCCGGATCATTGGCGTGTGATTGAACAGGCGGCGGTGATTGGCTGCCGTCATTTGAGCCTCACATTAAGGTTTGACCCTGATTGGATGTTTTATATGACGATCTGAATGTCTCAATTAGTCAATCAACAGAAAATGTTGTTTCCAGCTTTTTTAAATTAAAAAGCATCAATTAGGAAAACCGTCATCAATAATCATCAATACGTGGCTGTGAGGTTACTGAAGACAGCGGTCCTCAACTTGAGGGGCGCGACCCCCCAAAGGGCTCAGCAGACCTCTGATCGAGTCCTGTTGTGTTACAGCGTACGGACAAACAGCTGGAGGGGGAAGCTTGGTTTAAAAACTTCTTCTTCTTCTTCTTCTTCTTCTTCTTCTTCTTCTTCTTCTTCTTCTTCCATTTTCGTCTTCATGTCATGTTAGTTGTGTTCTTGTCGTGTTTGTTGTCATATTTGTCATTGTGTTTGTTATTGTGTTTGTTGTCATGTTTGTGTCATGTTTGTTGTTGTGTCTGTTGTCGCGTTTGTGTCGTGTTTGTTGTTGTGTCGTGTTTGTTGTGTTTATTGTTGTGCTTGTTGTTGTGTGTGTTGTTGTGTTTGTGTCATGTTTATTGTCGTGTCGCGTTTGTTGTCGTGTTTGTTGTTGTGTCATGTTTGTTTTGTTTCTTGTTGTGTTCGTGTCATGTTTGTTGTCATGTTTGTTGTTGTGTCGTGTTTGTTGTCTTTATTGTTGTGTTTGTTGTGTTTGTGTTGTGTTTGTTGTCCTGTTTGTTGTGTTTGTTGTCGTGTTTGTATCGTGTTTGTT
>JBBMOE010000055.1:2999138-3041638 GCA_037975065.1 Chaetodon trifasciatus | reverse complement strand
TCGGGTCGGCCACGCCCTTCTGTCCTCAGAGGGCTCAGAGGCCCGGGAGGTCCTCCAGAACCACCGCCGCTGGAGACTCGGAGACGACACCGACAGACACCCGGACAGTGCTGGTGAGTTGTGTGTGATACTCGTCAAAATACAGAAAAACAGGAGAATCAGAGAATTCGAGATGCTTTTGTTCCTGCATCCTGTGTTTAATGACGTTCACCGAAAGGGCCACCTACTGGCCTTTCTGAGCTTTCGTCCTCGACCACTGTGGCGTTTTAGTCACATGACAGGAAGTGGTCACTTACATGAAGCAGGTGGATGAAGACTGAGAGATATGTTTGAAAGCTCCAGAAACTAAGTGGACCTTTGTGATTTTTTATCGTCAGCGGAGAAAAAAAATTCACAAAAAATAAAAAGTAGTTTTTCATCAATTAAACGTGAAAAACAAAATAAAAACTTCTCTTTGAAATGATGCTGTTGGTCAACAACTAATAAATGCTTCGAGTCCGGGCTTGAGTCCACACAGTCCTCACTTTTTCGTCTGTGGATTTGGGTGAAGAGAAGGAATCCGTCTGTGTGGAGGGACGATCGTCTGAGCAGCAGCTGATGAAGCGAAGCTGCTGATTGGACAGTCGGTGGCAGCGGAGCCGCGAATTCTTTTAATTAGGATTCAAATGGGCTCGTTGGGCGGAGCGGCGCTCATTAATGAGCTGAATGAAATCTGGAGCTTTACATGAATAATAAGACCAGCAGAGAGACAGAAACAGTGAGACAGATGCTGTAACTGATGGACGGCAGCGTCCATTTGGGGAGGAGGAGGAGGAGGAAGAGGACAGGAGGAAGGCAGGAGGAGCAGTGGGTGAAAATACAAAGAAAAGAAGAAGTTTAAACGTGTCTTCTTGAAACTTAAAATGAGAAACTTTACTTAAACGTTAAATTGGTCAGAACCTTTTCTGACATATTCAGATTCATTTCTCTCCGTTTCAGTCGTTCTGTATCTCTCATGTGACCAAAGTTAACCAATCAAAAGTGACATGTAAAACTCACATAAGACCACACTAGCTAGCTCGTGGCTAGCTAGCAGAGCAATATTCTGAGTCAGAGGTCGAAAACGCCGTCACCACATCACACGAGCGACGCTAACGATGACCTCTCTGTTGAGAAATGACGTTTTAATGAAATACAGATTGAATACAACCTATGAGCTGCTTCCTTCTTCTTCTTCTACACAGTAAAATTACACATGCATTTATTCTGCTGTCTGCCCCAAAGGCTTATGGGATGGTGGGGGAGGCACTGCTCCTCCTCCCTCCGTCTCCCTCTCTCTGGCTGTTGTTGTGTGGGACGAGGAGGAGGAGGAGGAGGAGGTGTGTCCCTCCTTTGAAGGGCTGAATGACGCTTATGATACTTGTGACTCCTGTTGAGGAGTCACATGAGGAGGCCCAGGAGGAACAAACACAAAAGGCCACAGTTGGGTGGAAAATACCTTCAGATTGTGATGGTGTGAGGAAGGAGTCCGGCGTCCTCCTCAGACCCGAGACCAAACGTAACCTCAGTCGAGGACGACATGAAGAAATGTCTCTGCTTTCTGCCCTTTCATTCAACAGATGACAGGAAGGACGAGCGCGAGCCTCTCGGCCCGGAGGTGACTCTGCACACCGTGGGAAACGGTTCAGGTGAGATCAGTACAGATCAATCCCCCCCCATATATATATATTCAGAAACTTCTCTGGACCGAGCTCACCTGAGACAGACTGACACAAAGTGGACTGTGCTGGTCTGACAGGCCTCGCTGTAGCGCTGCCTGGAAATGGTTCAAAGTCTAAACCCGTTTGTTTCGTGTCATCAGTGAAGCGACTGGAAGGCGTCTCTGAACTGGACGAGTACTTCCTGAAACGTAAACTAGAGGAGAGTGACGGTCACCCCGCGACCATCGCCGAGTACCTGCAGCGCAGTGACACCGCCATCATTTACCCAGAAGCCCCGGAGGAGGTGACACGACTGGGCACGCCCGAGGCCGTCGGACAGGACGACAGCGAGCACGGTAAGAGGAGGAGCCGGGTCAGACCCCAAAAACCACTGAACACGGAACTTAACACAAAAACAAAAGGTTGAACACACGAGCGTCGTGTCGGACGGTGACGTCAAAGACACCGACACCAGTTTCTGACAAACCACCATCAGACCGCATTAAGTCCACTTCTATAGAAACTGACTCGATGACGGTGTCAGAATGTTTGAATTCATGCATGAAGATCGTGATCAGCAGCGATGTGAAGCAAACGAGGGAAAACAGGTAAAAATGAGACTTGTTCCGAGTCAGTGACCTTTGCTCAGCTGAAAAATCAAGAACTTTTATCCTTAATGACCCATTTGTCCATTAGTCTCCATGACCTGATCTTTGCCCTCTCTCTGGCTGCAGACCTGCTGTCTGGCACACCTGATGATTTCGCCCAGCTGCTCACCTGTCCGTACTGCGACCGCGGCTACAAGCGCCTGACGTCTCTGAAGGAACACATCAAATACCGCCACGAGAAGAACGATGAGAGCTTCACCTGCCTGCTGTGTGCCGACACCTTCAGCCACCGCTCGCAGTTGGAGCGTCACATGACCACGCACAAACCCACCAGAGACCAGGTAAAACACACCTGGACGAACCCTCTGCCTTTTCTTCTGTGGTAACGTGACAGACGTGCCATCATTGGCTCCTTAAACTGACATTAACCGCCTGATTTTCCCCTTAAATTTCCCTTAAATTCATATTTTTCCGTGAAATTATTCTGTATGTCAAGTTCAGCCTGGATCGGTTGGCATCTTGGAAAACTTTGGGAAGAGTTGAAGAGTTTTTGAAAGCATGAGTTTATTGGTCAGTGCTTACATTCAGATATCAAATATATATGGATCAGATATCAGATTACACGTATACATGTAGGATTTAAGAATAAGAATACAGTGAAATAGAAAATAAAAACTGGCTCCAACCAAGAATTATTCTCATCACACGTAGATTAACTTGACAGTTATTTATTTACTCAATTAATCCAAAGAAACGTCCAACCAGCTGTCCAAAATAATCCAAAGACGTTCAGTGTGCTATCACAGACGACTAAGAAAAACGACACAAGCAAATTGTCAGTTTTTAAAACGGACTAATTTTTTGCTGCTTGACTGCTTGTGTGAGCGTTAAAAATGAGCTAAAATGGAATAAAACTGATTGCACGAGATGACAGTCACTCGATAATATTGAGTGTAAATCTTAGGTAAAAAATGTTGCTGTTGTTCATGATTTATGGCCACGTAGAGATCGAACAGAGGAGGCTCATCTTTGTTCATTTAGATGTGTTAGAATCAAAAGGAAGTCCTGTTTCTTTAAATCCTGTCGGATTCAGACCATAGGCGGATCCAACAAGGTGCTTTGGTGGCTATTAATTGATTAGTTGATTGATTGACAGGTGATCAGGAACTATTTCGACTGCAGAAATGCCCCAAATGTTAAGTGGTTTCAGCTTCTTGGCTGCTGAATCACTGATTTCTTTTGTCTGCAGCAAATCACAATAAACAGAATATCTTTGGGTTTACAACCAGCAGTCAGATAAAACAATATTACAAGAACAGATATTTTTCACTTTCAGTCACATTTTAGAGGTAAAACATTTGTTTGATTAATCCAATTAATTGATAATGAAAAACTGGTCAGTTGGAGTCAAAATCATTATGAACAGTGTGTCAAAGCTAGTAGAAAAATCACCGCAGGTTATATTTCACTCTCCTCTTCCTCTTCTGTCGGAGTTTGTTTTTCTTTGTGTTGCAGCTTCACGGAGCTGCTGGCATGACTGCAGACTCGTGTTAAATCCTCTTCGCCATCGTTAGAACGTTAAGAATAGTTTTGGAAATTCTAGCGGTGGTAAAGTTTCCGAAGATACCAAATCTGTCTCTGTGCTAAGCATCCCACCCAGTTCAGCCAGTCAGGTCAGGAACTGAAACCTCATTTGTTCTTCTGTGATCAAACCTGGTCCTGCTCGTCAGCAGCTGGATTGTAGCCCCCACCCCCTCTTTGAGCGGCGCATGTGTGGGATGTGCGAGCAGCTCGACGTCCTCGGGCCATCTTAGGTTTTACGTCAGCTGTTGGAACTGAAACTGGAGCAGATTTGATCAGAAGTTACCACTAATGGAGACACACAGACCTTTTCTCAATTCAGAGGTTTCACGCTGTGTCCTTTTACACTCTGAGCTGATGATAAGCTGCTGTTCAGTGTTTCCTGTTTGCTGCCGATCATCATCCAAAACTCACGTTAGACTCAGTAATTAAGCGCTGAATCATTCAGTTTTTCAATGACACTGTGATCATAATGAGATTTCCTGAGTTAAGCCTGTCAGCTCTTCATACCTGACCCCCCCTCAGTGTTCGACAGCAGCAGATGGTCTTTTCCCTGCTGGTTTAAAGACTCATAATCCCCAAATGACTTTAAGTGCTTGTTTATTTGTGTACTTGCTCTGAGTTAAACTGTTAAATTGAGACTGGGAGTAACTGTGACTCACATTTCAGCAGACATCACTGAGGATCTCTGTAATCACACGAATGAGCCACCGCTATCATTCTTTAATCCAGATGACAAACCATTTTCTACCTGACGAGAAGTCAGACACTTTCCAACATCCTTTATGTCTGATTCCAGCTGCATTTCGGCTGGAAATAAGAAACAATGATAGATAATGAAGAGTGTCTACACGTATCAGTGTTTCACATGTTGAACAGGTTCAGCCAGCCATGTTTGACAGATGCTCCTTCTTCTAAAGAAACCACCGTCAGAACCGTTTGAGGACTTTAAAGGTCTTAATGTGTAACTGAGTGGAACCAGAGGACATGGTCTCTGAATCCAGCTGCTGAAACACAACCTTTGACCTCACCGTGTCGAGTCTCTTTGTCTTTGAGATGTTTCTGAGAGTGAAGACTTCCAGTTTGTGAGGTGATGGATTCACTTTGCTGTTCCTCCTGCATATTGATTTGCCTTCATGTTTTTCATGCCGTTAGTTTGATTTTAACTTCTGGAAATAAAAGAAACTCAAAGCAAACACAAAAAAGGTTTTTGAAACTTTTCTGCCGTTAAATAAACAGAAATGATTCTTCTGTAGAAAGCAGAGTTTATCCTCCCCCCAACAATCATCTGCATGTTAAATGATTTGGATCAGCATCAGCTCTGTACATGGGCTGCAGTCTGGGGGGAGACGCTGTTTGTGTTTGTTTATCTCTGAATTTGCATTTCAGATGGTGGGAATGCACCTACACGACAAACTGAACAAACACAGCCCTCAGTGTTTCTCAGAAAGTCATGCAGATAGAAAGAGTTTAAGAATCTTTCTCTCACTATCAGATCTGCTTTGCTAAATGCTATTAAATTTCCCCGTTAGCTTCTGTTCCACAGTGTTGTAATCTGCTTCCCTCTCTGCTCAGCGACTCCCACTCATCCTCCATCACATGATAACTCTGCTGTTTGTTTTTCTGTCTGCAGCCGCCGCTGCTGAACGAAGGAGCTGGAAACCGCAAGTTCAAATGCAGCGAATGTGGAAAAGCCTTCAAATACAAACATCACCTGAAGGAGCATCTTCGTATTCACAGCGGTGAGTCGTCCTCCCTCCGACACGCAGTCTCACTGCACATCTTATAATTAATAATCTTCCTGTTCAACTCTCGGCTGAATGACTCATGACATTTTCTGAGTAGTCGGTCGACCTGTTTCGTTGTGAGTGATTCCGCCATGTGGACGAGATCAAAGCTGAACGCGAACAGAACAACCCGAAACTTTTCTTTGAATTCACAAACAATAATTGATTCTAGTACATTTTCCTTCACAGCAGTGACGCTAATCCTGAGCACAATGATTCATATTCAAACCTTTTTGTCGAGTCATTCTTCTATAACTCGCTGTGGTAATGATGATGTAATATGCCTGCCAAACATGCCAAGTCACCTTAAAGTACGAGATAAAAAGTAAATATATCATTGTTACATTATTCCTTTAGTTTCCAGTGAGAGATGATGATATTTTGCTGCATGTTGACAGTAAACAGTGAACCTCAAAAACATCTCAAAAACTACAATTTCAACAGTAAAACAAAGCTGGACATAGACACAACAGTGCTTTGAGCTAAATGCTAACATCGGCACTGTAAAATCAACATGGTAACATGCTTACAGCGACAGTACTAAGGCTGCGGCTGACAGGAATTTCAGTACAAGTCAGTGGATCAATGAAGTTATTACAGTTCATCCTGAGAGGAACATGAACGCCTGAACCATGAACCAAGTGGTGGACTGACTGACAGACCTGATTATCCATAGAGCCGCTCAGCTAGCAAGGTTAGAAACATTGTGCATTCACAGGTGGCCAAATGTGGCCAGATCATAATTTGAAATAAGAAAAAAATAATGGGCCTATCAGTGTACTAATGTAAATAATTTGTTTGATTAAGGTTTTTGGGGCCAGTTCATGAGAATATAGCCTGATTTTTTTATTGGCAAAGAGTGCCCAAATGCTAGAAAAAAGTAGCTCAAATTATTACAGGCCACAGAAACAAAGTTTTTACCAACAGAATCAAATAAAATGAATAAGTAAAATATCTCCCAACTCAATAAAACAGCAGTTATTTGAAACCAAAAAATAATCCATACTTCACGTTGTGTTGCAGGTGAGAAGCCGTACGAGTGCTCCAACTGTAAGAAGCGGTTCTCCCACTCTGGCTCCTACAGCTCCCACATTAGCAGCAAGAAATGCATCGGCCTGATTGCTGTCAATGGACGAGTACGCAACGGAAGCAACGGCAAGCCTGGCTCCTCCCCCAACTCCACGACCTCATCACCTGGAAGCCCCGCCCTTGCTCAGCTCCGCCACAAACTGGAAAATGGGCGACCGTTCGGCCCTCAAGACCAGCAGGTTCAGCTCGACATCAAAGCCGAGCCAATGGACTTCAACGAGTACCGCCTGCTGATGGCCTCTCAGCAGGGGTTTGGGTCACCAGGGGTCTACTTGAATGGCCGTGGCGGAAGCCCACTGGCACTCCACAGCTCCTCCCAGAGCCCCCATCAACATCTGGGAGGCATGGGGCTAGACTTCCCCCTGATGGGCTATGCAGGGCCTTTCGGGAACAACCTGAGTGAAGTGCAGAAGGTGCTTCAGATTGTGGACAACACGGTGTGCAGGCAGAAAATGGATGGGAACCCAGAGGAGATCTCCAAGCTCAGGGCCTACATGAAGGAACTGGGGGCTCAGATGGAGGAGCAGAAGCTGGCCCAGGCTGGCTTCCAGATGGTGGGTCACGGCAGCCCCACAAAGAGCATCATCGATTATACGCTGGAGAAGGTCAACGAGGCCAAAAGTCTGATTGACGACTCCAAGAGGCAAGTGGACATCAAGAAGGAGAAGCCAAACCACTCAATTGATCTCAGCAGTGAGGAGAAATCCCACGATGACCAGAACCAGTTCCTGTCATTCTCCTGCCAGTACTGCAAGGAGACATTCCCAGGGCCCATCCCACTGCATCAACACGAGCGCTATCTGTGCAAAATGAACGAGGAGATCAAAGCAGTCCTGCAGCCGGCTGAGGGCAGTCCTGCCAGCCGCAGGGGGGCAATGGCCTCTGAGCTGTCCAGTAATGAGCAAGCCACCAGCCCCCTCAACCCCTTCAAGGACCATGTGTCAGTGCTCAAGGCCTACTTTGCCATGAACACTGAGCCCAACTCAGAGGAACTGCTCAAGATTTCAATTGCTGTAGGCCTTCCTCAGGAGTTTGTCAAGGAGTGGTTTGCCCAGTGGAAGAGCCAAAACCACCAAGGAGGCAGTCTGAGGACAAAATCGCCCCCTCCCGACCGCAGCGGACTGGATATCAACCACAGCTTGAGCCAGTCACCGATGCCACTTCCTGCCGCAGATTTACATGGAGGCTTCATGAAAGATGACGCCTCCCACAGATTCACAAGGGCCAACCAGTTTACAGCCAGCAGGCAGACAACAGGTGACAAACCTGTAGACCCCTTGGACCACTTGAGGAGCAACACTCCGTCGCCCCTCAACCTTTCCTCTACTTCCTCCAAAAACTCTCAGAGTAGCTCTTACACTCCAAACAGCCTAACTTCTGAGGATGCGCATGGGGATATACCACTGGATCTGTCACTGCCCAAACACATGGCGCAGAAGCTCATCTCTATGGGAGAAAAGCGACCAAGGCCCAATGGTTTCATCACTGAGCGCAATGGAAACGTTCAAGGACGAGAACAGGTGTCTGGGCCCTTAGATCTGGTCAGCATCAAGAAGGAGGTCCTAGGCTCTGATGGTGGAGGGAACTCAGTCCATCAGCAAGAGAAAAGCACGAGTCCCATCTTTGGGATTAATCCTTTTGCTGGCGGTCCCGTCTACACCTCTCTGCCACCTCACGGAGCATTTCCTCCACCCACCTTCATGTCTCCTGCTCAGGCCACCATCCCGGGCCTCAGACCTTATCCAGGTCTAGACCCTATGAGCTTTCTGCCCCACATGGCCTACACCTACGCTACCGGGGCGGCCACATTTGCTGAAATGCAACAGAGGAGAAAGTACCAACGGAAACCAGGTTTCCAGGTAAAACCAGCCAACAATCTAGATCACTGGTTCCCACCCGCTGGGGGGTGCCAGAGATCACAGGGGGTACACACAATTTTATCTGCGGTGAGGTTGTGAGGTTACCAAAATTATATTTGTGCACATTAAATTTATAAAATCCCAATAACACACCCAATTGGATAAGAACAAAAACCTACAACTGCCGTTTATTTTTGCAAAGAAAAGTTTGTAGTAAATCACTTTATTCTTTTAGTGCGTGTATGCAGGTAGGAGTTGGGGTTGGGGGAGCTGTCTTGTCTTGGACACAGGCAAGGGGGGCTTCAAGGAAAAAAGGTTGGGAACCACTGATCTAGATAATGCTTTTTGTCCTCCCAAATGACAGAATAGTTCATTTGTCAGTGCTTTCCAAAATTGACTTGTATAGGTTTCCTTATCTTGCACCATTGTAAAACTCTGGTTCAATATAGGTCAGGGGCTACCAAACGGATGCGACGGAGAGTTGGCTCTCCATGGCATCCGGTGTTTTATGGATAATTGACATATGTCGATGCAGAGATGCAGGCCAGTGGCATGTTTTGATTTGTTGCACATGTTGCTGCAGGCATGAGGACTTGATACAAAATCAATAATGTTGTGTGTTTTGAGGTGGTAAATCAACATTATGTAAAGCAAAAAGATGGCGAGGGAGAAGCAGCTTTCTCAAACTGTGGATGTTGTGGTTTATGGTCAGTCCAACGCCACCGTGCCCCATCAGCTGCTCTTTTCAAGATCAGGAGTCAACTTTCAACCTTAACCTTTAAGTCAACAGAGTCAAGAGCTCAGGAGAATGGACATGTGGACATTTGTAATTCAATAGCAGCTGGGCAACTCCATCTGCTGAGGAAGACAGTGTGATACAACCAACAGATACTAATAGACCATTGTCTTCAGTGAATAAAGGCAGCTTTAACGACGACTGATGTCGTTTTTCTGGGGATCAGAGTGTCACTCCTTGGTTGTAGCCATAATTCCATGTTGTGAAAAATCACCTGGTATCTGTTTTCATCTGTAAACACAATCCCAATACCATTCAAAACCTCCCCGTCCCATATGTCCCCCCTTTTTTAAGTGTCTCCTGGATGAAGGGGACTTACCCAGGTTGGGCTTTTAAGCTCTGTCCAGACTTGGGATCATGGAGGCGGTGGGGGGTTGAACCAGAAGGTGTCTCTGAGCATGAAGTCGACAGGTGTGGGATTATCAGGCGTACTGAAGCGATCTGTCTTTGTGTCTCAGGGGGAGCTGCTGGACGGGACGGCAGACTATCTGTCAGGCCTGGACGACCTGACAGACAGCGATTCGCTGCTCTCCAGGAAGAAGATTAAGAAGACTGAAAGTGGTATGTACGCGTGTGACTTGTGCGACAAAACATTCCAGAAGACCAGTTCCCTCCTAAGACACAAATATGAGCACACAGGTATATATAACATTTGGACACTTCTTTTTTACCCCACCCCCGATGCTTTTGTGCCCTCTCCCTTCATATCTTATGTCTACAAATTTTGGTTTCATTCTATCCTTTTTGTCCTTATGTAGTCACATAGCTCACCAGCTTGTAGTTTTTCTTCTTCTCTGCCGTTATTTTTTCTGTTTTGTTCTCTGTAAGCCATGGCCTTTAACATGTTTCTTTCTTTTCAGCGGGGGGTAGGGATCATTTAATATGGAGAGGATTACATAAACATTCAGCGCCCAAATATAAGCAATATTTTCTCTGGCATCTCATTCACACTGTGATGTGTTTGTGTCGAGGAGATTGAGAGAGAAGCAGGAGGAGGAGGAGGAGGAGGAGGAGGAGGAGGAGGAGGAGGAGGTGTGCATGTTTGCATGTGTGTGTACTCCGGCTGTACGGCAAGATCAAAAGGAAATATTCATTACAGCAGAGAGATGGTCCATTTCTTCCATTTCTGAACTGGAAACAAACAGTTTGTGAACACACAGTAAACATCTGACAGTTGAACTATCTGTCAACCCTTGAATATTGAAACACGACTGTAAGTACAACCTCAACTCCGTAGAGCTGGGACGCCGTGTAGAACATCAGTCAATCAGACTGTGATCACCCGATCTGATCCTCTCTGACGCAAACTGTCCTGAGAACGGCTCAAAGTCAATATATTTAATGTTTTTCCTCATCAGCTTCATTGATTTCTGTGAATATCTGCTTATTGTGAATCTGATGCAGTGACACGTTTCACAGACTGAAAGATGTGGAACGCAATAAACCGCCATTCCTCTCGCTTTTCTTTTAGTTCTCATCCATCTTCTCCACGCTGATGCATTGGAATGAAAATTCTCAGCATAAACAGTCTTAAAAACTTCTTTAAAAATACATTAGATTTTGTTTTTAAGTAAGGTTTGGTAAAAGGGCGGTTACATGACCTGCCTTCACCTCTTACATGTCGTTGCCATCATGTGTAGAAATCATGAAAAACGTTTTCAGGAGTGTCGATTTTAAGCTACGAAAGATGTTTTATTATTTCATATTACAGATATGTAATAATAATCTTCCGAGTTTTGTCTGTTGGTTGCAAAATGGCAGGCGCACTCTGACCTTTTAATTGATACCTCATTTGACCAATTAGGATGGTCCATTTCATGTCCAGCTGGTACAGCTTCATGCTGCGGTCCGTTGTGTTTTCCAGCTAATAGGAAACAGATCTAGTCATCTGCAGGCTAAAGAAGAATTCATGCAGAAATCAAAACCCAAACTTCGATCACTCTATGCCAGTGTTACTGACACCGATTCTGACCGCTGGGCACAAAAGTTCAGAGTGTTTCCTTTCAAAGGAGACCAAAGCCACGCAGGTACTCCAGATGGTACAAGAACGACCTAATCAGCAAAGTCTGAGCAAGTCAACAAAATCGGGCAGGCAAAACGTTCGTCTTTTGAACGGCGGCTGGCGGGCAACCAGACGAGCTCTGCTGACATAGAAGATGCATTCCTACACTGTCCTCTTAACTTCATCTTGTTGAAACTTTCTGCTGTGTCCAGACACAACTTCACCAAATCCGATGCGCAAAATTAGAATGAGTGTTTTTTTCAATGAAGTTTGGTAGAAAGCTCTCACCTGAGCAGCACACAGTTCAACGAGCTGTGACCGAGTCTACCTTCATCTCTTTCACTCAGTTGCATCATCTGTCCCCCCAGTCACTCCGAGCAGGAATCCACTGTCTCGGTTATTTTTGCCACCCTGTGTGTGTGTGTGTGTGTGTGTGTGTGTGTGTGTGTGTGTGTGTTTGTGTGTGTGTCTCTGTGTGTGTGTGCTACAGTAAACTATGTCAGCTATGGTGGATGTTACAGGCGTTCCGTGTCTATTTGTGGCTACGATCTGCCTGCATGTGTGTTTGTGAGGAGCTGTATTTTTCTGTGTGTGTGTGTGTGTGCTGGCATTGCCAGGGTGAAGCCATGTTTTTGGTGCATGTGTGCGTGGGACGTGTGTTTGGACGGCGTTCAGCCTGTCGGTTGGCAGCAGACTGAAGCTTCCTGTTCGGAGTCAGAGGGAAGAAATTTCTGCTCGCATGGAGTTGTAGTAAATCTAGTGTGAGTCGTGTGTTGTGTGTGTGTGGTGCTGTGATGTCATCAGACCGTCGCGGGGTCACGTTGCCTCGCGGCATCTTGTCTGACCTCGGCGTTGCCGTGGCAACAGACAGAGAGTAACCAGGGGTCTTATTTTGGAAGTTTGTGGAGTTTAAAGTCAGAATTTGAACGTTCAGGTGAGAAACGGCTTCACACAGTTTAAAGTCCGAACTTCAAATCTGCTTCAGCTCGGATCAAATCGGTAAGAGAGAAGAAGAGAAATGTACCAAATCAACTTCCTGCATCAGCAGGACAACTTAGATAACAACAGACACAAAGGCCTTCAACAAGGTGACGGATCAGTTTCTCTGCTCTTAGGAATGAAGTCTAGAATGAAAGAAACCATCATTTCTTTGGCGTTTTGACCTTCAAATTTTGCTGTCTGCAGCCTGTTTGAGCCTCGCCCTCACAGTGATTCATCACAGGAAGTCTCAGAGTTTGACCGTCCGTTGAAACGTCGAATATTATAAATACTTCTAATGTTTCCAGTTTATGATGAACTTCGTCAGCAGTTTTGCAGCCAAAACTTCAAACCTCAAACTTTGTTTGATTGTCCATTCCCTTAGGCCTCATCAGTAGTCTCTTCTTATTGTGACATTCGTATCGAGTCATTTATGACAGATTTGTGGTTACGACAAGTGAGATCTCGTAACTACTGATAATTACTATTTACAAGATCTGACAAGAATTATTCAGTGATGAGACAAAACTACAAAATACGAAAGTTCAAGAAAATGTCTCCAGAAAATCTTCATTCTAAGAAAATGACTGAGTTCCACTGATCGATTATTGTGTTTGCTCAAATGTTGCATATTGATCTGAATCGATGGTTTCCATCAAGGACGTTTGAGAAGATGAAGCTGAAGTTCAGGATGTGTCTTGTTTTAAAGCAGAATCACGTCTTCTTCTTCTGTGGTGTCACACGGTCCTGTTGTGACTCTTCTTCTGCTCTGTCTGTTGTGTCTCTGCAGGGAAGCGTCCTCACCAGTGTCAGATCTGTAAGAAAGCCTTCAAACACAAACACCATCTCATCGAACACTCGCGCCTGCACTCTGGAGAGAAACCCTACCAGTGCGACAAGTGCGGGAAGCGCTTCTCTCATTCAGGCTCGTACTCGCAGCACATGAACCACCGCTACTCCTACTGCAAGAGGGAGGCGGAGGAGCGCGAGGCAGCCGAGAGGGAGGCCAGGGACAAGGGTGGAGGAGGTGTGGCGGTCGGAGGCCTGGAGCCCACCGAGCTGCTGATGAGGAGGGCCTACCTGCAGGGCCTCGGGCCGCTCGGGTACTCGGACCCCGAGGACCAGCAGGAGGATGGCGGCGGAACGATTCTGAGGGACGGTGGTGAGGGAAGAGGACTGGAGGAGAGGGAAGTGGACGAAAAGACGTACGAGGAGGTGACAGACAGACAGGAGGCAAGTTTCAGGGAAGGAGAGGAAGAAGAGGAGGAGGAGGAGGAGAAGGAAGGCAACAGCAGGAGCCAGATGGACTCGACGAGGGACGACAAGGGCAAAGACATGACACAGCTGATGGACGAGAGTTCACGAGTAGGGAAGACAGACGGCAAGTCGGACCAGGAGGACTGATCCGGAAAACCAATTTAAAAAGCTTTCGAACATTTGTCCCGTTGGCTCCATGCAGGAGAAGAGCTTTTTATTTCTAAGGGACTGTACACAAATTATCAGGGGTGGACAAAAGTTCTACCTTTCCTCTGAAGGGACTGAGGGGACGGCTATTCCAGCGTTCACCTGTAAGACACACAAGTGAAGGTGTCCTCTGATCTGTAACACATTCAGACCACCGATCTGAGAATTTTGACAGCTCCTCCCTCTCAGCGTTAATATTCGTAGCAGAAGAAAAATCATGACCTTTATTCACGTTCTTTGACAAGTTACTAACATCTTACATAGGTGTATTTAGACTTTCATGGCCTTAAATTTTAGAAAAACAAGCGGTTTCATGTCCAATTTCATTCTCTAAGTTGTGTGTGTGTCTGTGAGTTTCTACACGTAAACCAACCGCTGACCATTACGATGGTTAAAACGTTTACGAAACGTTGCTCATTATCGGTGACACACGTACAAACAGGTTGCGAATCCTTTCGCATCCTGTTTGAACCTGTTTTGTTTCATTAGCTAGCGTGCCAGACGTAGCCTTCTTGCTCGTGTTAATTACAGAGCTTATGCTAACGTTTGAATTAATGTTATTAGTAACTCACTTTACAGTGAATACTTCAGAAATGACAGAAATTAAGTCAAAAATTTTGAATCTCATGAATAAATTCTGAGTCCTCACTGCTAGTTGTTGATGCTAACCATTTCGCTAACTGGCTTTGTGTCCGTTCACAACTAGCATGCTGCAGCAGACACAATGATGTCGATGACGGCTAATACTTGTTAGCGCAGAGCAGAGCGCTTTTATTTCCTTCTTCAGTCACTTTTATTGAGTCAGTAACAAAACAGAGACAAGTTCCAGGAGCTGTTGTGACTAATTAGCATTAGGATGTTCTTGGTGGCTAGCGAGCTAGCGTTTGGCTCTGTAGCTAGCTAGCTAGCTGTGAGTACTCACTACGTCATCAAAGTACTAGAACCAAACAAGTCGTGAAGAAATGCAGATGAATTGCACTGATCGTTGAAAAGTCATGAACTGTTTGGCACAAAATTCACCATCACGACTTGTTCGGCTGCGTGAAGTGAAGTGTAGGTCATGCTTCCTTTGCTAACACTGGGAGGGAGGCCTGTTGTAAACAGCTCCTCCTCACACCCCAAATAATTTTGGTACAGTCCCTAACTGCAGATGCAACTCGATGATGGCCAACATCCACGTCATGAAGCTGGGTGGGATTGTTTAAAAATCCACATTATGCAAAAAATAAAAAAGAAAAGAAGTAATAATGATTATCATTATAATGAAATGAAGTGAAGCTGTTTTTAATGTACAGTATTATAAAGGCCTAAAAGCTGTGTGGTGCTATAATGTTCTTAACTTCTTGTGTCTTGTTGTGTTCGAAACCCCACATCAGGAAATTGCACTCGACTCCCCAAATCACTACAAAAAAAAAAAAGAATTAAAAAAGAAAAAAGAGGGAAAAAAGCCTCGAACACTCGTGTCACTTCCTGTCAGTGTTACTGTTGTATTTTCTGTCTCCTTTTACTGTGACGTTTTTTATTTCGACCCTCTTTTATTATTTCTGCCAACTAACCACATGACTTTGGGCCTCTTTTTCTTTATGTGAAGGAACATTTAAACCTGTGTGATTTTCAAAATAAAATGTCGATGTGAGTCTTAAAAAGGAGAGGAGGGAGCAGAATATGAAAGGGCTCCGTGTGAAAAAGACAGACGTGAAAAGGACCGAGCCTTTTTTGTGTTGACTTTTCTCCAGAGAAAGCCTTATATGCAAACCTCTCACCTGTTCTGCAAAGTGCCATCCCTGTACAGTGTCCATCACCTGTCCTCTCTGCTGTGCTTCACATGAACAATGAGTACTTCATCTTGTTTTTGATTCGTCAGTATTAGCATAGGTAGACGGCAGTTTGTTAGTTTACATACGTTTGTGCAATTTTCTGTATTTTTTTGTTCCATGACAGTATTTTTTGTCAGTATTACTTTTTGGTTTTTGTTGAATTTTCCAACACAAATTAAATTTTCTGTTTTTGTTTTTGTTTTCTTTGAGAATTTACCATTTTATTTATGTGACTCGTTTTATATTTCCTAATTTTATTTATTTCATACTGTAGTGTACAGTATTAGAGTTCCTCGCAAATAGATATATTTTAGTAAAAATGATTCTGTCATTGACTATTGGAGCAAAACTATGAATAGAGCGCGTCTGTGGTATTTGGAAAAATTCAAGTGTTTTGTTTGTTGTTTTATTTCCTTTGAAACTACTGGAAATTCTAAATTTGGGGAACTTTTGATACAATGATTATTGTGAAAACACTGTATTTTTGAGAGTAAAAAAAATCCACTTTATTCATCCCATTGAAAAGGTGATGAAGGACTGATGATGACGATGAAAGAAGTCCTAAAATGTATGAAGTATTAGTATTGAATTTTTCATTTCTCTCGGAGATGACCATGCTCGAATAAATGTAGCCAAATTAAATTTTAATAAAACTGTGTTATTCTTCTTGTAATCTGTTTGATTCATTCACACACACACACACACACACACACACACACACACACACACAGTTCTTCTTGTCACTAATGTTTTTAGGAGATAATAATCATTGGACAGAAGAAGTACTCTGATCTTTTTACTTCAAGACAACAGGTGAGACGAAAGTGAGACAGCAGGTGAGATGACAGCTGATGACACTGGCAGGGAGTGGCTGGATGTGAAATGACAGGAGACAGACATCATTAATAATATGAATACATCTCTAGAATAGTATTGCTGATCAATAATATTGATCATTTGATCCATAAACAGATCAATAAATGAGACACGATTTGTATCAGGAGCAAGAAGTTTGATTTATTACTGATCAACACTAATCTAATACTAAATGCTAATACTGCTAACACTGATGTTACTACTGCTAATGCTAATACTGGTGCAAATACTGCTACTGCTAATCTTGATGTAAATACTGCTAATTTTCCAATACTGTGAATTTTCCTTGGGGATGAATAAAGTATCTATCTATCTATCTATCTATCTATCTATCTATCTATCTATCTATCTATCTATCTATCTATCTATCTATCTATCTATCTAATGCTGCTACTGCTAATACTGATGCTACTGCTGCTACTGTTAATTGTAATGCTACTACTGCTAATGCTGCTACTGCCAATACTGCTACTGCTAATCCTGATGCTACTACTGCTAATACTTCTAGTGCTAATACCACACTCTCTGGAAATATTAGAGGACGAGGCGCCAAAAAGTGACGTGATGACGTGATTAACTGTGCGTGTGTTGTCAGTTGGCGCCGGGCAGATGCAGTCAGAGGTAAGTGTTAGTCGAACCGTCATCGTGAGAGAAGTCGGGCCGCTTTTTGTCCTCCACTGAGGACACAGTTTATTGAGTTCTCTCCGGAACCAGCCGGTACGCTGTCCCGGGCTTCCAGGACGCTCTTACCGGCTGGGAATGGGGAGGCGTAGGTTGTTCTTAGCAGGAGAAGGAGAGCCAGTTAGCTGGTATCTGCTAGCTCCCCGCAACCGGTGAGCAACAGGCTCCTGCTACGTTTTGGCTAACAGTGCTAACAGCTAACGGAGCTGACAGCTAACAGAGCTAAACACAGCAGAGGAACACGAAGTGGCAAAAATAGTGACCTGTAACTGAATGTGAGACGCCTGAAGCTGACAGTAAATACGTGTACTGAAGTACTTCAGCCGAGTACAGTTGGCACTGAAATGTAACTTGCGTTTGGAGTTAAAGACAGTTACAGAGAGGACGTCTCATTTAGTCCTTTGCTGTGTCTGAATATTCTGATTACAAGTGAATTTAACCGTTAATCAGTGAAAGACGACAGAGAAAACTAAGCTAAGAACAGAGTTAAGCTGTCATCAGTGGAAGGTTATTAATCCATCTCCTGCTTCTAAACATGGTGGGACTGGGAGGTTCACTATTTTATTTAGCTTTATTTAATTCACTGAATTTATTAGGAACATGTTCCTGTTCTGCTCTGAATCCTCATACATGTGAAGATAAAACTGACATCAGACATTAAAGGATGTTTCCATAATGAACCTCAATAATTAAAGCTACCTTCTTCCTTAGTTTGACCTGTAAAGATAAACGAAAGTCTGTAAACTAACATTAAATGTTTTGTGTGTAAAGTGTAATCTGTAAACTCAACAGATAGTGAATTAGTGCAGTAAATACTGGAGTGACTGGGAAGTACTGCATGTCAGCGTGAGTAAATATTTAGCCAGTACTGCATGTAAGCTCTTCAGTCAGATACTCACGTGAGTACCAGCAGGTAGTGGTTGGTACTCGGCCCGTATGTAACGTGATCTCATAAACCTAGTATTCCTCAGTGTGTTCAGCTTCCTGCATGGAAGATAATGATGATGATGGTGATGATTATGATTATGGCTGGTTTGTCCTCTGCTGTGTGTTGCATCAGTTTGTGAGTCTGTGTACTCTGCAGACGTCCTGTGGGACACTGACTGCTGTACTGCTATGATATACTTTGTGTCCTCTGTGGAATAAATGCTGTTGAGACCTCTGATCCTGACTAACAGAGTGAGTCAACGTTATGGAGCAGGTGACTCCTTCAGACCTGAACCTGAAACTCATTCACTTTCCTGTTTGGAGCCAATGAACATCTGTTTTTCTGTCCTTTTTTCTTTATGGACATTTGTCCTCTGACGTCGTCAGTAGAGTGTAATGCAGTGGATTCTCATCATGAGGGAATATCCCTTTTATCCCCTTTATTCCTTTTATTCCCGGGTTTTCCTGCTGCTGTCAGAGTGTCATCGTCTCTCAGTGGAGTCTCCGTCAGGTCGAAGGTGTTTTTGTCCTCCATCAGCAGCAGACAGAAGCTCTGAAGTCTTTGTCGAATCATCAGTGTTCCTCCTTCACATCAGTATGTCGCTCTGACGTTCAGTCTGAAGGACGAGTGTGATCAGCCTCATGAACTGTTGGAGAAACATCTCACAGACTGTTATTCTTCATTCGGCACTGTTCAGCTGGACTAGCTTGTTTGTTAGCTTGTTTGTTAGCACTAGCTTGTGGCACGTTGCTGTGCTCTTTTCATGTTGATCAGATAATGATGATTGAATGTTTCCATCTGTCTGTCTGCTGGATGTGATTCACAGATCTTTCACCTCGTTTCATCGTTAGCGTGAAGCTACGACTCCTCGTGGAGTCTCTCTTCAGAGAAAAGTCTTCGTTCAGGTTGACGTTTCTTTGTCGGTGGTGGAACATCAGAGGGGCTGCTGACTGTCTGTTGATTTGTGGACGTCTCTCAGTTACTTCATTGAGTCAGATGTGTGGACAGGAAACGTGTTGATGGCCAATGAAAGTTGTCGCCTTCTTCTTCTGTTGTGTTTTATGGCGGTTGGCGTCCATCAGTGTTGTGTTATTGGACCTGCTGGACTGTAACAGCTCCACAGTGAAAACTCCGCCCAGCCTCCACCCAAAGTGAAGCTGTTCAGCACACAGTTCATTCTGGAACACAGAGCCAGTTCACCGGTCTGCTTCACACAGGTGTGCTCTGACACCACTGACGTCACACATTTGTGGTTTTTGTCACACCTGTGTACATGTTGACACCTGTAGAGAAACACATAGAGGACATTATTGTTTGCAAAAGGTAAATTGGAGCAAAAAGTGGAAGAAGGTGAGCCCCTTGTACTAATCCTGGGTTCAGTTCCAACCTGAAGCTCTCTGCTGCAGGTCGTCCTGTCTCTCTTCAAACACAGTAAACAGGCCCCAAAAAAATGTTTTGATAAGAAACGAAATGCAGTAAAATGAAAAATTGTCACGCTTTGACTGCAGTAAAAGTACACAGCAGGAAATGATGATATTTTCAGGTTGAACTCTGGAATTTTGCTCCACTGTATTTCAGGGGGAAATACTGCGTGTAATACTGCAGTATCTGGATATGACCTTTCCATTCAGAACGAGATCACAGAATATGACTCAGGTTTTAAAGTGAAACTCGACAATATGAAGCACATTTGTGAACTTTTTATGGCCTCGTCTCAAGTGTGACAACTTCATGTGATCACAGCGGTGAAGACGTTTTATACCAATAAATCAGCAGGATGTTAACCTGCAGCCCCAGTACTTTTCTGTGGAGCCCTTTAGTAGTGAAAACTGACCCTGGATCTGCCAAAAATGATCAAATTACATGCATGCAACAAAGGCATTTATTAATCAATGACCTGATTGACAGAAAATTAATCAGCAGCATTCTTTAGCTGATTGATCAGTAGACCTCAGGCGTTCTGTGGATGCACTGCGACTGTTCCCACATCAGAGTTAGTGTAGCTCCAGGACCGCTGGACCTCCTGCGCTCCACCCGTTAGCCTGGGCCTCGGTCACATGACAGGAAGGATGTAAAGCGCTTCATCTGGATCGCTGTCTGTAAACGCTGTGTAGAACTCAATCAGTAGACTTAGACTGAGACTTTATTAAGCCAGGCTTGGGAAATTCTTTTGTTGCAGCAGCAGGTTAAACAATACACATACACATAGAAAAAAAACTAAGAGAAAAGAGTTCTTAAACAATACAACTAAGTATAGAAACATGGAGTAGCAGCAATTCTGAGAATATAACAAAGTATGTCAAATATAACTGTGTAAAATATAGCTAAGTATGTAAAATATATGAAATATAACAAAGTATATAAAATATAACTAAAATATAACAAAGTGTCTGAACAAATATTAACACCAGTTCTTAAAGAGAGAGACAGAGCTATAAAGTATATATCAGAAAAAATATGTGCAAGTTGCAGATGATTAATAAATGTAAACAATAAACAGTATTGTGCAAAATTGCAGTAGTGCAAATAACGGAATGTACTGCAGTGATACTGCACGAACTGCAGTGATACTGCATGATGTGCCGCCTCATCACGTGTTGTTGATCCCTCTGGTATGAAACCAAAGCGAGCGTCCGTCCGTCTGATGGGGGTCAGCAGTGAACTGATCGGAGCTCCAGTGTCGACGCTTCAGATATGTCAGAATATCACAGCGAAGTGAAGATCCTCAGCTTTTTCATGGACCACGTTCATGAGTGACATGATTCATCCAGAAAATCACAGATGAGTCAGAGGAACGAGCTTCGTTTGCTCCACTCATTTATACCACGAACACATGAAAGGAGAATAAAACCGAGAGTAGTTGAAATGTTTGTCCGACCAGCGGTCCAGAAACCTGAAACCAGAAGCCTTCACGTCTGCTGTGATAGAAACAGAGAAGCTGACAGGAGTGCACATCTGAGACGACGGAACGAGTGATTTTTAGGATTTCCACCTTAACAACAGAGTTACTGCAGATATCAACTGCAGATTTCTGACTGAAATGTCATTTGTTGAAATCGGTTCAAACACAGCGTGTACTCTTGTAGTACCTGTATGTATTTGACAGTGAATGTGAGTAACTGCGTCTTCAGACCTCTTTCAGCCCCTCCGTCCTCAGATTACCTCAGCTGTGTAATTACAGAGTGATTGATGATTAACTCTCTAAGCTGTGAACTACGACTGCTTCAATTAACAGAAGAAAGTCACGTCTCGCTCTCATTAATCCTCTAATGTGAGATCAGAGCTGCTCACAGTCACATGTCCCCGTTGGACTGGACGAATGTCTTTGGTCCTGCTGACGGAGGCGGACCTTCAGAGCTTTGACTGCCCCGTCGGTCTCTGTCACGGTACCAGATCGGCCGATCCATCGATTGATAAGGAAACAATCGCACATGACGGCCATTTTCCTCTGACGTTGTGCTCCGGGCGGGAAGCTGGGACGTCGTTATCAAAACGTCATAGTTTTTAAACAGAGAGTCTGACGAATCGTTGTCAGTCCGCCACTTCACCATTGATCAGCAGCTGCAAAGACACTGATGGTAAACAGGAGACATTGGACCACATTTCAAGGAAAACAACATATTTGATAACCTGTTAGCTACGCTCAGGCAACAGCTAACATTAGCATTCATCCACTTTCTAGCTAACATCACCGTTTGATGGCGCCACATGATCCGATAAGAAAGATGTAAATGAATTCAGAAAAACCCACGAACATCTTCACTGCTTCGACCGCCTTGTCCTGGAAGGTTTCAGCGTCTCTCATGTCTCAATGTGCACATGACAAATGGAGACATCAGTCTTTGAGACGAGCTGCAGTGTAACCATCAGCATGTTAACATGCTAACATTAGCTTGTTGCTTACTAACAGCATGCGTGGTTATAGTCACTCATTAAAGGTCTTCGTAACGTGAACGCGTGCTAAATGTCAGAGTTACACATTAAATGCTCTGATTTCATGACCGTCCTTCCAGCAGCTGTTGACGTCCGTCTGGAACAAAGTGTTTGACTGAGGGACGTCCTCAGTGCGACTCTGCTAGCATGGCTAAAGGTCAACATGTCACTTGTTTCTGAGTGAAAAGTGAAAAACACGACCTGTTTTTTCTTCTCTTTTGTCTAAATATTGTCTGAAATGATGTGAAAGTGCACTTTTCCAGACGTGTCGGGAAAACCCTGAACACGGTGACTTTGAGGCGTCTTTAACGTGGAGGTGAAGGCCGCCGCCGCGCTGCCCCGATGTCGTCAGGACGAGGCCATGAAGTGGCAGCAGCAGAAAAACATTTCCAGGCTTTAGTTTCCAGCGTCACTGCGCTGCTGACTCACGCCTCGGCGGCCGTTTACCCCTCGCCGGCTGCTGGGGGGATCCCCTGCCAGGGGGAAATCGATGACATTAACCCTTTGTTTCGTGGGTGTCGGCAGCCTTCCATGTTTGAAGCAGTGGGCGAGGAAAGGTGTCTAGGTGAGATGAGTCTTGTGGAATCCCCCGCCGTGGTTGACAGGGACTCTTTGTGTTTAAGGTGGAATGATCAATTTCACGTTGACTGACAGGCTTCCAGTCAGGCTGCCGCTCGCTGTCACGCTTCTGTTTCCTCTGTTTCCTCATTCCCTCTTTAATCTTCACGTCTTTTCCTTTCACATTACTTCATCTGTCGACGTTTTTAGATGTTCCACTGTTATCATCATCATTATTATCATTATTACTGTTATGCTGATCTTACTTATTCTTATTGAACAACCTTTATTGACCCAGTTTTTGTGTCGGCTGGTGACTCTTTGGCGTCTCAGTTATCAGCTCAATTTGATCAGTTTGTCTCTTTTTATTTCTCTTTTTTCTTTCTCAGTTTTTATCGTTCCATTTGTTGACTTTTAATCATTTTCACATTACGTTTCCACTCTTGTACCACTTCACGAGTGAGACTTAAAAATCTAATATTGAATATTAAATAAAAACTCCTCGAGTCGACTCAAACAGTGCCATCGGACAGCTTTACATTATTGTCATTGTGCTGCATTTGCTGTTATTTTCCCTTTTGTCAGGTTTCACTTTTAAATTTCTCAACAGTTTTTAACGATATAAATATACAAATATAAATATAGACATATAAATGTATACATATATATACATATAAATATATATGAATATAAATATATATACATATTTAAATATATTTACTGACAGATTCTTTTCATTTTTCATCTTTTTTTTGCTGTTAATCATCATAAATGTTTTTCCTGACAAATAACAGAAAAAAACTGCAGCTGATCTTAAAATGAATCTTAAAGTTTTATTAAAGTTTGGTCATTTTTTTCCCATCTGCTGGTTGCCAGCCTCTGGCTCGGGACCCCTCGAGGGGTCCCCTGATGATTGAAGAGGACAGTGATGAACTGGTTTTTGTTTTTTCTGACTTGTCTCCACCTTTGTCTCACTCTCGGACTCTTTGAGCTGTCTGGCCTTCATAAATCATGAAAGTGAAACGACGTGAAAAGAATAAGCGATGTGGTCCACACAGAGGCCTGAGCCTGAAACCAGTCCACATTTCTTCATTTTAAAGACCAAAAGGTCAAAAACCAGCGAGTTAATCAGCGCCCGTCCTTCTGCCCATCTGACACGTTCACATTTTCATTTTTCACATTATTTTGGCAGCATTCAGGAAATAGATTGGACCATTTGAGCACAATGGGCGACATTATGCTTCTGTTTCCAATCAGATTTTTATTTTTGACACATTTGCATTGAACCTGTGGTGGAGGGCTGAGCGCTATCAGGCAGAGAAGAAAGGCCTCATTTCCTTCTCCTGATATGAGTGGTGTTACAGCGCTGCAGGAGCAGATATTGACTGATGAGCAGTCTGTGGGCGAGCGCTGAGTGCTGCAGCTACATTAGCTCCCATTGTGGGCAGCTAAATGGAGGGCGGACTGGAAATGACTGGGAGGGAATTCAGAGGAAGGACAGAAAGCTCGGGGACTGGAAGACGTCCACTTCCTGTTAAACCTCCTCGCATCATAATGGACTCGCAGCTTCTCTATCAGGACACATTGTGCTGCAAATAGACAGATATTATGATTTATTGTGGTTTGCTGCTGCAAAGTTAACTTTCTGCAGCGCCAACAATAGTTTTCCATTTACCGATGCTGAGGACAATCCGCTCCTCGTCACGTCAGCGCCTCCGTCAGGCTGCTGCGCCGTCTGCACTGAACGACATGTCTGTCTCTGCATAGTGGAGAAGACATTTCCATCCAGCCATTAGAAGTGATGTACAGTACACAAAGGCATGTTGTCGGGACCCGTTGAGAGGTCCCGGTCTCCGGGTTGAGAACCGTCGGTTTAGATTAAAGAACGTCTTAAAGTCTACCCTGAGGTCCTCAGATGTCTTCTTTTGTCCGACCAGCAGAGATTCAGGTTTGTGCATGAATGAAACTGGAATGAGTGACTTTAAAAACCTTTGGTCGTTATTCATTATCAAACCATTTCCGATTAATCGGCCGTTGATTAATGGACTGATCCGACAGGTCCGACCGCCTAATACAACACTTCATAACTGAGTCGGTTTGAGCTCACTGTAGACTCCATCCAGTCCACCATTAAAGCCAAATCCCCTCAGAGTCCTTCAGGACCTTCACGGCACCCAGTGATCCTTCGAACTGTTCATTGATCCTGAGCGACAGTCAACATGAATATCACGACGATGTGGCTGATGCTGATGCTTCGAAAAGAGACGTTTCTGAGGCAGCATCCCGGCTGATGAGGACCAGGGTCCTGGTTCACGAGTCCAGGTCAGGCCTCAGTCTGTTCAGGAGGATTTCAAAGGTTTACTGTCAAACTGTTTGATCAGCATTAGGGTGTGTTCTTGTTTGGTTTGTCCAGCTTGACTTGTTGTTGTTGTTGTTGTTGTTGTTGTTGTTGTTGTTGTTTCATATGTTGTCACTGGACACGTTCATCCATACGACTTAATTCTCTGGGGATTAAGAAAGTTATTTAGAACAGTCAACCATTAAAACTGGATGAGCGCAGCCCTGATTCCAGAAGAGTGCAGACTCTGTGAAACACATGAAACCTGGACTCAGTCTTATACAGACAAACCGTTTCCTGACAGCAGGTTTCTCAAGCGTTCTGGTCTTTCGTTGGTTCTGGACCGACGTGTTTGAAGCGTGTCGCTGCATCATATTCACGTCAGTGAAGCTGGTGAGGTCGA
The DNA here is from genome assembly GCA_037975065.1 of Chaetodon trifasciatus. Taxonomy (NCBI): domain Eukaryota; kingdom Metazoa; phylum Chordata; class Actinopteri; order Chaetodontiformes; family Chaetodontidae; genus Chaetodon; species Chaetodon trifasciatus. The sequence continues at coordinate 3,016,261 of JBBMOE010000055.1, read as the reverse complement.
ACATTAAATCTGCTGAGTACTTGTTGTCTCCGCGCTGACTTTTTGACAGTTGATCGAGGTGTCATCGATCTGATTGGTGCTCTGATTGCCTCATCGTAGATGGGCCTATAATTTCACGTCGGTGTTGTTCAGCGTCTGTTTGTTCAGATGTGACTTGACTTCTTTCAGCAGAGAGAAGCTTGATTTCCTGTGTTTCTCCTCGAGTTTTTCATGTTTAGTCACCCTGAGTTTTACTTTGTTGCTGTGACACAAATGCCAACAACAGGATGTGGACACATTTTGAATATCGATCTGTCGAATGCTGCTGCAGCTGATGATGATCTGTGTTATTGATATTTATATCAAGTGAGGATTAACACACAGTCAAAATTCACACAGTGAATCAGTGAATTTGTAGTGTTTTTTGCTAAAAAATGAACATTTTTTCAGATCGGTTTGTTAGTGTTAGAGTTAGTTATTGTTGCACTGATTTCTGCCACATTATTGACACTAAGAACATTTACATACAAAATCACTTTCTATATTGTTCAGTGTGCTAAATGCCCCAAATGTAGACTGATCAATCACATATAACAGGGAGGCAATCAGTTATTCCTAAAACAACAATAACACTAAAGTTGAGTGATACAGCATTTATCAGACAGAATACTTTCCGAAAACCAAACCCTGAAGAACAAGAAAATCAAGAGAACAGGGAAATGCTTCAGTCTCAAACCGTCATCCTCGATCAGCTCTCATTCTTACAGCCGATCGATCCGATCAATAATCCCGTCTGTGTCATCTGTGTCAGAGCTCTCAGGCTGCCAGCGTCCTGCTGGTGGAGGCGTTTCACGGCGGCTCTCACAAGCAGCTGATCGACCTGCTGAAAGAAAATATCGACCGCTGCGCCGTCTTCACGCTGCCCGCCAAGAAATGGCACTGGAGGGCGAGAACGGCGGCGCTGCACTTCAGCCAGTCCATCCCCACCTGCCCGTCATACAGGTGAGTTGTTTAAGCAGAGTCTTCAGTCATGCTAGCAGCTCGCTGAGACTCTGCTTTGCCACAGCAGTTTTTTAATAAAATGTAACTATCAGCATGCTAACATGCTCACAATATTAAGAAATCTAGATTTTACCACGCTCGGCATCTTATATTAGTCTGTTAGCATGCTAACATTTGCTAATTTTCAGTAAACACACACTACAGCCGAAGCTAACATGACTGTTCTGCAGGTATTTGTTCACAAACCAACGTGCTGGACACATCAAAACCTGATGATGGCGCTCGAGCAAAAGTCAGAGGATCATTAATGGTGTCAGTTCATCCTGAGGGGAACCTGAATGTCTGAACTGAGGGTCATGTATCAGAAAAAAGACTAATCAAGCCAGACATTAGCACATTAATGTGTAAAGTTAGCATGTTAGCATGCTGAGAAGGAAGTATGTTAAATGTCTTATGATTATGTTAGATGTAGCATAGTAAACACCACGCCAAGGCAAGCATGCTAAAAAGGTAAGAATGCTGAAATTTATCATTACCAAACGCTCCACATTCATGCTGACCTGCTTGAGATGTAAGATGGCAAATGTTTTGTAAATATAGCATGTTGCTAAATGTCTAAATGATACTTAATGTCGTGCTGCTGTTGGCTTATTAGCACGCTGACGTTACTTTGTCAGCATGCTGTTGTTGCTGCTGGGTTGAGCTCGTGTGAGCTGTGATATCTTTTCGCTTCAGCAAGAAAACACGGATGTCCTCAGAGATATCAGAGGTGGTTTGACTCGGCGAGCTTAAATCCGATGATTCCTCTGTGCGTCCACATGGATTCACTCAGTTACTCCTGCAGGTCTGAACCGCTAACTCTGAAGTCCACAGGGAGGCCGTTGCTCTATTCTCAGCAGTGAAAGGAGTAAAAATAGACAGGACTCATCTGCTTTGAGTCAGAGTCATTCCTGTTCCACTTTTCTGTCCAGGGGCCTGAAGAAAGACCCGAGCAGGTCCAGGAAATTAGCCTAATCCTGGTCTGTGAGGACAGCAGTGATCAACGATGGTTCGCTTATGGAGAAGCCACATCAAAGCTGCTGGGGGAGGTCCAGAGCTTCAGAGACAACCAGGTGGTTCAGATGAAGTGGTTCATGGAACAGCATCAGAGGGATGGGGGGGGGGGGGGCAGCACTGCAGGATTACACACAGGGGAAGACCATGTCCTGGTGGTCCACATCCTCATCTGGACTGAACTTTCAGAACTGTTATTTCTGTCCTGTTGACCATTTTGTCCCAAATTAAGTCCCACGTCTTATAAGTCGCTCGTCCCAGATGGAAACAGATTCCAAGTCCTGTGTCGAGACTGATCAGCTGTAAGTCAAGACCATCAAGTCGTGTTGTACATCAATTCACAAGTCAGAATGAATTAAGGTTTCATCTTTGGTCTTTGGGAGGATATCAAGTCCTTTGAAGTGACATCAGGAGTCATCGCTCTAAAGTCGTCATCACCGTTCGTGTTAGTAGGAATCAGTTCAGAGGCCGAGCACTCAGACTGCACAGAGGAGGATTTTCATGAAATGTTGTGACCTGCCTCCTGCTCTCCAGAGGAGGAACCCCTCAGATGTTTAAGGTTTTTCCTGGAGCTCCACCTTCAGGACACACTGCCCTGGATGCACGTACCTGGAACGATCAGTCTGATCTGAGGGCCTCTTTTCAACCATCTCTCTGGACCTTCATGTTGACTCCAGATGTGGTTCTGAGCAGGTTTTGGACTCCAGGTTTTTGGCTGTCTTTGTTTAATTTTCCTTCCGTCACCTTCATATTTCTGTACATGTTTTTCTCTCCAGAGTCCTCTTCACCTCTTCAGTCCTGAACCTGTGTGAGCTGGTGGCTCTCAGACCAGATCTGGCCTGTCTGAAGAAGGTTCTGTACTTCCACGAGAACCAGCTGGTTTATCCAGTCCGCAAAGACCAGGAGAGAGATTTCCAGTATGGATATAACCAGGTCCTCTCATGGTAAACACAGTCCTTCTTTCTATGGGACAAAGTCATTGTAATGATTATTAAGATTTTTGGCATTAGTGAGTCGCTTTTATCGGCTATGAAGTCCTGAATCAAGTCCAACAAGTCCAGACCAGTTAGTCCCACGTCAAGACCAGTAAGTCACAAGTTTGCTTGTTTTAATGTCCAGAATATGTCCAGTGTTCTGTCGTCAGACCTTAAACAAACAATGACATAAACAACATTAAACATAAAATAGTATTTTTCTGTCGATCGATCAGTTAAAGGACTCATCGTCACGGTGATGGACTTTCTGTTTCCAGGCACCACAGTTATTTAAGACTTCGTGGAAACATCACCGCTGACATGTCGATCAGTCAGTCACTAAACACGCTGAGGTTTGATGATAGACAGTAAAAAGTGACGAGTGTGACTCGTCGTTCATGAGCGGCGACTGAAAGATAAACCCTGAATGGTGTGATGTTACTGATGACTGAGCTGCAGACCTCCACGTCACTTAAAGTAAACTTCAGCTCTAATCAGTGCTATAATGACATGAAATACAAGCTAGAATCAAAAATGAAAACCTGGACGCAGCGTTACGTCACTGCTCGTCTGCTGGCTCCTCTCAGCTGCAACAGTCTGTCTCAGTGAGCACGTCAGGCTGCACACGATTGGTTAATGAGCTGCTGTGACACGATTGGTTAATGAGCTGCTGTGACATGATTGGTTAATGAGCTGCCGTGACATGGTGCTCGGTGTGTCATTGAAGTGGTCTCGCTGTCATTAATCAGCTGTCGAACAGTGAAGAGAAAACTGATTGTTGTTGATCTGCAGGGCAGCTCGTCAATAAGTGGCGTCTCTCCATCTCCTCTAACGTCGTTACAGCAGCATTAAATAACTGATCATTAAGAGGCCTCTGATTGGATCAAAGCCAGATTACTTCACTCATTTCAATTAAAGTGCAGCATAAAGCTTCGTGATGAAGCCGAACCCTCCACTATGAATCTAACTACGTTTAGAAAACTGCAGTTTTTGCATCAGTGGGTCTGCTGTCCCCATCAGGACAGTGTCTTCATTTGTTATTATTCTGTCCTGTAATGTCCATCAGAGACACGAGGACTGATAGTAAAAGATTATCAAGTTTGCTTTTGTTACAAATATAAATAAATGAATAAATATCATTAGCAGACATTTGAAACCTCCAGATATCGACAGAAGTATCAGGCTCAAAGTCGAATATCGATCAGGCTGCTCTGCTTATTGGTATCAATACTCACCACTGATCATTCTGTGTGTCCTTCCTTAGTCTTCATGTGAGCAATGTTTTAAACAGAAAATCAGCTGATTCAGTGCTCACTGACGTTTGTCCTCACGTTTGGCCAACGTGGACTTTTTCCCTGCTGACCAACAGCAAATGGGTCCAACGTGGACAAAACTGTTGTTGCTAATTGCAGTGTCCCCGTCCAGCTTCACTGAAGGTCCTTTAAACCTGGTTCACCACAGAGACCTGGTCCACACACAGTGAGGACACCACACTGGTTCAGGCTGCTCATGATTAGCGCTGATTTCATCTGATGATTTTATTTTCTCGAATTATTGTTTCATTTCCAAAATGTGCAAAAATGTCCTTCACGTTCAAAAGACATTCAGTTTACTGTGACGTCAAACAGAGAAGAACAGAAAATCCTCACGTTTGAAGAGAAGGGACCAGCGAGATTGTTTTTGTCAATTGACTAATTGCTCCTCTACAAATGCTTCTTTCTTTCTTCAATATACTGTTAACTTTTTGTCCCGTTTGTGCCTCTTGTACCCTTAGCTGATGTACTATACTGTTGGCTAAAGTACTGTACTGTTAGCTAACTTACCCTTAGCTAACATATCTCAGCCTTAGCTAACATATCGTACCATTAGCTAACATATCGCAGCCTTAGCTAACATACTGTAGCGTTAGCTAAGCTGTGTGGTCATGACGCACATGGAAATGTCACAGATTGCAGTGGTCTTCTGCTGAAGATGAAGACGTGGGGGGGTCACAGAGGGATTGTTAACCACCTCAGAGATTCGCTGCTCACTCATACTTTAAATCCGAGTGTCTATCAGATATTTTGCGTCTGTGTGTTGGCAGCCTGGTGTCGGACGTGGTGGTGTTTAACTCCGTCTTCAACATGGACTCCTTCCTGTCCTCCATCTCCTCCTTTATGAAGAAGATCCCAGACCACAGACCCAGAGACCTGGACCTGCTGATCCGGCCTAAGTGTGTGGTCCTGCACTACCCGATCCAGTTCCCCGATGTCACCAGGTCAGTGTTGAAGAGTTGAAGCAAATAAGAGCAGATGATTCGCATAACACCAAAATAAAAAAAAAGGATAAAAGATAAAAACAGTAATAATAAAACCAACAAGACATGTTGGAAATCAAATGGTTCTGTTTTTGAGGAGTGATTTCAATCATGTTACTCACTGTTTGTACAGTTTATGCTAACGTTTACCCTATGTAACATTTAGGATGCTATATTCCCTGAATGCTAATATTAGCATGCTAGCTTGTCAGCATGCAAACTATCAAACTCAAACACATACTCCCCAGACTCCCCAGGAAGCTTTGAGGCTGTTTTAATCTGCTAATGTTTACCATGCTCACTGTGTTACTTTAGCATGCTAGCATCAGCTAATTAGCAATAAGCACAGAGTCCAGCTGAGGCTGAATGTCACCAGTTCTGCAGGTGTTTGCTCACAAAGTGTTGGACACATTAACATGATGACCTGATGATGGCGCCGATGAAAAGTCAGAGGATCAATGAAGTTATTTCAGTTCATCCTGGGGGGAGCATGAAGTCGTCCAACAGCTGCTGAGATGTTTCAGTCTGAACAGAGTGATGGACTCTCGTCCTTAGAGTTCGTTTATGGAAAGAAAGATGTGTTTTGTGGTTTCAGTCTTGTCTTTAGAGGGACCGTGTGTCTCAGCACTTCCTCATTAGCAGTCAGCGGACTCGTGCGTGGATATAATATTTGAAGTGTGTGTTTGTCAGTGATGCTGAGCTGCAGGATGACTCGGCCTCTCGCCTCCAGTGTTTCTCAGCTCATTTTCAGATGCTAATGTGTCTGATCCAAAGCAAACTCACAGAGTGTAAGTAAGTGATGATATGCATGGCCGACAATCCCCCCACATGCCCGCGGCCTCCCCAGCAAACACTGTGAGTCCGGCTCTTACAGTCCTCTGCGGAGGTATTAAAGGGACGTGTTGTATGGAGGAGGATTCATGGTGAGAAACCTCACCAAACCAAAACTCTTTATTCCAGCTTGGTTTTGGTTTTCAGGATGGATCAATGTGCTGATTATTCAGTGAATCATTTAGTCTGTAGAGTACCAGAGATGAATGGAAAATGAATTTCCCTCCAGTCAAACGCCTTGTTGACAGATTAAAAACAGCATTACTTAATAATACTGAAATGTTCCTTATAACAATCTGATTTTAATATGTTTTTTCTGCAAGTTTCAATGAAATGGGAACACTTGCATGTAGCATGTGCTGTTCCAGCGAGTCTGCACGGCTGGCTGAGCTGCACCTGAAGGTCTTCTAGGTGGGACGTCCAACTGCCAGCACATCAGCTACACATTAGAGCCAAAAGACCGCTGTCAGCATCCAGCTGGAGCAGGTGGGCTGCATGCGGCAGGCCGGAGGGCGCAGCATCACTCAGGGCTTCGGTGGTGTTTTTGGAGTCCTGGAGAACAACATAAACAAAACTTTTTGATTGCCCCTCGTCTAAAGCTTTTGATCAGCGCACCCGCTGCAGCGCTGCTAATGTGCCTGTGTGGGAAGCCAGTCCTCATCAATCCACTGTGCCGCCAAACTGGCGAAGGTGAAGGCCGAAACGTCCTGGAACAGTTTCTGTGACGTGTCGACGGCTCGAATCTCAGAGCTGGAGTACACCGAGGAGACGACCAAACCCTGTTTGATCTGGAGCTGCTCATTGGATCAGAGCTGCTGTTATTGTCCTGCCCGTGGCTCTTTGGACATTTTCTCTGTTTCCTGCTGCTAGCTTTAGCAAACTGCTTGAACCCTGCGTGCTGTTGCTTTTTTTTAGACGTTTCATCAAATGGCTTGTTAAAGTTTACGCTGCTCTCCTGCAGACAGTGGGCCTCCCTCCACCTAACCGACTATCTGTGGCCCTCAAACCTCAACTCGAGCTGCCTTTAAAGTTAGCTGCTTTAAGTTAAAAGTGAAATTTCATAAAGCTTCAGCTCACGTCACCTACCTTTGTGTTCCACACCTCAGCTCCTTTCAGTGCTGAGACTGTAGCTGACGCTTCAACTCCCTGAAGTCCCACGCAGACGTTTGCATTCAGAAACGTAGATTTGAACACTTTCTAACTTGTCTTTGCACCTGTGATTTTCACGCTTCAGTTTTCTTCAACCTTTTCTGGGTTTTCCTTCAAAACAAATCACTGTGTCGTAGAAAATGCTCCTCGGGCTCAAATTCAAGTGTAATTTGGGCATCAGTTAGTCCTGTAGTGTCAGACTGAGGTAGACTCATGAAGAAAAAGCTGCCGGTCCAAAGCAAAAGCGAACAAAAAAGGCTCTTTTGTGAAGGGAGTCTGGTGAGTCTGAATGCACTGAGGCCTCTTTTGTGGTCGGCGTGTTTGCGGTATCCATCTATCAATCGGCCTTTGAGTGGTGGACTTTTGTAATTTAATAGTGATTGACCCGAGCCGGCAGAAACCTGCGGCGGGACACAAAGACATCACATCCATCACAGCCGAGGACCCTGACGTCTCTCTGAGGATTGTCGGGCTGAAATCAGATCAGTGTGGACACCACGTGACCAGCAGGTGTCTGAGTCCCGAGGACCTTTTATTCTTGTCCGTTCAGACCAGTTTGATGTGGGTCTTCAGCAGCTGTCAGGGTTCTGCTGGTCGTCAGGTGTTCAGCTGGAGAATCTGATTAATCCTCATCACAGTTTTCTGCTGCAGCGAAATATTTGCTCTAAAGAAACTCTGATGGTGATGGATGGCACCAGAGTCTGTCAGTATACAAGGAAAACTCATTTTTTTGTTTATTTCATGAACATATACCTCTCAGGACCGTTGGATTCCTCGTAACTGAGACCTGATCTGGGACCTGTTTTACACCTGGGACTGAAGTGCCGTCTTTGAGTCTGTAAACGAGTCACAGAAGGTTCAGAGCTTTCCGCTGTGTGTCTGTGTGTGTGTTTGTTTGGATGATGATGTCACATTACACTCAGGTACAGGTGTGTTGGATGAAACAGGTGATTTGACCGGTCCATAGGTTTTCCTGTGAAGTGCAGTGTGACTGACGACACCTGAGTCCTTTAGTCACATGACAGCAGCTCAGCTGGAAACACGTGAAGATACTTTACTGATCAGTAAATATGGAGCGTGAGCCGGCCGGCCTTTGATCTCATGACTGAACTGTTTGTTCTGGAACGTTCTTCTCTCTTTCTGGCTCTAATGGATTCATGTTGGTTTGTCGTTGATCAGCTGAGAGGAACGACTTCTTTCAGACGTCAGTAACGAGCAAAGAGCTGCTAACGACCGCGGCCTCGGTGTCCTCCATCAGTCACTGCTGATTGGTCAGAGCAGCATAACCCTCCAATCAGACCACAGGTCACAGTCTGCTGCCCAGGGTCTGTGTTGTGTTTGTTGTCCCAGCTGAACCTGCATGTGACCCCAGCAGGTATTTCGTTTGTTGTTCTGGAGCTGCTTCTTCTTCTCTGGACTGAAAATAATCCTGACACACTTTTCTTTCCATACGAACACAACATCAAACCACCAGAAAACAGCACCACGAATGATTCGACTCTGAAATCCTCGGTCTTGCTCTCGGTCAGGACCCCCCTCAGGTCATTGGACCGTCAGCGGGCTAACACTGGACTCTGGCAGCGATTGGTTTTGACTCCCAGCTCTCTCATAAAGACTCTAATGTGGATCTTAATGTGTCGTAATGACTGGCTGAACGTCCTCCTGTCTGCTGATGAGATGGTTGTAAAGCGACAGGGACCTTCGGCGTGAGCCGGCCGATCCGGGGCAGCTTCAGGCCCGAGGGCTCGGAGCTGGATCGGACTCCTAATCCTTCGGCATGGAGCGTGAGGAGTCGTCAGATGAAAGCGGACGTGGTGTTGAGCCTGAAGCCGACAGACATTCGCGTTGAACGGCCGGCTGATCGTCCTTCATACAGATAATGAAACCCAAACCTCCGTGTGACCTTTGAACCTCGTCTCCGCGTCCACTTGGCCTCATTAAACCGCTCTGAGTGGGTCTTCGTTTGTCCGTGGGTCCAGGTCCAGACCGGGTACGGACTCAGTCTCTCAGAGTCCAATAACGTAAATGAGCTGAAATGATTTTGACCTTCGTCTCCTCGTCTTCAGTCGGCCTCAGAGGTGAGGTCATTGCACAGATTACTGTTGATTTATCAATAACGTAATCGTCCACTTTTATTGGCTCCAGTCAAACGTCTCATTTCTCAAATGGATTCTTCCATCAAGCTGCTTTCCTCAGACACAAACAGAGACTGAACCCAGCGTCCACAGCTGTTACTTCATCTGTCCGCCCGCTCAGTCCGCTCTGTCTGTCTGTCTGTCTGTCTGTCCACTCTGTCTGTCTGTCTGTCTGTCTGTCTGTCTGTCCACTCTGTCTGTCTGTCTGTCTGTCTGTCTGTCTGTCTGTCTGTCCACTCTGTCTGTCCACTCTGTCTGTCTGTCTGTCTGTCTGTCTGTCTGTCTGTCTGTCTGTCTGTCTGTCTGTCTGTCTGTCTGTCCACTCTGTCTGTCTGTCCACTCTGTCTGTCTGTCTGTCTGTCTGTCCACTCTGTCTGTCTGTCCGCTCTGTCTGTCTGTCCACTCTGTCTGTCCGCTCTGTCTGTCCACTCTGTCTGTCTGTCTGTCTGTCTGTCTGTCTGTCTGTCCGCTCTGTCTGTCTGTCCGCTCTGTCTGTCTGTCTGTCTGTCCGCTCTGTCTGTCTGTCCGCTCTGTCTGTCTGTCTGTCTCTCCACTCTGTCTGTCTCTCCACTCTGTCTGTCTCTCCACTCTGTCTGTCTGTCTGTCCGCTCTGTCTGTCTGTCCACTCTGTCTGTCTGTCCACTCTGTCTGTCTGTCTGTCTGTCTGTCTGTCCGCTCTGTCTGTCTGTCTGTCTGTCTGTCTGTCCACTCTGTCTGTCTGTCTGTCTGTCTGTCTGTCCACTCTGTCCATCTGTCTGTCTGTCTGTCTGTCTGTCTGTCTGTCTGTCCGTCCGTCTGTCCGCTCTGTCTGTCTGTCTGTCTGTCTCTCCGCTCTGTCTGTCTGTCCGCTCTGTCTGTCTCTCCACTCTGTCTGTCTGTCCGCTCTGTCTGTCTCTCCACTCTGTCTGTCCACTCTGTCTGTCTGTCCACTCTGTCTGTCCACTCTGTCTGTCTCTCCACTCTGTCTGTCTGTCTGTCTGTCTGTCTGTCTGTCTGTCTCTCCACTCTGTCTGTCTGTCCACTCTGTCTGTCTCTCCACTCTGTCTGTCTGTCTGCTCTGTCTCTCCACTCTGTCTGTCTCTCCACTCTGTCTGTCTGTCTGTCCACTCTGTCTGTCTGTCCACTCTGTCTGTCCACTCTGTCTGTCTCTCCACTCTGTCTGTCTGTCTGTCTGTCTGTCTGTCTGTCTGTCTGTCCACTCTGTCTGTCTCTCCACTCTGTCTGTCTGTCTGTCTGTCTGTCTGTCTCTCCACTCTGTCTGTCTGTCCGCTCTGTCTGTCTCTCCACTCTGTCTGTCTGTCCACTCTGTCTGTCTGTCTCTCCACTCTGTCTGTCTGTCCACTCTGTCTGTCTGTCCACTCTGTCCGTCAGCCCTCTGCCTGAGGGGAGGGGGGTGAACAGTTCGTGAGCGGTGCTCAGTGTGATGGTGGAGGAGGTGTCATGGAGCTTGACAGACTGTGGCCTGTTTGTCAAAAAGTCCAGGACCCAGTTACAAAGAGACGGATTTAATCCCAACTTCAGCAGTGTACTGACTAAAATCTGCCGAACGATGGTGTTGAAGGCAGAGCTGAAGTCCAGGAAGAGCAGTCTCTGCTCTCCAGGTGAGTGAGAGCGGAGTGGACGACTCAAAGCGAGCGCAGAAGGTGTTGAGAGCATCAGGAAGTGATGGATCCTGAGGACGTTCCACATCCTTCCTTTTATAGTCTGTGATGTTCTTTATGCCTTTCCACATGGCTCGGGGGTCGTTGGTGGTGAAGTGACCCTGAATTCTGAGGGCATAAGCAGCCTTTGCCCTCCCGATTCCCACCTCCGGTTCCCTCCTCGCTGCTCTAAGCGCCACAGCATCACCGGACCTGAATGCTGAATCTCGTGCCTTTAGAAGAGACCGCACCTCTCCATTCAGCCATGGTTTCTGGTTAGGGCGGACAGTTATTCTTTTGGTGATAGAGACGTCATTTGCTGATATATACACAGACAGACGCTGTATACTTCTCCAGGTCCATCCTGTCCTCACAAGTTGCTGCTTCTCTAAATACCTGCCAGTTGGTGTGCTCAAAGCAGTCCTGAAGCATAGGGACAGCTCCACTGGGCCACACAGTGATGGTCTTCTGCGTGGGCTTGTTGCCTTTGAGCACGGGCTGATGAGCAGGGACCAGCCGGACGGAGGTGTGGTCAGAGAAGCCGAGGTGGGGGCGGGACACGGCCATGTATGCCCCCCGTCTGTTGGAGTAAACATGGTCCAGCGTGTTGTTTCCCCTGGTTGCCATGGGGACGTGTTGGTGAAAGCGCAGTAAAAATGTCCATCGGTTTAGCCCGATTGAAGTCCCCTGCTATCACAAGGAAAGCCTCTGGATGCTTGGTCTGGAGCTCACAGATGTGATCATGCAGCTCCCTCAGTGCCATGCTAACGTTGGCACTCGGGGGGATGTAGACAGCTGCCATATACACAACTGTAAACTTCCGGGGCAGATAAAATGGCCGGCATTTCAGTCATAGATATTCCACCGATTCCGAACAATGGCTGCTCACCGGACAATAGTTTGTGCACCAGCGTCTGTTGATGTAGATGCAGAGGCCCCCTCCGCGAGATTTCCCTGACAGGTGGTTGCGGTCTGCTCGAAAGAAGAGTAGCCCATCGATCAGGTAAGCTGAGTCTGCTGTTGTTTAGCCACGTCTCAGTTATGAAAAATGCACAGCAATTCCACATTTCTCTGTAAGTGTTCAGTCTTAGTCGCATCCATCTTGTTGTCCAATGAACGGACATTTGCCAGAAAGAGTGATGGAAGAGTGGGTCTGTTGCTAGTTCTTAGCCTGGCTAGCAAACCGGCTGGCTTACCCCTCTTCTGTTTACGTTCACACCGCTTCCTCTGTACCCTGGGCCGTTGGCTCTTGCTTCTCCAGGCTGCTGTCCTTAGAAGCCGCAGTTTACCCAACTCTGCTTTTAACTCAGGTGTTATTCCTATGCTCAGAACAGAGAGTTGATAAAGTTCAGCAAAACTGTACTTCACTTTACTTTGTTCCGAGTTGAAAAAGTAGGGAAAAAGAGGGAGTTTGCCCGTTGCCGGTAGCTGAGGAGCCGCTACACTGCTGCGCACCGCCATTGTCGAATCACTCACCGAATCCTCCATTCAGTGAGTGTCCTGAACCTGCGGCGTCTCTGTGGTCTGATGTAAAGACTCCTGTGGAAGCTGATTCTGTCTCAGGTCAGCACACGTTAACATAATGAGTCCTCATCCCTCAGATCAACCTCAGCACACATTAACACGCAGTGTGTTTGAGCCAGACTCAGTTCATTCTGCCTGACAGCCCGCAGGAGGGAAGAAAATACCCACGAAGAAGACGAGAGGAAGGGTGCAAAAGACCAAAGTGTCCTGAACTCAGCAGACAAACCTGATGGATGAAACTTCAAAAACCAGATGATTTGATCTGACGCTTAGTTAGAAATCTGTTCCAGGTGAGCGATGTGGTCTGTGCTCACTGGACGCCAACAAACCACCAACAAACACGGTTTTAAACGCTATCAGGTTAATGAATAGACACTTTAAAACGCCTTTACTCTCTGTAGATTCATCTAAACATCTGTACTCTGTTTAAGGACTGAGACGGTTTTAGCTGGACTGAAGACTTCTTTAAAGTTCAGGACTTGGACCTGATCTGGGGTTTGTTGGTCTTGACTTGGAACAAGATTTGGGATTTGTTGAGCTGACTGAAGTCTGTTTATGGTTTCTGCCTCAGTCCCCTTAGATTCATGGCGATGAGGTGTTCAGGAGCATTCAGGAGTTTGCAGTTGTTGTTTACACTGTAAACATATTTCTCTAATGGATTATTCTGCTGGTTGTTTTTCAGGCTGCTGCCCAAACACAAACTCCTCCGCAGGCCTGCAGAGATTGATGTCATCATCACGCCTCAGGACGAGCAGCTGATGCCACGGTAACAAGTACTGCTTTCATTTCAACAAGAATAACACCTGCGTTACACCAGATTCAGCTTTCATCGCGTAGATTATGTACTGCACACGTATGAACCGTGGAGTGGAAATCATATAGAGCGCAGAGAAACAGATGAATGGCCTGCTTCACCGTCCTAACATGTCTGCCAGAGTTAGGTCAGAGCGCTAACAACACGGCAGCCAAATGACGCAAGCGCCTGACGTTCAAGTCGAGCAGCTACGAACACGAACGGCAGTTCAGTTCCAGTTCAGAGGTGCAGCTGTAAGGCCCAAAATCCACCGCGACCCTGAAGTATCTGTGACTTGACTCCCGACAGAAGAATGAGAGAATATTCTGATCAAATGAGGCCGCGGTTCATGGAAGGCCTCCTTTAGACTCTTGGGGGGGGGGGGGCAGCCAGCCAGGACGGATTGTCTTTTTTAACAGTGTAGAGATCGTAGAGGAAGGAAGCAGCGTAAACAATATTTACCAGGAGAGAGGGCAAACGAGACGTTCTGAGCAGATCAAGTCAATGATCCCAGCGTCTTTGGAGAGAACTGGACCGTCCAAAAACCAAAACCTGTTTCTGCTTGAAGAAGACAGATCTCTAGAGGACCCTGTCCTTCGTACTGTCTGAGCTGAACGTGGACGTCCAGGAGGACGACGTTCCATGGCAGCCTGTTGGGTGGCTGCCGGCTGCAGCGCTCTGGTTTAATACGGACCAATTTAAAGACCTGTTAATTCATTTAGACATAAAATGAAGCAGGTCCATGAACGCCACACCAAAGCTCCCTGTGGTTAGTGAAGAGCGCGATTAGCGTCTTAAATGGCTCTAATCATGTATTCACAGGACCAGGGACATCCTGGTGCTGACGAGTGTTTTTAATCAGTGTTACTGTGATGACCCTGACAGGCCTGAGCAGGAGGATCCACATCAGTCCACTTCAGAACCCAGAACAGACCGGGGACCAGTGAGTGAGGAGGACACCGAAGACCAGATGAAGCCTCTGCACATTGTGTGGCCTCACAGGTGGTGAGTGGCATTTATGTACTTCATGATGAGAAAATGTTCATAGTAATAATAATAAGAAGAAGAATATTCTCGTAATCTGTCGTCATTTATTAGGACGTAAAGAAAATGAAGGTCATTTCTGGACAACTTGGTGATGTTCTGTCCAAAAGTCACAGCGTTTGAAAAACTGAGTCTATAAGAAGGAATGTTACTGAAATGTACTTTTCATTAGCACGTTAGCACGTTAGCATGCAGTCATTCCATCACTCTTTGAGCAGCTTTTATCCTGAAGTTTATGGAGGATTTTTACCATCCGCTTTCACTTCCTGTCAGCTCAGCAGTTTGATCCATCTGATCTGAGATCTGTTGATCTTTGTGGTCAGTTTGTGTCGACAGTCAAAGACTTTCTAACTTGAGAATATTGGACTGAATAGCCACCGTCCGTCAGCCGTGCGTGTTTCTGTCAAAGTGTTTTTCACCTTCTCTTGTATCAGTGACAACAGCAGCCGACATGTAATCTGCTCTGAACTGAGCAAAAACACAGATGGATTAGAGCTTTTATTCTGCTGGAAATGAGGATTTCTGTTAATCTGTGATTGAAGCTTCTCGTCTGTTTGTTTTAATCTGTGTGTGGCCCCGATCCTCAGATTACAGCTCCGTCTTATTGCTGCTGCTGGGGGGGGGGGGGGCTGGTTAACAGCTGTTCCAGGTGAAGATGCTACTGCACCGGTGGGGGGTTAAATCTGTGTGTGAGAGCTTTATGTTGATCAGGATCAGAGGATTGACGTCCTGATTGAAACGCAGCAGAAAACAAAACGCTCTTATTTTCCAGGTTTTTCATATGGAGTCTGCAATACTTTTAATCTCATAAGTGACTGAGTCACATGTAATCTCTGCTGAACACCTCTGCTGCAGTCACCTGCTCACCATCACAGACCGCCTGTGTGAAGACCTGAAGCCTCATCGCTGTTTCAAAAATCACTTTGTCATTTCTGTCACTTTTTTTTGTGACTCTGATCCAATACGATGCACATTTTCACTCCTCCTGATATTTTCTGCTCGGCGGTTATTGAGACGGTAACGAGCATCGATAATGACAGCGGGGGTTATTCGCCATCTTGGATCAGAGTTTCTCTAAAGATTGTTTGTGATCTTTCTGGAAACTCTGATGTTTCTGATTCCACACTTTGACAGTGAGGCTGATGATAATTTAAGATGAGTGTGAGAGCCAATCAGACTCCTCTGTGGCCGTTGTTAGTTGACATGGTGTCTTTCCTGAAGCGTCCTTGAATGCGTACCCGAACGCATCGTTCATCCGGTGACTTAAACGCAGCTGCACTTTGAAAGTACTAACTCGTGAACTTTCGCTGATGAACTCGTGAACGTTAGCAGATGAACTCGTGAACGTTAGCAGATGAACTCGTGAACGTCAGCTGTTCCAGATAAAGCAGATGAACCATCTCTATGAGTCTTCAGACAGAAACTAAAGTTTGTCAGAGCAGAAGAAGAAGAACGACGCTCAGTATGAGAGCAGCTCGACAGGATGCGTCATGTGACTCGCCATGATGCCACACTGCCAGGTGTTGTCATGGTGATCACCTACAGAGAGACTGAAAACCAGCAGATCTAAAGTCCAGATTCGCTCAGATGAAGTCACTGCAGCACCACAGAAGAAGAAAAGACTTCACTTTGGACTAACTGGACACTTTTCACTGTCTTTCTGTTTATAGACTGAACAGCTGATCGATGATGATCGGCAGATGAATGGACGATCAAAGAACTTGATCTTCTTTGGATTTAATCCATGAAAAACATAGATTTGGCGCCTTCAGTTGAAGACGAAGACTTCAGCGTCGGTTTGTGAGGAGCAGTCTGAATCAGTCGTCCTCCTCTGTGGTGGAAAACGTGGAATCATTTCTGACATCGATCGATTATTCAGATTCCAGTGTGAGCACATTCATCACTGTGAGTTGATCCAGTGTTTCCTGTGCTGCTGAATGAGATCCTCACACAGTAATTAACACTGATGCCTCCCTTCAGAGGAGCAGGAGGAGGAGGTGCATTATCTGTTGTTGGGTCGCTCTTTGTCCTCCTGTATCAGCACCGAGGGAGTGGAGGAGTCGTCGCTCACAGAAGAGTTAAAAAGGTTTTGTGGAAATGAGGGAATTATCTTTGTGTCCGCGGGGAGACGAGAGGCTGAGAAGAAATAATCTGCTCAGCGAGACGTCACCTCAGGAAACGCCGCTGTTTGACCTTCACACTCAGCGGCGTTCATAGCGGACGGCACTGCTGTTTCAGACCGCCGGCAGCTGATCCAGAGTCAGCCGCCATGCGACGCACACAGATACTAAAACATCCAGTCCTGGAAGTTCCAGACCAGTAAAAAAAGACCAATTTAAGGGAAAGAGGAATAAAAAACAATAAAAGAAATGACAGAAACCAACAGAAGCAGGTCCAAACTGACCTGTGACCAGCCGCTCACCTGGAGAAGCCACAGTCGTCTTTACTTCCATCATCGTGTCAAACAGACAGAAACACACGTTTCATTTTCAGTCTGATTCCACTGTGTTCACCGACAAGTGAAGCTCAGCAACAGCACTTCCTGTAGGTTTTTCACATTAAAAGCCTGCTGGTACCGAAGTGAGTGAAGGTGAACCTGAAACCTCTAAACTCTGTTTAGAAGGTGTTTGATCTGAAACAGCTGAGTCCAGGTTGGGTCCTCCTCCTCCTCCTCCTCCTCCTCCTCCTCCTCCTCCTCCTCCT
>JBBMOE010000055.1:2944770-2984208 GCA_037975065.1 Chaetodon trifasciatus | reverse complement strand
GTACTGCAGTACTACACAGCTTCCCTCTGATGATCATGTACTGCAGTACTACACAGCTTCACGCCGCTGATGTACTGCAGTACTACACGGCTTCCCTCTGATGATCATGTACTGCAGTACTACACGGCTTCCCTCTGATGATCGTACTGCAGTACTACACGGCTTCACGCCGCTGATGTACTGCAGTACTACACAGCTTCCCTCTGATGATCGTACTGCAGTACTACACGGCTTCCCTCTGATGATTGTACTGCAGTACTACACGGCTTCCCTCTGATGATCGTACTGCAGTACTACACAGCTGCTGTTAGCTGTACTCTGCAGTGAGATGTACTTGGTCCTCGTGGTGTCCCTTTCTCCTGAACATTTGGTTTGATGATGTGGACACGCTGCTGGTCTCGACAGGCCGGATCTGGACCCGGTTTTAGTCAGAATCTGCTCCGACATGCTGCCCTGCTCGAAGGCGGCGGCAGAGACAGTTTAACCTGCTTGTTGGATTCTGGATTCTTGTGTTTGGCGGCTGGAGGACGTTTGTGTTGTGATCTTAGTTCTTTGTTCATGAACCTACAGCTCTGTGTGTTATCTGTGTACTTTGTGTACATGTATGTGTAAATGAGACAAATTACTTGTAAACTTCTGAGAGCTCTGACTTCCTCCACATCACAAGATAAACAGATAAGATGATGTCGTCTGCCGCGGTGTTGAACTGTTCACGTGGCTCAGTTTGGCCCACGTTTCCAGTTGGTCCTCCTGGAGGACAGAAGGGATTCTAGTCACGCATTGTCTGTTTGTGGACCCTGTTTTCCATGTCTCTGTGTCCAAGTGACCGATGGACACAACAGCTTTTGAAGTTTTTCCAGTATTTAGTGAGACTGCTGCAGCCGGCAGCCACAAAATGATGGCGTTCGATCCTCCAGACATTTGTGTGTCGTCAGTGTTCGTCCACCAACTGACGGCTCAGGTTGTTCCTCTGAGTGTCTGACGACATGATGGACATGATGGACATGATGGACATGATGGACATGATGGTGCAGAGAAGACCCTGTCTCTGTTAAACTGTCGATCCTTTGAGTTGAGGCAGAAACAGCTGTTCCCTCGCTCTGCTCAGAGCCACCAGACTGCATTCACAAAAACAGTCCTTTAACATCACGAAGCAGCTTCATTCAAACTGACAGAAACACAGTTAAACTGTTGGACTTCAAGAGATTTTCCCAGTAAGAAAAAAATAACTACTGGCAAACAGAAGGTCTGGTTTTGTGCTGCTTTTTTCCTCAGTATTCATTCTGATCACAGTCTGATCGATCAGCTGATCACAGTCTGATCGATCAGCTGATCACAGTGTGATTGATCAGCTGATCACAGTCTGGAGTCCCAGCTCTTTGTAATCTGGGTTGTATATTTATGGAGTTCCCTGCTCATGTTCTGTAGTTGTTCCCAGCAGAGCTGCTGTGTTATTTACTGAATCCAGCTTTAGGTATTCTGAGAGCCAGGTTCAACCACCACGAAAACCACCCCCCCCCCACCCCCCCAGCAGCACCTCGCCGCTGATCGAGTCGCCGCAGAGCGTCCACGGACTTCTAAAAGTGCTGTGGATCGAGGTTTAACACAGAGAGTCTGGCAGGGAACAGAAACCAGAGAGAGTCTGGCAGCAGAGACCAGGATCCAGAGCGGAGTCCTGGAGGACTGTGGTGAGGTGTCAGTTCTGAAGGTGGAACTGAACCCTGCATTTATCTCGGTTTAGAACAATGTGGGTGAGATCCCTCCCTTCCTCGAAGAGGCCTGAGCAGGAAGGTGTGGCGCTGGAGGCTGGAGCTGCCTGCGAGCAGAGAGCTGAGGCTTGGCCGGGGGACAGACTGCAGACCGGAGGGGGGGCTGGAGGGGCTTTCTGGGCCGCCGCGCATCCAGTCCTGGAACAGGATCCAAGCGGTGCGGCGCAGGGCGGCGCTCCAAGCTGTCAGCGGGCTCTTGACGGAGCGCTCTGAGGTGGACGGGGGCCCTCGCGGGGCCTCTCAGCACATAATTGCATCCAAAAGGTTGCTGTCGGCTCGCCAGACGAGGCGCGACCGCCAAACACTCGACTCCGCAGAGCTGCACCGACATGATCTCTGGATTACATGTCAGAAAATACACAACACCGGCTTTAAATGTTCTGACACACACCAACGCCGTCGCACAGCGTCTGCTCGACACCACAGCACTCAGTCCGAAGTACCTCACGACGGGAAAATACACTGAAGTACACAGGTAGTATCGGCTGCCACCGGCACTGAAGCATCACTGTTACAACAGCAGCTTACTGCTGAGGCTCAGCAGGCGGAGCTCCGTCAGGCCAGGTGAGGGTCAGCTGATCAACCTGATTAAAGATGAAAACAAATTCTAATCAAAAAAATGTTTTTCAGCTTCTGGAGGGCAATAAATATTGATCGTTTGATCAGGTATAGACATGAAACACGAGAAACACAACTACACACTGAGTTGGTATCCTCCTCAGGTGAGTTAGAAAAAGGTAAATATAAAATAATCGTCCTTTGTCCTTGCTGAAGATGAGGGGCGGCGCCGGCCTTCATGAGTTCCTGTTTGATTCTCAGAACATGGATGTTTGTCCGTGTTTCCTGTGAGGATTCATGACCTTCGCCTCTTCGTTGTGAAGCTCGTTTCTAACTGGAACATGTGGAAAGCTGATTGTCGTCGTCGCGTTGGTCGATAAAGTTTTTGGACCCGCTTGAAAGGATCCAAAGTCGTCTCGTCGCTGACAGGATTTCAGTTAATAAGGTCAGAATCAGGAGGCGTCCGTCACCTTCGAGCTCTCGCAGCTCCGGCAGTTAATCTGCCGTGATGGCCGACATCTTGGCCTGCCACGTGTCATCATTCCAGCATGGACGGCGAGGCGGCGTGCTGCGAATATTCCTCCACCTCATTACGAGCCTCCGCCCTGACGATCATCCACACTGACACAATCATTATGAATAATTATCATCTCGGCTCACTTTGAGCTCAAAAGTCACATTTTACTTTAAATATGCTTCAAATGTCTCATGAGAGAAAGTTCAGTGGAGCAGAAAGTCGAGACGAGCTTCGTTTCATCCTGAGGACGTTTTCACGTCAGCGTTTCTTCTTCTGTGGTCTCTCTGTTTAAAGGGACAATCCTTAAAAATGATGTTCAGCTTTTATTGATCCTGAAACTTTTGGAACGTTTCAGCAGAACGGAATCGTTGGTTATTGATCTGAAATCTGAAGAGTTTGTGATCAGTCTGCATCAGATACTGCACTTCCTGTTGGTCCAGGTCACCACAGCACCTGACTGCCGGCTGTTCTGAGGTAAACTGAGGAATACTCTGTGGCCGCCACACACACTCTGCCCGCACCAGCGTCACACCTGCACCACCAGCACACCTTCAGCACCTGCGCCTGGAGGTCTGGAAATGAAGCTGGTCACAAACACGTGGCTCTTCATCAGGACGAAGCTTCCAAGACTATTGGAGCTTTTGTGTTTCCACTCAGGTGTGCTCTCACCTGCAGGCACTCTGACAGTTTCACTCTCTGCAGTAACAGCAGCAGCGTTTCGCCGCTCGCTGCCATAGCGACCAAACAACATGTGACCTGCGCCTCAGCCACCCGCTCCTCCACCTGCCTTACCTTGGTCCTCCTCTCGGCAGGCTCATTGATACGCATCATCATTCATGATTTGCTTTGCGTCGACCATTTATGGTTGAATGTGGGCGTGCAGAGGGCGGGACATGAGGCTGACCCACGTCTGCAGGCTTCCTGGAGGACCGTCCTCCAGAGGTCTGGTTGGTTAGTTGGTGCATGCATGAACGCTTTAGTGTAAATCCTATGAACTGTTTCACAAACGACACCCACGGACCGTAGCGTGTCCAGGATCAGGACCGTAGCGTGTCCAGGATCAGGACTGTAGGGTGTCCAGGATCAGGACCGTAGCGTGTCCAGGATCAGGACTGTAGGGTGTCCAGGATCAGGACTGTAGCGTGTCCAGGATCAGGGCCGTAGCGTGTCCAGGATCAGGACCGTAGCGTGTCCAGGATCAGGACCGTAGCTTGTCCAGGATCAGGACCGTAGCTTGTCCAGGATCAGGGCCGTAGCGTGTCCAGGATCAGGACTGTAGCGTGTCCAGGATCAGGACTGTAGCGTGTCCTGCAGCAGACTGTGCAGCTAATGTGAACTGATTTCTCTACACAAGCTGACGTGTGCGGTTGAAGATGCCAATGCTAATTAATTAGCATCTAATTTTCCTGAGCGGGGGGCATGACAGGAAATGAGAGCTGGACCATGATGGTGTCCCCCCTCCTCCTCCCTCCTCGCCTGGGAGGCTCCCACTAATTGGGTCAGGATCATTGACTCCTTCAGGATCAGGGGACAGATAATAAATGGAGGAGGAGGAGGAGGAGGAGGAGGAGGAGGATGAAGCTGTGATGAAGCGACAGCGCCCACAGCTGATCTGAGATCATGTCTGATCAGTTCAGAAGAGCTTTGAGGATCTTTGAGGATCTGAACTGGACTCTGGAGTCTTTAAATGTCCCCGGAGACACGAGGAGAACATGTGGTGAAATCCAAATGATATTTATTTTACAATAAGCTGATTTTAAACAGGAAACTCGATTATTATTGATTATTTATTTGAATATTGAGTTGACTTTTGCAGATGCAGAGGTGGAGGAAGTACTCAGTCTTTAAAAGTAGTAGTAACAGTGTACAAATACTGCATTACAAGTCAGGTCAAATGTGATTATACAGAACGGCTCAGCGTGCTTCACACCAACAAATATAACATCAGTACAAATGAAGGACAGCTGAACGTGAGTAACGTACTCCGTCTTGTTTCCAGACGTCTTTAGCGGCGTTTCACCGGACTTTAGCGAGCGGTGAACACCATCACGCCACGTCCAACGTCGCATCTGATTCTCTTTCTCTCGTAGTTTCATCTGAACGAGCTCAGTCAGAACTGTCCTCCATCTCGTCCTCCGCGGTTTTCACTTCCTGCCCTCCTGCTGGATTTAGCGTCATGTGACTGCAAACGACCTATTGGTGAAATCAGCGTGCTTGAAGGAAGAGGGGAAGACTGTCGAGGCCTGTTTTCAGTATCCAGTACGTCATGAGAGCGATGGTGGAAACAAATGAGCAACAGCCAAAAGTCTGAAATGATCTTAATACGCTTAAAGTGCCACAAACTAAAGTACATATAGTATGTAGTATATATAGTATATATATATAGTATAGTATAGTATAGAATGGCCCATTTCACAATAAGTAATATATGATAAATTATATCTGATTATATTATACATCAGGTCACATTAGGTGTAAGCTGGAGGTGTATATGATCAAATACATCTTTTTATAATCTTCCAAGGTTAAAGACGGTTCATGAAGCCCTCAGAGGTTCATTTTTAGCTATATGACTAACGTGATTATTTCATTTTCCTTGCAAGGCTGTAACAGCAAAGTGTGCGTGTGTGTACACACACACACACACACACACACACACACACACACAGAGTTTCAAATTATCCCGTTGGATTATCTGAATAACGCGCCGATGAGAAAACAGTGAAAGTATTTTGTCCTTTGAAGCCGTCTTTGTGATCGTCGACGTTGACTGTGTTAATAAAGTTGTCTTGACTGTCATGTTGTTTTTAAGATGAACAGACTCTGCTTCCTGCGGCTCATGGACACCAGACCTGCTCGCAGGCTGATCTGGTCCATCCTGGTTTGGTCCCCGTCGATCACGTGACCGGGCCTCGGCGCCCCGCCCGCCCAGAGGTCGGTCCCGAGGTTTGTTTTCTCTGCTGTCGAAGGTCGGCCAGACGCGGAGACTGAAATCTGAATCCTGTGGATGTTTTGTGGTGAACGGCAGGAGGAAGAAATAGAACGTCTAAGTGAAGGTACACTTCAGAGAGTCTGGTTTCCCCTCGCCACAGCGTCACAATGCCAGTACACAACACAGCGACATATTGAAGCCAGACCCCCGCAGGCCAGCAGAGCCGGTTCCACACAAGCCACAACAAAGACCTGCAGACTTCACAGAGTCCACCATGAAGTGGAGCCTCGGCCAGGACCGAAATAAACCGCTCAGTACAGACCAGAATCATAAAAAACGACAGTCCAAAAGTGACTTCACGTGGGAGACCAGGACTCAGAAACCCTGCGTTTCTGCAGCCACATCGGATCTGTTAGCGCACGCCATTCGTATTCAGAACGAGCCGGAGGAGCCGACACAGCTGAGAACCCGAGAGGAACGTTTATCAAGAGAGTCAGCCTGACGCACGGGTGATCACGTGATTAATAACAGCCAATCAGACACCAGAATTCATCCTGCATCTGGCCTGAAGTTGGTTCTTAACACACCTGAGGTTCATGCGTTCACTATTAACCAGCTGCTAATTAGCTTGTATATTTGTAGCATGTTAGCTTTTAATTAGTCATTAAAACAACTTATTGAAGTGTTTTTCTGCACAACCATCCATCCGTAGACCAAATTCCCTGAACACCCTACAGAGGTCTTTCAGGGTCAAACAGGACGAAGCACATTAATGTCGCTGGCGTCTGAATTACGTATGGCGGCAGTGTTCATGTGTCCATATACTTTTGGCCACGTCCTGCAGATTTTCGCCATCATGTAAACGGGTCCCACGTCAGTGATGGGAGCTGTGGTCGTGTGATGTTCATGGAAAACATGTTTCATCTGCAGCTTTATCTTATTTCCCCTCCAGAGGCTGAAGACACTGAACTCTGGTCTCTGAAGGAAAAAGGAAAATAATAAACGAGTAAATAAAGAAGTCACACATGATCCTCATTTACTGTGGTCGAGTGTGCAATTTACATCAGGCAGAGGCAGCGAACGCAGCATGAGGAGAAATAAAGACAGTAAGGAGACCACATCAGACCACACCTGGTTCTGGTCTCTGAAGGCCACGAGACGTTACAGCGTTGATTTTCTGCTCGACAGCAGGGCGACAGAGGGGAAGCCATTTTGTGGGCAAAGACAGAGACTCAGACTGTGATTGGACGAGCAAACTGACAGGAAGAGTTGAACACTCAAATGAACATCAGATTTACAGACTAACTTTCAGTTAGCTTAGCTTAGCAAACACCCTGGAAGCAGGGGAGACTGTTAGCTTAGCATCAAAAATCCACCTTCAAGCCTCTCCAATTCTGCCTGATTGACATGTTGTACAGTCACCAGTTCATCCAGCTTAACTGTAAGCTAACTGGACCTACAAGCTAACTGTAAGCTAACAAAAGCTAGAAAAGTAACTAAGCCAACTGGACCTAGAAGCTAGTCCAGAAGTTCTCTCCTTCATGTCCTTTCTCTCCTTCATGTCCTTTCTCCTTCATGTCCTTTCTTCTTCAGGTTCTTTTTCATGTGCTGCAGCCTCACTTACAGACAGTTAACGTCTGATCAGTTTGTCTTTTGTCTTCACATTGATGAGTTCTTCCATTTTTCCTGCTCCTGACTGTAGACTGCAGCAGTTTTAATGAAGCACAGATATGAAGGTCGACTGTACGCTGCAGAAATAGAAAGAGCAGGAGAGCAGAGAGGAGGCAAATTGGTTCTGCTCATCATCACACTTGCTCTGTTCATGAAGTTCAGACTTTTTAGAAAGTTATTTTCTACGAACATGACGCAAAATGTACGAAAGACCAAACAGATAAAACGTGAAACAGAGAAGTGATCATTTGGAGTCAGAGCTGTGAAGTGATGTGTCGACGAACCGTCGGGGTCGCTTTGCCCTCAGTTCTGGCTGCAGGCACAATGAGCGCCTGTCGGTCTGTGGGCCGGCTGCTGCTCCTCATTTCACTTTATGGTGTGAAAATGGAGGAAATCCAAAATGTTTGTGCTGATCTGACAGATGCTAACATGCTAACACCAACATGTTGAATCCAGCAGGAGCCTGTAGGAGCGCGTCAGGTGTGTCTCTGTGATGTCATCCACAGGAAGGTACCGATGCTCGTCACAGACTCCGCTGCATTTACACAGTCAAACTGCTGCTTCCTGTCATCAATGAGCTGTCATTGTCACTGTTATGATTCTGGCTTCACGCCGTCGCCGCAGAGACAGGCTGAGAAAACAAACATGCATATGATTAAAAACGGCCAGATTCAGGTCTTCCTCCTCCTGCTGGCCTCAGATCAGCAGCTGAGGCCAGGCCGCAGTGACCCGACGTGGTCTCTGCTGGTCTGGTTTCCTGTCCCTCACAGCATTTATCTGAAGGCAGGTGGGGCAGTCTCCCTCTTTCATGCTCCACGCTCACGTTGCCTGACGGAGCCGTCGTCTTTCCTCGTACTCCTCGGCTCCTCTTCGGCTCCTCTTCGGCTCCTCTTCGGCTCCTCCTCGGCTCCTCTTCGGCTCCTCCTCGGCTCCTCCTCAGCTCCTCTTCGGCTCCTCCTCGGCTCCTCTTCGGCTCCTCTTCGGCTCCTCTTCGGCTCCTCCTCGGCTCCTCCTCAGCTCCTCCTCAGCTCCTCTTCGGCTCCTCTTCAGCTCCTCTTCAGCTCCTCTTCGGCTCCTCTTCGGCTCCTCCTCAGCTCCTCTTCGGCTCCTCTTCGGCTCCTCCTCAGCTCCTCCTCGGCTCCTCTTCGGCTCCTCCTCGGCTCCTCTTCGGCTCCTCTTCAGCTCCTCCTCGGCTCCTCTTCGGCTCCTCCTCGGCTCCTCTTCGGCTCCTCTTCGGCTCCTCTTCGGCTCCTCCTCGGCTCCTCTTCGGCTCCTCTTCGGCTCCTCGTTGTTCGGACCACCTGCTTCGTCTCATCTGCAGTCTGATTGTTTTTCTTCACGTCGGTCTTCAGACTCATAATCTCTGCTGATCAGTTCACACTGAGTTTTCCATGAGCGAGCGTCAGGATTTCCACATCTCATCAAACACTTTCCACACTTCATCGCAGAGTGCAACTCTCCAATCTTAAAGCAGAGGAGATTAAAAGGGGAATTACAACATAATCTTAAATAATCCAAACAGCACGGACACTCGAGTGCAGAGTTATTCTGAGGTCTGACAACACTGTCAATCAACACCCGGATTACGGTTAAAATTAGCACGAAAACTTGCTGTTAATTTGTCCTGGTTGCCTCTGAGAGATGATTAATCTGAGAGGAACCTCGCGCTGATAAAACTGTGATTAAGCACATAATGATTCATATTTTACACCCGCTCACACTGCATTCATGTTTCCTCTGGAGCCGTTTGCTTCTTAAGTTTGACAGAAACAGATTAGAAAATAAATGATATTAAAATGTGGAGGCTGCACGGGGTCATCTCGCTGTGCGTCCTCTGGGTACGGTGGCCACGAGAGGCCAAATGGAGGAGCCGAGCTGAAGGCACCCGAGCGAAGCTGCTTCTGTTTCTGAGCGTCCCGTTTGAACAGAAACACGTGGTTTCTGCTTTTAACAGCTGATCAAATTTAACGTCAACTTTAATTTAACTGATTCACATCGAAGTCCAAACGATGAAGTTTGTGATTAAAACGGTCTTAACGAGACTTTTTGATCATTAGCGTCTCGTTTGACCTTTGACCGGAGCTCTTTGAAAGACGTTGTCTCGTCTCTTCTTCTGTGGTTTAATGGCAGCGACTGGAGAAACGGCTCCACCTGCTGTTTGCTCTGAGCACTGCTGCATTCAGGTGCGTCCCACAGAAAACGAACCGAGGGCGCCATCATCACGTCACGCTTAAATCATTCATGTTACCTGTTAGATGTTTTAACTTTACTTAAAATCTGACTCATGGAGTAGAACAGATTGAAGTCACGTGAGGACTTCCTGCCCACAGGCTCCAACACCCGCAGCCGCTGCCTCACAGTCCACCACAGTCCACCACAGTCCACCACAGTCCACCACAGTCCACCACCGAGCCCACCTGGTGGAGGGGTCCGCCACGGCTGGTAGTGTGAAAATGCTCCTGCTGCTTTCTGTCCAGCTGCAGAGGAAGCTGAGTCTGACACAGGATCACAGTGAAACCAAACGTCTCGCGGCATCATCTGATGTGAGGAGCTGAAAGTCGGAGGCTTTCAATCGATTTCTGAAGGTTTCTGCTCGCTGAGGGATTAACACTGTGGAACCGCTGAGGGCTGAAGAAGACCACGCTCTTTGGTTGTTTTGGAGCTGAAGATTCATGCTGAAAGCACACAGAGCATGCTGGGTAATGTATGACTGTCATCTGCAGGATTGGGGACTAAAAGGAGACCCAAGTCCACGTCCTGCCACAGATCTGCAGTCCAGTAAATGACAGGTAGACTCACTGTTCTCAGTACCTGCTGATCCTGGCAGCTCTTTGTAGTATTTATTACAACAGACGTTCTGTCCCCTACACCCCAAAACATCTGCGAGAGCTGCAGGTCAAAGGTCACGATGGTCAGAGGGTGTAAAAGTAGAAATACCACATGACTGCTCGTGGTCGGCCTGTAGTCCACTCCTGCATCAGATCAGTGCACCGTGTGACGCACAGCAGAGCAGAGGTCAGTGTGAGGAAACATCTTCAGTTCTACGCTAACCTCTTTTCAAACGAACCGTCAGGCCGTCATCACACCCAAACCACGCCCACCCAGAGCTGCCACTAGTTCCTCACAGGATGCTGATTGGTCCAACCGTCTGCGGCACGGAGCTTGAAGCCGACGTCACCTCGTGTTGTTTCTTCTCGCCGTGGTTTTTGTTATCTTGACACCGTTTGATGAGGCGCTCCAAGAATCAGTAAACACAAAGAAGCTGAGTTTCCGGCAGCTCGGTGTCACTTAGTTCAACAACAGAAGTCAGATCAGCTTCAGTCCCAGCAGCTGGAGAGGTGGCTGATGGGAAGCAGAGGAGGATGACAGTGTTTACTCAGCCGCTGTTCTTCGTCCTGTCTCCTCAGTATCGTCGTACTCACCTCCGATGACGCTTCCTGTTGTCGGTGTGTTTGTCAGCTATCAGTGACGGTGGCGGAGGATGCCGTCTCGCTCCCACCTTTCATTCGCTCTCGTCTCGGTGTTCGGAGGTTTTCTGACACCTGAGGGACTTGTCGCCTCCGCCGCCGCCGAGCGAACGAACCCAAACGCAAACAGAAACCAGAGCCGGTCAGACCTCACACCAGGTCGCGGCCTTCACCTCTCAGATTTAGAGTGAACTGGTGAGCTTATGGGAAAAATGTTTCAGTGGAAACAAAGAGGCCGACGGCCGCAGCTGGTGTAAACCTGCACAGCAGTCCAGACAAAACAAGCCTGAACCCAAAGCGAACTGACTGATCCTGATCCACATGGAGCACATTCAGGCGTTAGTCTCTTTCAAAGGAAGCACTCTGAACTTTGACCCCTCAGTCAGAATCTCTGTCACTGCTGCTGACGCCGAGTAACAGAAGTGTGAACACACTGAAGCACACAAGTTTTTGTGAACAGATGTTTTCAGATGACTTTTTACAGCGTGAAGCCGAGACGAGACCAAGTTCAGTAAAAACAGAACCACACAAATTGAATACTTTCATGTTTTCTCTCTTATGGTATATCTCCAAAACAGTCTGTTTATTATATGTCCACATAAATGTTCATATTTATATTAATGAACTCTATAAATGACCGTTTAGAGTAAATACAACCTTTTTCCAAGTATAAAGCAAAATGTGTCCAAACATTTCTGCTGCCTTCTGTTCTGTTAATGTTTCTTTTAATATCACTGCTGCACATCCGTTAAAAACAGGTGTGACGTTCCCATAGACTTCATTCTGTGGAACCAGCTGGCGTTCAGCTCTGAACCCGGTTCATTTTGACCGTGTCTTTGTTCAGTGCATGAAGTGACTTT
The DNA here is from genome assembly GCA_037975065.1 of Chaetodon trifasciatus. NCBI lineage: Eukaryota > Metazoa > Chordata > Actinopteri > Chaetodontiformes > Chaetodontidae > Chaetodon > Chaetodon trifasciatus. The sequence continues at coordinate 2,972,434 of JBBMOE010000055.1, read as the reverse complement.
GTGTTTGATGTGAACGCATTAACTGACCTCTCTTTAGTCCGTGACCACGTCAGCTGACCCACTGCAGGTTCACAGCAGTTACTGGCGTTCGGTTGACACACAGTCGATCTCCGTCATTAGATTCATTGATAAAGTGAACCGTATCAACACACCTGATTACAGTGAGCTACAGTGAGTGTTAGCTCAGCCGGCTCATTGGCTAACCTGGTCTTTACACACATTTTGTGCGATCATGTGATCAGATCGGCAGCATAAACGTGGATGAGCTGCAGAGGTGTGTACTTCATATATTTCTATGCATTTTGACATGTGAAGCGACGGCAGGTGGCCTCTGATGACCTGTCAGCCAGGTAACTCCACAATCATCACAGAGGTGAATCATCACCTCAAACAGCCAAACCTGATCATCAGAACCTCCATGAAGGAGCATTCAGCCTGTTAGACCACATCAGTTTCAGCTCGCTGTACCTAATAAACTGACCGCTCTTCTGTCTTTTCACCGTCAGCTTCTGAGTTTCACCTTGACGATCAGCTGATCCCAAATATTACATCATAATTTATGAGTTGATTATATTTTGTATCAGTGTGAATCTGTAAAGTAACTTAAGTTCTAAATGTAGTGGAGTGTAAGTGGAAATACTGAAGTAAAGTAGAAGAAAGTAGAGGACATTTCCACCTGTGCCGTAGATGTCTTCCACGTTCTCCGAGGACATATGTTCATGAAAACGCTGCAGAGACCGTCGCTGATGCCGTCGTTTTATGTTACTTTTTGCGTTTGAAGCTAATATTTTTTGTTCACGCTCACATGACGTCACAACCAGCGTAATTCTGACTGATGACCAAATGTTCAGCTCGGCACATGTAGAGACGTTTTAACTGAACTGAACTAAATCGTCGTGTCTCGCTTGTTTTCAGTCTTGACTTTGGTTTTGTCAGTTTTGGTGTGTTTTGGGTGAAAAACGTCTGACAGCGCGGCGCTCATCCGTAATCCTGCTGGCTGCTTTTAAACTTTACTGGGTTGGTTTTTGTCGTCGACCTTCATGTTCGTACCGTCCTGAAAGACCAAAGGTCAAAACACTCTCGATGAACCATCGATGAAACCGTGTCATCGGCTGCAGTTTTACCGACCGGAAAACCAGTTCATGATATTTTCTGTCCATTCTCGACGTTGATTAAAGAAACTCTCTGAGGCTTTAAAGTTGCCCCCAGAGGCTGATAAAACTTTGACATTGTTGAATTAATCAAGAGAAGCAGAAGTTTGAATAAGTGCTTATGAATTTTTCATGCACGTCTGAATATCTGAGTGAGTCTGGTTTGACTGAGTTAAAAGCAAATAAGAGAAACAAGTCCAGCGTCTCCCCCTCCTCACCCTCCAGCCTCTGTGGGAGAAACAAAGCAGACAGTCGCGTCGTGTCAAAGGCTGCTGGGTTTTATCAACTCGCTGCTGCGACAAAGACATCAGCGCTCGCGTCCCTCTCTCATCATTAATTGATTCTTGCGAGCGACTCGCCGCTCTTCGCTCCGACAAACAATCTGCAAAAACAGACTCCACAACAACCAGCGAGACCACCGAAACAACCGCAAGATGATGAAACGGAGCCCGAGGCTAGAAAATAATGAGTCCACTACAGCGAGAGGATCCGCAAACCTGCAACACTTCTCTGAAAACACATCTTTGTCTCTGAGCAACCTCTGCAGAGTCTGAGCACTCCTCCAGCAGGACCTACAGACCTGTCGGGGGTGGGAGGGTCGGAGGTGAACTCTGTTTGGGTGCTGAGGTTCACTCCGGTTTCTCTGAAGACGGTCGACATCTTTTTGAAGTGTGATATGAAACCGTGTTTGTGTTATTGTCCTCTAACGCCACAAACAGCAACAAAACACCCAGTAGGCCTTCATGACCCAGAACCTTTCCAGGCCTGGAACTGGAATTAATGTCTCTTATTTCTCATAAGAGCTGATCCACAGCTTACTCACTTCTGAGAGTCGCTGTTTGTTGAAGAACTAAACTGAGCTTGAGATTTTCCGTTTTGGGGTCTTACAGTGAATGAAGGGGATCCACTGAAACACCTGATCGTAAATAGAGCACAGGAATAACAACAAAATCCACAAGAGACCTGAAAACAGTCAGACCTGGTCCAGAGACCAGGTGCAAGTGCAAAAAGACCTGATCCAGAAGGGTCTTGAGTGTGTGTGTTTGTTGGTGCTGGATTTGGGAGGTTCAGAGGTTCTGAAGGTATCTGAAGTGTTTGTTGGAGCTGGTTGGGGACTCTCTGTGTTCTCAGGGCTCAGTGTGTCCTGTGTGAACCGTTTTGATCCTGCAGGATGTAATCGTCCAAAGCCTCTGACCTGAGCACTTTAATGAAATCCGTCTTAAGCTAACGGTGGCTGATTACTTCCTGGTGATTACAGCGGTGAATCAGAGGAGCAGCAGTCCAAAACCCTCACAGGAGAAAGAACGAAAAGTTGTCTCTGACCCACATTTATAGATAAAGAGATGTTTGTGGCTCACATATCAAAATGTGTCTTCGTGGTCACATCCTGATGTCTTTGTCTCCTCTGTGGGACATCCTGCTGTAAAGACCAGCTGTTCAGCGTCATGTTCATTCTGCCCCATTAGAGCAAAACAATTTTAAAAACTAAACACATAGAAAACAGTGAATGTTTTTTGGGGAGATAATCACAAAGCTGACGTCTGAGTCTTCAGTTCGTCTGTTGGACAAAGTTAGAAAAGCTGATGGTTGTGTTTCTTTTGTCTGTTGCTTCGGGGGAGCAGAGCTGATTGGTCAAAGCAGTTTGACCACAGGTGAGACCAGAAGAAATCAACTTTTCAAAGAGCATTGAGGCGGGGCGTCAGTTGACCCTCAGACAGTCTCAGTTTGAGGAAAACCATCATTAAAATGTGAGTTCAGCTTCAGTCATAAAATATACTCAACAAGATCCATTAGCTTAGATATGAGACAGATGCTTCCTCCATCATCATCATCATGTTGTTACCTTTCGGACAGATGAGATGAAATCCTCTGCGGACTCCAACAGGAAGTTAATCTGTTGGCTGATCTTCAGAAAAGGTATTTTGTGCTTCAAAGCTGCTTACAGACTGAACAGTGAGAGCTGCCGGCTTTACTCTCACAGTACATTTACTGCGACAAGACGCTGCTTCGTGCTCTTTTCCTTTGACTTACGTTCTTTTTTTACTTTTATGGTACATTTCAAGTCACGTTCATCAAACTGAGAGTCAGATGAAAGACGTAAACCAGCAGCAGGAACATCAAATATCGTTATTTCATTTAATACTTCTGTCAAATACGATGCAGTAACATTTACTCCGAGTAATGTTTTACACAAATAACTGCACTTTTACTTGAGTACAATATTCTCGAACTTTTCCTATCACAGATTACAGAAATACAACGTTTCATGAACTGAGAGTCTTTTATTCGACACCTTTGCTGACATGGAGCACCTGTGACGACACGTTAGTTAGCAGTTCAGCTGATATTACTAACGACCTGCAGCCTTTTATTTGGAGACGCTTTGGTGATGAGTTAATGTTCAGACTTGAACATGGATCCAGGTGGACTCAGGTCCCAGGTGGGTCTGGCTCCCTCGGTGGACCCATGAGGACTTGTGCCAGTTAGGCGACTGTGACAGAAGTCAGTGCCAAGATTTTCTGATCAAACCTGCCGTCATTCAGACCTCATCACGGTTTGAGTTAAAAAGACTTTCCTGTGAAGAAAGTAAACCCTCAAAACCCTTCAAACCTTTTCAAGCTGCAGTCATTTTTACAGAAGAAGTGTTCTTCACAGGTGGACCAATGGAGGCGGTCAGTGGTTAAATATGAAGTGCTGTGAGGACTGAACTGGTTGAGAATGGACATGTTGACTGTAGAATAATGAATAAAAATGAGTGTTTCCGCTCGCCGCAGTCAACGTTTGAAACACATTTCCACCTTTCCTTCGTGTCAGTATCTCGTGTTTTCCTGCTCTGCGCTGCTGGACCTTCTTAATAAAAGCAGCGAGCTGTGGAGTCCAGAGGAAGATGATCACAAACACTCCTTCAAATTAAAGTTCCTCTGAGGGCAGACGTGATGAAACTCTGCTTCATGAACAACTTTCTCTGTTTTCTTTAAATCTCTGTGAAGCACTGAGTCTTCAGTTTGACACGTTCACACATATTTTGTTGCAAATTGGAAATAATTAACTTGGCAAAAGCAGAATGCTTCAGCGCTGTATTGTTCCTTTATGAAGACGAGTAATTAATGTTTAATTTAAGAGGCGAGTGCAGATGTATGAAAGGCACAAATGGCAGTGAGCTCTCTGTAGCTGCATGTTTAAATATTAATGACTTCAGTCAAAATAAGACACTCGACATCCTCTTTATGAAGAAAAGAGTCGTTTATTTCTTATTCTTTTTCATTTCCTAAATGAGAAACAGTTCAGTGTGACTCTGTTTCTCTTCACAGATGAACTTTTTCCTCTTTCTGCTGCTCAGACACAAGAACCGACTCGACTGTAACTCTAGTTTGAGCTTTAATCCACAGAGAAGGAAAAACATCCTTCTTCTTCATGTGTTTGTTCAGTGTTGGAGGGCAGTTACAGTCATATGACCTTTCTCCACTAACAAGGTGATTATTACAGTTAACAGGTAACATGTTTCCGGCTGATGGTCCAAACCCTGATGGTCCAAGCCCTGATGGTCCAAACCCTGATGGTCCAAGCCCTGATGGTCCAAACCCTGATGGTCCAAGCCCTGATGGTCCAAACCCTGATGGTCCAAACCCTGATGGTCCAAGCGTGCAGAGGCCCAGTTTACTTGTAAATGTGCCCTCATGGATTTGATGAAGCTGCTTGTTGGACTCTGATCGAACATGTTTCAGGATTCAATACATGAACATTTTTCAGTGCACAGAAACAGAAGAAATGTATAGAAACGTAAAACGAATCCACATGTAGAAAAATACGGTTCACAAATGGATTTCAGATTCGCTCAAAAAAATTTCGTATTTTAAAATAGTGTCCGCAGAAGTTTGTATTTAGACGTATTTCACGTTTTTCCTGTGAAGACTGAAGCTGCTTTAACAAACTGCTCATCATGTGAACTTCACTGTGGTTTCTCACACTCGCCTGACGTCGCTCCGCTTCAGCCAATCACATAGACTTAGATTCGAGGGTCTGATTTCATTTGCTCTTCAGCTGTAAAACATTAAAAAACTGCTGTACAAACTTGGAAAGAGGTCCATCAGTGAACTGAAGTGAAACTTCAGAAACTCTTCTTCTACATGTTTAATCCTGTCGTTTATTTCCAATCCATCCTGCATTCGCTCAATTCGCATGTTCGCTCATAGTTTCCTTGCTGTCGGTGAGATATCAGCTGTTCTCATCAGCTGGTTACGTCCGTCCAATGGAACAGCGGCATGGCTAAGGACAGATGATGAGCCTGAGGCGTCCAGAAGCAGCTCACTTTGTTCATTGTGCTCAGTTTGATGTCCTGAACTGTCCTCAGATCAGTCAGCTGATGAATAAAATCCTGTTGAACTAACATCCTGCAGTGTGACAGAGTCTGAGGCCGTGTCGTTGCCGTGTCGTTGGCGTGTCGTTGGCGTATTGTTGGCGTGACGTTGGCGTATCGTTGGCGTGTCGTTGGCGTGTCGTTGCCGTGTCGTTGGCGTGTCGTTGGCGTGTCGTTGCTGTATTGTTACTGTGTCCTTGCCAGTGTGTCGTCTGCATGTTGCTGGTTTGTCATTCATATGTTGTTTGCTTGCTGTTGCCATGTTGTTGGTGTGTCAGTGGCGTGTGGTTGCCTCATCGCTGGTGTGTTGGTGCCATGTTTTTGCCATGTTGTTGGTGTGTCACTGTGTTGTTGGTATGCCATTGATGATGACACGTCAACAGAATGCTAGTTGACCTGTCATCACCATATTACTGCTGTCATCAGCATGTTTCTGTTGTGTTAGTGATGTGTGGTTGCCTCATCTTTGGTGTGATGCTGTGTCATCAGCATGTTTTTAACATGTTTGCGTGTTGTTGCTGTGTCATCAGCATGTTGTTGGCGTGTCGTTGGCGTGTTGTTTGCATGTCGTTGCTGTGTCATTAGCGTGTTGTTGCCGTGTCGTTGGCGTGTTGTTTGCATGTCGTTGCTGTGTCATCAGCATGTTGTTGGCGTGTCGCTGGCGTGTCGAACTGTACCTTGGTCCTGATGAGATTAGGTCATGTGACCTGCGGCTGTGGTGTGGCTGCCGTCTGCAGAGCTTATCTGCCGTTTCATTAAGTGAGTGAATAAAAGAGCAGAGTGGGACGTCGTCTTCTCCTCTAATCTTTATTACATCTTTGATAAAGGACCTCCGTTATTAACGCTGAGGGTTCTGCTCATGTTTGTGTGCCAGCAGCAGTTTAATCATCCACTCACTCAGCTGCTGCTTTCTTTAAGATTTAAGAGGATTTAAAGATGAATGTGAAGTGAACATCAGTGATGTAAACTCCTCTGTACTTCATGTTTTATTGGTCTGTTGTTCAGCTGATCCGGGGTCAGATCTGAGGCTGCTCAGTGCTTCAGAGGCTCTGCCATAATCAGCTATCACATTATAAAAAGCTGATTTGTGCCTCTCTGCAGACTCACGACGACGACGATGATGATGATGATGATGATGATGATGATGATGATGATGATGATGATGATGATGATGATGATTTTCTGTCTGCTCTCATCCGTGTTCACTCAGTGATTACTAATAATAACACCAGAGGCTGATGGGGAATGTTGGAAAACTACGTTTAGACACTAAAACTACTTGGTTATGTTGAAGAAAAGATGACCAACTTTTGGTTTGACTCTTGGTGTCTCACAGGACCTGAACCGTCCTGGGTGAAGGGCTTTGATTGACTCATCACGCGCTCCACCATCCTTTTGCTCTTTATACTCCACCTTGTTCTGAATGTCTCATGTTGTCGTGGATGTGTTCACGGTGGAGTGAGTTGAAAGCCACGTCTCATACAGACACTAACATGGGGGTGACGAAGCGTCTGTGAACGAGACCGGGTTGTCCAGGATGGCCTCCGGGGGGGCAGGACGAAGTTTAACTGCCACCTCCTGCAGGACCAGACTCCATCCAGTTGGACACGAGAGGAGAAGACAGACGTGGCTGCTGTACAGACGAGTTTTCAGATGTTTAAGTCGAACAGTACGACCCAACAGCACCACCTTTGTCCATGTTTAGTCTAACAGTCTCCAAGAAGAAGCGGTTTGCCATGTCAGTGGAATGATTGGCCCGAAAGTCAAATTGCATTGGCCACACATGTTAGCCACACATGCTAATGTTAGCATGTTACTTTATAGCACACATTCTTTCCACTTTTCCTTTTTCACAAGACAGTCTTTGTTTTCAGTTTTCCTGCTTTTTATCAGTCAACACATAGAGCCGACGTCTGAGCTGTTAGTGCAGAATTACAAACTGACATAAACACCACACGAGGCGTTCAGGGTCACATGCTGAAGAGATCCGCTGTGATGTCTTCTCTTGATGTTTTTGGGCACTTTGTGTGTTTCTCTGATAAAGGCCAAAAATTGTTGATTTCAATTATTCATCAGCTGTGACACAAGAACATGCTAATTAGCATCATGTCAGCGTGTGTCAGGCTGCAATTATGTAAATCCTGTGAGCAATTCAGGTCCATCCTGTCAGCCTCAGCTCAAGGAGACAAACAGCCCGCTGGAGGATCAGACAAACTTCCTCACTACAGAGACATGAAGACAGACTAACAGATTCTGTCACGTAGCCTTTGTCAGGTAACTTCTGTCTGTTAGCCTCTGTCTTTTAGCGTCTGTTAGCTTCTGTCTGTTAGCCTCTGTCTTTTAGCTTCTGTTAGCGTCTGTCTGTTAGCCTCTGTCAGGTAGCTTCTGTCTGTTAGCCTCTGTCTTTTAGCATCTGTTAGCTTCTGTCTGTTAGCCTCTGTCTTTTAGCTTCTGTTAGCGTCTGTCTGTTAGCCTCTGTCAGGTAGCCTTTGTCTGTTAGCCTCTGTCTTTTAGCTTCTGTTAGTGTCTGTCTATTAGCCTCTGTCTGTTAGCTTCTGTTAGCTTCTGTCACTTAACTTCTGTGTGTTAGCTTCCTTGTGTTAGCCTCTGTTAGCCTCTGTTGTATTGTGTGTGTTACTGCTTGTCACAGTCTTACTTGCTGCCATTGTTTCCTTATCTGCTCACTGGTGCCCTCAGGACCTTTCCACTCAGCCATGCCCACCTGCCTGCTCACCTGATCACACACCTGAAACTCATTGCATCAGTTCAGCATATAAGCTTCTCTGCCACACTCACTAGCTGCCAGACTGTCATTGTCCTCATGCAAGTGTCTCCAGCTAAATTTCATGGCCTGATCTCCCGTTGCCGACCACGCCTGCTCTCCTGTTCTACCTCAGCCTTTTGTCCCTGACCACGAGTCTCCTGAGTGTTCGACACTTACAGTGACTCTGAGACTTTTGTATTCTGCACTTCGCAGGTCTTTGCCTGCCTGTGACTGCTGGATGTTTTATTCCCTGCACAACACCAGAGACTGTGCTGGTCGCTGCTGATCTGGTTTTGCCAATTAAGATTAAAAGGTTGTGTTGTGGTGGTTCTGCACTTGAGCCCGAAACCCACTTTGTGACAAGTTCTTGTTCTCTTTGTCACATCAGTTTGTTTTCATGGACAAACAGCAGTAAGAGGGACAAAGTTCATCTTCATCGTAGCTTCCTCTTCACTGCACGTATGAGACCAGAACTACAAACGCAGCTGACGTTCTTCTTCTTTCTCCATCACTTCAGTCAGTGGTTGTTAATAAAGATCAGAAAAAAATGCATTGAAATGCTGCTCTGTCTGTCTGTCTGTCCATCTGTCTGCCTGCCTGTCTGCCTGTCTGCCTGCCTGCCTGCCCGCCCGTCTGTCTGCCTGCCTGCCTGTCTGCCTGCCTGCCTGCCTGCCCGCCCGTCTGTCTGCCTGCCCGCCCGTCTGTCTGCCTGCCTGCCTGCCTGCCTGTCTGTCTGCCTGCCTGCCTGTCTGCCTGCCTGCCTGCCTGCCTGCCCGCCCGTCTGTCTGCCTGCCTGTCTGCCTGCCTGCCTGCCTGCCTGCCTGTCTGTCTGTCTGCCTGCCTGCCCGCCCGTCTGTCTGTCTGTCTGTCTGCCTGCCTGTCTGTCTGCCTGCCTGTCTGCCTGCCTGTCTGTCTGTCCGCCCATCCTCTCACTCAAAGCTGTTGAAGACACAAACAGGTGAAACAACTGATGAAGTAAAGATGATGAAGATCAATAAAACACAGCAGAATTAAGACAAAGTCAAATTAAACAAGCTACTTGAGATCTCTGATGTTCATACTTGTGTACTTTTACTTGAGATAAATTGTGATTTTGCAGGACTTGTACTTGTAACAGAGTATTTCTACACAGTGGTATCACCTGACAGGTGAGTTAAACTCTCAGTTCTTACTAAAACGTCGTCTCGTATGAAACTCGAAGAACAACAGATAAATGAACCGGCGTGTCTCAGCACAGCTCAGCGGCCAATCAGAGCTGGCGAGCGCCGCGGCCTCTCCTCACAGGGGGAACTAATTTATTGAGCTCACGGTTGGGGGAAAATACACCATTAAAGGGCATATTTAAGCACATTTGCAATCCTTAGAAGAAGGTAACGCTATTTGAATTTGCCCCGGCTTGAAGGAGAGTCTTTAATGTTGTGTCCACGGGACAAACGCACATCAAAGGCAGAGGACGTTCCTGATGCTCTAAATGAAATACTTGTGGATTAGAGGGGGGGCAGGTGGCCCCCAGACTGTCCTCTCTGGCAGAGCTGCCGGGCACACCGCCTCACTGAGCGCGCTCCAACCGCCGCCTCGCGCCGCGCTATCCTTCCTCCCAATGCAAATTAAATCCAGGCGACGGGGGCTGCTTTGAATTCCTGCAGGAGGGGTGATTCTCCTCCCCCGCCTCCCCCCTCTTATCAGCCTGGCGCTGGGGGAGCCAGAGAGAGAGAGAGAGGGGGGGAGTATTTGTATGCAGAGGTACCTCGCTCCCAGTCATTTATATATCTGCTACACCAACCCAACCCCCAACCCCCCCACTGTATAAACAACAGAGGCCATCTTTGATGTTGTACAAGCTGCAGGAGGACGGCGTGTCTGCATGTGAGCCGCTGACCTCAGATCTGTTCAGGGACGGCAGCTGGTCAGAGGTCCACGTTCCTCAGCACCAAACGAAACAAAGGTTCCCAGCTGCAGGTGTCACAGCTGAGACGATGAACGCTTCACTGAGAGCGTGATGTTCACGGAGGAACCGGCGGCGTCTCCGTCACTCGTCTCACGGCGGCTCTTCATTTCATCCTGCGTTTCTTTATTTGAACACGGACCGATGTGACGTGTCGACAAGCACCATCACTTCTGCCGTGAACGCCACGCTCGTCAGACTCTGAAGGACGTCAATCCTCTCTGTCCTCCGTCTTGTTCTTCATCTCTCAGTCATCAGCGGAGACACCAGCAGCTCCTGCTGTTCTCAGACCTGCTTCCTGTCCACTGGTGCGTTCGCTGACACCCTAAAATAGATGATTTGTGTTTCAGACTCACTGCTCTGGTTCAGGTCCAGATCTGATCTGCCTGAGTTGGCTTACAGAGTGTCTGATGTGTGGGTGTGAAGGGTCACGCTGGTGGCTCGGGCTCTGTTTATCTCACAGTTTGATTGTGTTGTTAAATGATGATTATTGTTGTTTATTGATCCGTGATGGAAACAAACTGGCGATACAAAGATGTGTTTCCCACGCCTTCAGTCTGCTTTCACTGGACCAGGACCACTTTGTCTCGTCTGAGGGACGTTTTCTTCCTTACGGCCTCTCAAAGTGAGACAAGACTTTTCCTTTATTGGACATTAATTAAATTTCATTTTTATTCTACGAAAGTTTCGACACATAAAACAGGGAGACATGAAACAGTGTGGACGCTGAATCATCCAGATCAGAACCATCAGAAGACATTAAAAAAATTTAAAAACGAGAAGAAGGCGACAACTTTCATTGGCCATCAACACGTTTCCTGTCCACACATCTGACTCAATGAAGTAACTGAGAGACGTCCACAAATCAACAGACAGTCAGCAGCCCCTCTGATGTTCCACCACCGACAAAGAAACGTCAACCTGAACGAAGACTTTTCTCTGAAGAGAGACTCCACGAGGAGTCGTAGCTTCACGCTAACGATGAAACGAGGTGAAAGATCTGTGAATCACATCCAGCAGACAGACAGATGGAAACATTCAATCATCATTATCTGATCAACATGAAAAGAGCACAGCAACGTGCCACAAGCTAGTGCTAACAAACAAGCTAACAAACAAGCTAACAAACAAGCTAGCTTGGTAGTACTTTTACTTAGCTGGTCGTTCTCTCAGGCTGGAACTCGGCTCACTCTGGTCCTTTACTCACATCGCATGATCATTTCCCATGATGCCCTCGGGTTGAGCTCTTGCTCTGATTGGTTCAGGCAGATGTTTTGTTTCTATCTGATGGGAGTTTCTCTCTGGTCTCAGATCTATTAATCCAGATCGATCTGAGCCAGTTCATCACAGAAACCCAGCTCTCCGAGCAGCCCGGGGGTCCGGGCCCGCCGTCTCCACCAGGTAAACATTAGCATAGTAATTAGCCTCAGTTAATTCAGCCAATTAAAGCCATGTTGTTGTTTCCTGCATCGCCCTCAGAGGAGCAGCTGATCCTGGACCGGAGCCAGGACGAAGCTCCACGTGGATCAGGCATCCCTCTCATTGTTCAGCCTGTTCAAATTGAAATATCAGCGTTAATAGAAAGAGGAAGAAGAGGCCGCCTCTCCTCTTCATCAGAGCCGGAGGTGAACCGGCTTTAATCCTGTTTTCACTCAGTCCTGCTGGTCCCTTCAGGCTCAGAAAGACTTCAAACTGGAGCTCTTCAGTCCTCTGAAGCCTCACTGATCTCATCTGTTGTGAAATTAGACAGAAATGAAATATTCACTGAAGGATATTCAGAACAGCGTGCGGTGGCAACGAAGGAGGTTTGGAGTCTGTAAACAAGAACACTCACGATGATGACGATCATGTCAACAATAATAACAGGAATTCATGTGTAGTTCATGTGAGAACTGTCTCATCAGAAGACGAAGACAAACAAACGTCCTCTCACTTGATGTTTCTACTGTGAAATTTAAAGTATTGTCTAAATATTTGAAAAAATATAATATATAATGAGTCCAGACAAACATAGAACATGTAAAAAGTAATCAGAGCTACAAAACCAAGCTGAGGACAGAAATGTCTCACTGTCTGTCCCTTTGTCTCAACGTCAGGCTGGTGGGACGGTCCTCACTGTGTATGAGATAGATGTAGTACAAGGGGACGTACTACATATCGTACTGCTGAATGGCATGAGCAGTGCATACGGAGGCATGTTAGCTCACAGGCTAACAGTACTCTTTGAGGTGTATTAGTACTCAGAAGTAGTAGTTAGTTAGTTTTCTTGTGTTCAGTTTGGCAGAAATGTGAAAACAAACAGCCAAAGAAAACAAGAAGAATGAGAATGAATATTTCTGAAATGTGAATATTTGAACTGATCACAGTCCTGAAAACACGTCGAGCATCAGGATGAAGACACTGTCCAACGTCCTGCCTGTTTGTCACCAAGCGGCAGCAGAGATTTGGACTGTCTTCAGCTGAGAGACGAGCTCAGTGCTGCTCTCGGATGAAACAGCGGCTGCAGATTGATTCATCTGAGCTGAAGAGTCTCCTCCGTTTTGCTCCTGTTAGCTGCTTTTCTCCGCCCGTTTGGCAGCTAACAGTCCCCAGGTGGAGCTTTAATTTGATGCTAAGTATTTGCACACAGGAGATGTAGGTCAGTTTCCCCAGCAGCCTGCAGGTGATCACAGGCGCTCCATCAGATCACAGCTGAGATAATTAGCAGAGGAGGAGCGACTCTCTGCAGGAGGATAATTATCTCTGACCGTCCAGCTGCTAAACTGCTGTTTAAATCAGTTTTCAGGCTTCAGCTCTGTTGACGCGCTCATCGCTGTCTCCACGCCGCGCAGAACGTACGAACGCGTCAGATATTTGAAATTAGACGAGAATAAAATGGTAAAATACAGCAGAGCGTGAATAGAAACCTCGTACAGGCCGATTGGTGCGGCCCATCAGAATGTTAGCGTGTTAGCATTGTAAATGTTAGCATGTTAGCATGAGCAGAGTAGCTGAGTCACGCCCACTCAAGCTGGGGGTGCACATAGCCCACCAATTGTAATTAGTTAGCTTAGCACACATGCGATTAACTGACTAAGTGAAAAGTGTTATTTTATGTGAAGAAATGTTAATAAAAGCAGATTTTTTGGGTGTAGTTACTCTTTGATGAAAACTCAGTGACTCCTGTACCTCCTCCTCCTGCACCTCCTACACCGCCTCCTATTATGATGTTCTCTCACGTCAGTTTCAGATGACACTTCCTGGTGAGCGACAGCGTCCTCACAACGTCCCAACAGAAAGGTGAGTGGTCAGCATTTTTTTCTTCCTGGGGTTTGAAAAATCCCACGACATGTTGTTGACGTCGACCAATAGGAGCACAGAGCACTCTCCACCTGTAAAGATGATGGTGTTGGTGCTGTGAGGTGGAGCTGTGCTCATGTGACCACTGCAGCATCATCGACACACACATCATGAAATAAGAAAACATGAATTCACAAATGTCCCAGAAGTCATTAAAAACCTGAAGACGATGAACTCATGAACGCATCATGTGACAGTCAGGTGTCACGTCATGACTCATCTGACTGAGTTCATTATTCATGTTCTTTAAGTATATTTGATATGAATACTACTCTCTAAAAACTAATGTTTTTACTNGTGCTACTCATCCTCTGCTGAACACCTGCTCAGGTGGGACTGTCCACCACGAGCCACAGGCTGTTTGTCTTGTGCTCATTCTCACTGCAGCACTGATCCTCACATGGTCACCTGCCATTCAGATCTGTGACCTTGAAGCTAACTCTGAGCTAACTGAGCCTTAAAGCTAACTCTGGGCAAAATGGACGTTGAAGCTAACTCTGAGCTAACTGAGCCTTAAAGCTAACTTTGGGCTAACTGGCCTTGAGGCTAACTCTGAGCTAATTGGACTTTAAAGCTAACACTAAGCTAACTGAGCTTTGAAGCTAACTCTGAGCTAAGTGGATTTTAAAGCTACCTCTGAGCTAACTGAGCCTTGAAGCTAACTGGGTTCATTTAGCTCAAACAGCTTGTTTAATCTCCATCACGCTCAATATTTTGAACAAGTTGTAAGTGTGTTTGAGGCTGAAACCCTCAGAAAGTCACACAGAGAAATAAATAAATTCACTTCATTGTCTCCTGCAGCGCTTGTAGGTTATAATTCAACTCTGGCACCTTTTTTCTGTCAAACGGGATTTCAGTAACTAACTCATTTCTTTTTATAACTCTTTGAAACTCTGTCCTCATTAGCATGCGAGCGAGCTGGCCATGCAAATCGTTTGAAATGCAAAAACACATCCAGTTTCTATATTTCATCAAGGAGCTTTCATGTTTAATAAATTACAGACGCCGTCCTCCAAGACTTTGTTATTCATTAACCAAAAAGCACACAATTGGGATCCATTTAAAATCTTAATCCCAACCTGCAGGATTATTTGCTTTCTGCTAATATTTGCCTTGACGAGGGGGTGGAGGGGGTGGAGGGGTGCTGGAGCAGGCTGCAGTGTCTCAGTGTGTTTGTAATGGGATTAGATGTGATTCAGTCAGTGTGTCACGGAAACTGTTGCAGATCTCACAGTGACACAAACTGCACACTGATTCATTTATGGAGCCGACCAGTTTGTTCACAGAGACATTATTAGCAATCAGGACTCTGAAGTCTTTGGACGGCTGGGACTGGTTGTAAAGCAGAGAGACACGTGTGACTGAAAGCATGTGAACCAGTGTCTGATATTATATGGATGTTTTCACATGTGAAGTATCTGACTATGTGCCACTGATGGACTTAAAGGTGTTCTTTAGGAAACAGGTAAAGCTACTCTGATGTCATCACACCTGTGACTGAAATGTTAAATGAAAATCTAATGAAATCTAACCAATAGTCACACAACAGAGGTGGATGCATCTGTGGACGCTGTGCAGTAGATGTGCAGTATTTGTGTGGTGTGTAGCAGTAGTTGTACAGCGACTGTGCAGTGGCTGTCTGTGCAGTGTGTTGACCGTCTGCTGTCACTTCCTGCTGCAATGCGGGTGTGTTTGTTTGTGCTCATCTTGAATGAATGCAGCTCAGCAGGGAGTTTTAATGGCCTGTTGTCATCTCAGCCCATAAATCACTGCTGCCAGTAATGCTGCAGCTCCACATGACTAATGTTCACCGAGTCCTCTGAGGACCAGAGTCATGGTGTCTGATCACTCACCGATCGGTCGGTCTTCAGCACTCTCAGTTTGTTGGTTTTTCTTCTCAAATTTGTTGTATGACGTTAATTCGGTGATTTTGCTGTATTGAATTTGACTTTTTTAAATTTTATAATTATAATTTTTACATGTTTTCCTAGTTCAAGCTTTTCACCGGCGATGAGCAGGTCTTAGCTGTCAATCATGACATCACACCGCCTGCTCGTGGCATCAAATAACGAATTAAAACCGAACTCATCAGGAAACTGGAGACCTGAACATCCATCAGCAAGATAAGGTCGACCTGAAATGACAGAAACCATCTTTGGGGAAAAAAAAATTATTTGACTTCTTTGGGGTTTTTAGTTTGGCACATGTCCCATTTACTAACGCAGAGGGGGCGGGTCTTACAACCTATACTGCAACCAGCCACCGGGGGGCGTCGCACATCTTCATATTCAGTCAATGTTTGTGACAAACAGACAGCACCGGAAGAAGCATCGTGCAGGTTAGCTGCCTCAAACACAGGTGAACCTTCATCCAGGTATCCGGTTCTGTCGGGTTTGAATGAGAATAATTCACACTCTATTTGAGGTGGAGCACTGGCTCTTACTGCTAACGTTCACTGTGTTGCAGTGTTGTTGTAGTAGATGTGCAGTGTGATGTGCGCTCAGACACTCTCCTGCTGATCTGCAGCCTGTTTGAAATCCGCTCTGAGCGATCGTACGCCCGGCGTCTGTCCGTCATTTTCACTTCAACACTTCGACTGCTTTCACAGCTTCAGCCAAAATGCTTTTGTCACGTACAGTTTAGCAAAAGTTAGCAGCCTTCACTCGTTCGTGTCAGCTGATCAGACTGATGTGATTAGATTTCTATCATAACAGAATCGTCTGTGTTACTGATCAATAACTCAGACGATTCTGTTATTTTGTGTCTTGCATCTTGTTTCGAAGCAGATTCTTAAATTTCAGAATAAAACACTGTGTTGTGTTTTGCTGCAGTGATTCAGCAGAATCAGAGTCTTTAACATTTCTGCCTGTTGTAAATTAATGACAGTGTCTCCACCATCTGTCCACAGTGAGCGTCTGAGGGCATCAGCAATATGTCCGCCACCAACGGCAAAACTGATGAATGAATCATGTCCTTTGTGACAGATTAAATATTTCAGTGCTGAGGACTGTTCAGATTAGACAGGAGGTCCCGTCCTGTTATCGTCTTCACACGCAGGTTTTGTCTTTTTTGTCCTCTTCAGATGGTTAAAAGCCTCTCGTCCCTCTGGTGAACTGGACGTCGTCATGCTGCTGCAGAGCTGCGATTTGTCCACTGTCAAAGCAGACGAAGGGATGAGAGACAAACATGTCGACGTCTCTCAGCTCAATAAAAGTTTGTGAAGTAACTTTCTATTGGTCCGTTTCATTGTCAAGTACATGGACTCTGCAAACAGAGGAATGTTCTAGACTGAATGACAGATGTATGATGTCACAGTGATGTCATCAGACTGTAAGGTGACATACAGTCTGTGTTAGAAAGTGTTCTACATTATGAAGTGACAGCACGTATGGAAAGACGCTACGACAGTGGAATTAGCTGAAGGTCCACTTTGTCCCCGTTGGTCCTCGTCTGTCTGTCTTTTCTGTCCGTCAGTGTTTCACTCGCTGACCTGAAGCATGAAGCAGCGAGAGGACGGCATGTTGTTTTCCTCCTCCGCTGCTCAAACTGTTTTATTTCCGCTCATTTAGCTGACATTTGTCAGCTCTCTGCAGGTGAAGCCATCTCCACCCGACAGCCTCCGACTGACGGGGCAGCAGGTCTTCACGGAGGCGTCTGTTCTCGTGCCGACGGAGCTCCAACCCCGCGGCACCAACGCAGCAGATGTCTGCGAGCACGGCGAGCTGGCACCCGACCCAGGAGGCAGATGCCCGAGCGGGCTGCCAAACGCCGGCAAACGGCCACAGATGGAGCTTCACATTCAGGGAGGGAGAGCGACCCTCCCCTCTGCTGCTGGGGGTGGAGCTGTGAGGAAGGTGGAGAGACGAGTTGACCTCCACCTGTCTGAGAGCATGTTAACAAGGCGGCCCGTCACCTGTCTGACACCACCTTAACAAAGCAGCCCCAAGGAGTTAGACAGGTGGAGGACTCCTTCAGAGAGGTGGAGGACTCCTTCAGAGGTGGAGGACTCCTCCAGAGAGGTGGAGGACTCCTTCAGAGAGGTGGAGGACTCCTTCAGAGAGATGGAGGACTCCTTCCTTGGAGGGTACCGATGAGGTGAGGAACTCTCCCGAGGTCTTCTGGTTCAGGTCTAGTCTGGTCTCCCTTCTCTTTTGAATAACTCGTCCATCTTCCGTCTCTCGATCATTTACTGTTTAAAAATGACAAACTGTGAGAAAAACCTCCATCTGAACATCCATCTGTCTTTTAGTGCTGAGTTAGACCTCCACCTGTGAAAACCTCTCCATCTCCGTCTCACCGCGTTGCGTCGGTCTGATCCTCGGAGGACGAGTATTTCACCTTTTCTCACGTACGTCGGGTTCTTTCAGGTGCGTATTAAATGGAACGTGTTTGTTTTATGTGTCCTGATGCAGACAGACATCAGGCTGGACGACATGTCGTTGACCTCTGAGTGTCCACTCTGTTATTAACGCTCTCGTCTGAGTCAAAGAGCTCCTGAACTGCACTGATTTGCAGCAGACTGACATCTGTTCAGATTTCAGATTAAAAGCACTTACTGTGAAATTTGGGTGCCTGTGAGGACGAATTAAAGATTTTCTTCAGTTGGATTAACAGCTGATCTGAGCTACAGGTTCCTCATCCAGCCGTCAAGGAAAGACCTGATTTTCAGTTTCACCTTTGTCGTCATCAACGTGGCTCCTTACCATCGACGCCTCCTCAGGTCAAAGGTCAAATCGAGGTGGTCCGAGGGAGCAAAGAGCAGCTGGTCATTTCTCCACATGATTAGATGGAAAAACAATGAATAATTAATAACTGTTGTGTCACAGCAGCAGAACATGAACAAATATCAAAAATGCAATCTGTCCTTCAAAGTGTCCAAAAGCTGTAAAACACAGAACAGCTGAGATGCTGTTTTATCAGATGATCTGATCCTCTGAGACAAACTGACCTGAGAACAGCTCAAAGTCAATATATTTCATGTTTTTCATTGATTTCTGTAAATATCTGCTTATTGTGAATCTGATGCAGCGACACGTTTCACAGACTGAAAGATGTGGAACGCTCCAGAAACACCTGT
This sequence comes from Chaetodon trifasciatus, assembly GCA_037975065.1. Lineage (NCBI taxonomy): Eukaryota > Metazoa > Chordata > Actinopteri > Chaetodontiformes > Chaetodontidae > Chaetodon > Chaetodon trifasciatus. Next base: position 2,953,801 of record JBBMOE010000055.1, on the reverse strand, counting down.
TTGGATCATTCCACAGGTAAACAGGCTGATTGGTAACAGGTGAGAGGATCATGATTGGGTATGAAAGGGGCGTCCTGGAAAGGCTCAGTCATTCATGGAGGATGGAGAGAGTTCACCACTTTGTGAACACATGAAGCTGCTGTCAGTGAACAGTTTGATTATTGATGAGTGATTCTGGTTTGATTTAGACTTTTAGGATCAGGATTAGAAATTCTAGAATTTAAACACAAAATTTTGTCATTTTATAAAAAGCACAAAACACCAAAATAAAATAACAAAAACAAATCACAAACAATAACAAATCTTGAGATTTAACAGTCTGCAGCTCGTTGAACCATTTTCTGCTCGCATGGAAGATTTCTTCCAAAACCATCAAAACCATCAAGTGCTTTAACCTGGAACACTTGAAGAACACTCAGGTGCTTTCACCTGGGAAACACTGACACACCTGCTGTGAGCTGTCCAGGCTGCAGGATCCAGATACTCTGCGGTCTCTCACATGTTGTCCACGAAGGGAGCATCAGTCTAATGTTGGTGAAGAGGAGGATGGAGTCACAGTGAGGAAGATAATGAGGCAGCGGAGTGAGAAGTGAAGCAGCAGGACTCATTCTCCCGACAGCCTCCCTCCGAGGCCACAATACCATCAGGGATCTTTGGACTAATTGAGGAACCTGGCACGATAAACCAAACAGACAAACACGCCGTTCGTGTCGCAGCCGGGGGGGATGTTCCAGTTGGGGGGGGGGGCTCATAAATCTGAGATGAGTCCGTTGGCCTCCTGTGCGGGCTGGTGAATATGGAGGAGAGCGGACGGATGGATGATGGAACAGGTCTCGGGGGACCGAGGCTTAGCCATATGGCCCTTTAGCCCGGTCTGGACAGCAGAGTGGACGGGGACCAGGCGCTGAGGTCACTTCCTGCAGCTTCATATGGGACCTGCAGATTGCTGATCTCAGGACAGCAGAGAGTTTGACCTCTGTGAGTCTGACCCTCTGTCAATCTGTTGGACAGCTGACAGCAGACCTGACTCAGGGATTACTTCCACTCTGCGTCTGCATATTAAGTTTGAAACTCACAGAAAATACAAAGATGTTTTTCAGTCACTTCAGAATAAAAAATTAAAATGAACGAATGCTCATAGAAATCGTGTCACGCCGTTTTATCTGATCACATCGATCCAGTCAGGAAGTTTACTTTTAGGTTTGAGTGCTGTTTTGTTATTTCTTTTAGCTTTAGCTCCAGTCTGTTAGCATGATAACATGACCTGGGACCTGTTAGCTTTAGCCTCAGTCTGTTAGCATGATAACATGACCTGGGACCTGTTAGCTTTAGCCTCAGTCTGTTAGCATGATAACATGACCTGAGACCTGTTAGCTTTAGCCTCAGTCTGTTAGCATGATAACATGACCTGAGACCTGTTAGCTTTAGCCTCAGTCTGTTAGCATGATAACATGACCTGTGACCTGTTAGCTTTAGCCTCAGTCTGTTAGCATGATAACTTGACCTGAGATCTGTTAGCTTTAGCTCCTGTCTGTTAGCATGATAACTTGACCTGTGACCTGTTAGCTTTAGCATCAGTCTGTTAGCATGATAACATGACCTGTGACCTGTTAGCTTTAGCATCAGTCTGTTAGCATGATAACATGACCTGTGTTTTAAATAGATTAATAATAGTAATGATAAATATTTAAACATGTAAAAAGAATAAAAAACCTTAAATTCATGTAGATTTGAGAAGCACATAGAGACAAAAGAGAGGCAGCGCAGACGAGACGTCTGCTGCCTCGTTTCCAGCTGATTGTGTCAGACGCTTTCAAACACAAAATGCTTTTATTTAATCTGTTACCATTTAAGATTTTCACTTTCTGGCTGATGTTATTTTTCAGTCTATCAGTGTGAATTTCTGGACGAATTTTGGCTGTTTGATGTCGAGGAAATGACCAACAGGTGTGAACAGACACCTGAGACACAAACCAAACAGGATGCTCAGTGTCCTGTAGACCTTCAGCTGGCTGTCGTGAAGCGTGGCGCGTTAAGATGTGGCCGCATGCAGCTTCTCTTCTCCCCCAAAAGGAGAGTGAGTCGATGATTTCCATCAAAAAGAGAAAAAAGAGTGGATGTGTGACCCAGCCTCAAACTGTCGCTCTGCAATAATGAAGTGTTGGACAGAGAGTCTGACACTCGGGGGGCTCAGAGAGGGCTTTGATTAAGTCCTCCGAGCTTCATTAAAAACCATGAAAGCTCATTTTAGAGACAGACTCCCTCCTCCTCCCCCTCCTCCCATCTCTCCACCAAACCACTCATCACTTTCTGTCTCTTTTCTCTGTTTGCGTCTGTGTGAACACATCAGGGCAGCTTTAAAGTCCAGAATCACAAACTGAGCGACAGACATTTTACACACAATCCAGTTTGAAATGTGAAGATTCATTTCTTTAAAGAAAGAACATTTCAAACACCTGTGAAGACAAAGTGGAGAGCAGAAAAATCACCAACGACGCCACCAGAGAACACAGAACTTTAGAGTCCATGACACTGTCAGACATTTCAAAAACGTCATTAATCCTGCAGGGGTGAGGAGGTGTGAGGAGGTTGAGGAGGTGTGAGGAGGGTGAGGAGGTGTGAGCAGGGTGAGGAGGTGTGAGCAGGGTCAGGAGGTGTGAGGAGGTGTGAGCAGGGTCAGGAGGTGTGAGGAGGTGTGAGCAGGGTGAGGAGGTGCGAGCAGGTTGAGGAGGGGAGAGCAGGGTGAGGAGGTGTGAGGAGGTTTGAGCGGGGTGAGGAGGTGTGAGCAGGTTGAGGAGGTATGAGGAAGCGTGAGCGGGGTGAGGAGGGGTGAGGAGGTTTGAGCAGGGTGAGGAGAGTGGGGAGGTGTGAGCAGGTTGAGGAGGTGTGAGCAGGTTGAGGAGGTGTGAGCGGGGTCATGGGTGGTGTTCAGTCATTAGGATCAGATGTAATTTGTCTTATTGATCTTATCAGATAACTGTGAAAAAGACTTAACATTTGATTTGATGCTGACAGATCTCTGATGACATCACCCTGACGCCTGTGACATCACACTGACATCACTGATGTCACTTCCTCTTCCTTTCATTGTATTTTCTGTCACCTTTATTAGCCTCAGGATTAAAGTATCATCTGTTTAGACTAGAGCCTCAAACATTTAAACAAAAGACAAACAAACCTGTCACATGTCATCAATCGGTCATGTGACTCTGCAGCTGCCAGTGACCAATGAGAAGAGAGGAAACATCAGTTCTTTGCTCACTGTACAGTGCTTCCACCAGTGCAACTACTTCCACCACTACTACTACTGCTCATACAACGGCCACTGCAGCTCTGTCTGTGTGGTTCCTCATCCACGGAGCTGCTTTGCCCTCTGCTGGACAAGCTGTGTCGCTGCAGGTAAGCTGCTCTCAGCTTTGACCAGTTTTCATACTCAGTGATGGAAAATGTTTGTCACCGTTCTCCTGATGAACTCTGTTATAGTGAGATGTGTTCAGAAACACACACACACACACACACACACACACATATATTGTAGACTTAGACTGATTCTTTATTGATCCTAATTTGGGAAATTATTCTGTTGCAGTAGCAGTTTAAATGTTTTAATGAGGTGAAAACAAAAAGAAATCAATTTATTATTCAAAACATTTTTAAACACTTACAGAATATACATTAATGATAAATTAGATAAAAGTCATAATTAAACTATGATGTGAACATCACAGGTGTTTATTAATCAGTGGAGTCAGTGGTGAATTTTAGACTTTATTGATCCCAGTTTGGAAAATTCTTGTGTTGCAGCAGCAGGTTAAACAAACATAAACATAAAATATATACAATAAAGAAAGCATCAGTNGCATGTCTCTGGTTCATCTGACTCTCTCTGGACTCCCGGTTGGATTTAGTGTCCTGCAGCTGTTCCCTGTTGACACCTGAGCTGAGCAGCTGAGACTGTTGCAAAACCCCCGAAACACAGAGACAGAAATGGATCAGCAGAGCAAATCCACCACCAGCAGCACCACCCACACCACCTCTCTGCTCACTCCTCCTCATGCATGTCCCATGTCTCCTACTTTCTGCTGTGTCTGTTATTAGTTCTAGGGGACAGTGGCCATTACTGAGCGCTGACAGTGGACAGCATCAGTGTCAATGTGTCTCTGTGGAAAAGGTCAAAGGTCAGAAGTGAAGCGTTTCCAGAATCCACAAAAGCAGAATAAAATCTAAGCTTTTCTTTACGGTTATTTTAACTCTTTAGTCGCAGACCTTTCGTCCCTGGACCAGATGCTAAAGGTATTGTCTCTGCACACATGTATGTGTTTTTAAAAAAGTACTGTCCTTATCTGCCTCTGGTTAGCTTAGCATAAGCTACGTGTGCTCTGTGATCTGAGAATTGCTACTGCAACACTGCAGCTCCCCCTAAAGGATCAAGCTGTCTATCTGAGCTCAGCTAATGCTAAAAAGCTAACGGCGAAATCTATATGTTCCACACTGCTGAGGACAGATGAGAGACGACATTCTGCTGTCTCTGCCACTGACTGGTTATACCATGTGTGTGTGTGTGTGTGTGTGTGTGTGTGTGTGTGTGTGTGTGTGTCTTTGCCATGTGTGTCTTTCTTTGTTGTGTATATGTGTGTGTGTGTGTGTTCCCATGTATTATTCACGTTGTGGGGACAAATGCAGGTCCCCTTAATGTGAGTGATGAACTGTCAGGGTGCAGACTGAGGACAGGGTCACGGTTAGGTAAGGTCAGGTTAGGCACAGGGTTAGGAACAGGCAGAGAGGGCTGATGGGTAGGGTTAGGGTAAGACTGCAGGACATGAATGGAAGTCTATGTAATGTCCCCACAAGCGATGAAAACCCTCTTGTGTGTGTGTGTGTGTGTGTGTGTGTGTGTGTGTGTGTTGATCTGTTCATCTGTGTTGATGACGTTGCGTTCGGCTCTTAAAGGGACAGTTACGTCTTGTCTGTAGTGTGACATCGTTGGTTGAGACCTCCGTGTCTTGTTCACTTGCTGTGATGACGCTGATCCGAGCGGAGACGGGCCTCACATCACTCAAACCACTGCTGGCAGAAGGCATTCTGGGTAAATGCATCAGTCCTGAAGTTCAGCTGGGAGGATACGGAACAGAGCTGAGACTCAAACGATCAATGTATTCTCTCATTTATGATGGCAGTTAAGACAATAAGACTCGTTCAGTCCAAATCAAAACGTGTGACTGATCCAAATGTACGTGCGAGAACGCCGTCACACACACTCAGTACACACACTCTAAATGTGTCTGATCAGGTTTTTGGAGAGCGAGGATCATGTGAATATGAACTCATTAATTAATAATCTCAATCTGAAAACTGGTGGCCAAAACAATAAGATTCAGGCTGGCTGCCTCATTATCCTCGTCCTCTTCATCACAAATAGTACTCAGCTACAACTGTGGAAGTATTGTCAGCAAAATGTACTCAAAGCTCGCACGCACAGTAGAAGCACACATCAGCAGTCAGACGGCGTCTTGGCCGATAACTCTGGAACCAGAAGTCTCAGAATCAGTTTTTTCTGGATTCCAGACTGTAGATCTGGACGGAGCGTAAACCTGCATCCTCTCTGGGGACCAGCAGGTCCCATTTAGAGCAGGACCTCCCGCGAGGACTTGTCAGTAAATACACCAAAGTAAGACTACGGAAACACCTGAGGACAAACCATATGTAGAGACTCACAGCTAAACTCAATGAACTCCTGGGGAAGTTTGTCCCATTTTGAGCAGCAAAGAAGAAGAGGAGGACACAAAGGACACGATCCAGGAGGGTCTATCAGCAGAACCTGGACCATAATCATTTCAAAGGTCTTAAATGAAAATGTCTGCGAGGTCGTGTGTCTGTCTTCCACACAGCAGAGTTTCTGAGGAGGCGACAGCCGGTTTCTTCTTCTGGTTTCAGATGCAGGTTTGCTTCACTGCATCTACTTTGACATCAAAACGTCATTTTTTCAAGAACTCTTCATTATTCAGAGCTGACAGAGCTGTGTCCACTCTCTGTCCACAATGAGACATCTTCAAGCACTGCGGGTCAGTCTGGATGGTGGTGGAGGTCAGTCTGAAGAGGACACATCAGGCCTCACACGTACCAATGATTTGTATTGAAGCTTGCTGCAGCGCCACTATCACGAAGATGAAGAAGAAGAGGAGGAAGACGAAGAAGAAGGCACAACCACAGACGGGTTCTTGGTCTTCGGGGCTTGAAGCTTGATGTTAATGACCAATCACTGGCCGTGTGATGTTTTCGTGCCATTTGATTGGATTAAATGTCTCTGAACTGAAGTCATCTGTCACAGATGAAGGACTGGAGCTCCTCTCCTTCACCTCCTCTTCCTCCTCACTTTCCTCCTGTGGAGCAGTTTCCTGCTGGATGGAAGGATGATGGATAATTGACAGCTGAGTGACTGTTACCAAACCCTGACGGAGCTGCCGGCGGCTTCCTGTGCAGAGCCACAAACACGCCGACGGACTGCCTGAAGAGTCCGCGTGCGACCAGAGGATTCAGCCAGACGGTCCTTCAGTCGCTCTAGTGAGGAGGAAGAAGCAGAAGAAGAAGAAGAAGGAGAAGAAGAAGAAGAAGGAGAAGAAGAAGAAGAAGAAGAAGGAGAAGAAGGAGAAGAAGGAGAAGAGTGTAAACACAGTTCGTTCCTGTGTTGTAACACCGGCTGGGTGGGGGTGGGGTGGAGGTTTGACTGACAGGGACAGCCTCTGCCTCCTTTTGGTCAGCAGCTATTTAATGACTCCATGGCTGTTGTCTCTGTCCCTGTCCAAAGTCTCCGCTCTTTATCTCATTTAACCAATCAGAGGCTCAGATGGGAGTTTTTAATGATCCGCCGTCAGACGATCGCAGATTGAAGCAAATCAAAGCTGGATCAGCTGAGACTGACTGACAGGGTGCAGGTTTCATAAATGGCTGCCATGTCCCATCATGCCCCCCTGAGCCTCCCGCTGGCCAATAGGGAGCGTCGGTGGGGTGATGATGCAGGTTGTCCCCCCTGGTATAAAGACCTAAACCACCATCTGGGCCCTCCTGAGCAGTTGGAGCATTCCCAGCCTCGCCTCGGGTGGAGGGATTGCGAGGAGGGAAAGCAAAACTACACGGCCTCTCACTGTGTAGTTTTGTTTTTTGGGGGGGCTTTCAAGGCTCGACCGTTCTCATCTTGGATTTTTGTGGGAAAACCCTTCTGGATAAGGAGACTCGTTTGAGTCCGCCGGGCTCCGTCCCATCAGTCTGAGGCACTCTTGTGGAAACAAGTGAGTAACGTCCACCTTGTGTCCCCTCATGTGCTGCAACCATGGGCCCGAGTGCGCTGGCTCATGCGGTTTACGGAGACCTGGATCAGGCCGGCGGGTCGGGAATCGGGTTTTGGGTGAACTCGCGTTGCCTTTTGGTGTTTTTGTGTTTGTTTGATATATTTCTGGGCTCAGCTGGAAGCGGCCGCGTGCAGCAAACTGTGCAGTGATCTGAGGAAAGCCAAGAATAGCCGCTGATAGCATGAGAGCGGACTGTCAGCTGGGCGCCGATGGCTTTTTAAGGGAATCGGCAGCAGGGCTATCACTCGCACCTCCAGCTATGTGCCACATGGTGGCTGTCAATCAAACTGCACGGGGTCAGGGCGGTGTGGTCGGGGGGGTTGGTGTATTTTTGGCCACTGCCTTATGTGTCGCTCAGAGTCTCAGATCATGATCAGCTGAGTTTTTCCGGTTTGTTCCAACATGTTTGTGATTTGAGGGTCAAAGTTGTTTGTGCTGATCGGTGATTGATCGATCAGAGTCGATCGGCTCAGCACTGAAAGCTGCAGAGACAAACCGACAAACTCATCAAATCAGCTGACGGCACTAAAAAAACCAGCAGCTGTCCTGACGAGGCATTCAAAGACCACAGACAGTCAAAGAAATCTCATTTCACTGCACTTTTCTCATTGATCATCAGCTTTTGAACCAAGCTGAGTTTTATTTAAACAGTTATTTAAGAAATAATTAACTTCACACTTTTGGAAACTTTCCTTTTCCCGGTAAAGTTTCTGTCCTCAAACGCCTCACTCATGATTTATTACATGACAACACACAGAAAAATATCTTCTGTTTATCTTTTTCTTCTCATCAAACTTCTTTTTACATTTTATTTCTATTTTTGTGTTTGTCATTAATTCCTGGCTGTTAATTTTAATTCATGATTTCATGAATTCATCCATCAATTTCTCTCATTTTCATTTTTGCATTTTTTCTGCGTTTATTTTCTGTGTAAAATTTATCATGATGTCATATCAGGCTCTTCATCCAATCACAGGTCAGTCACACTGATGACATCATCAGCTTGTGTATTTTTAACGAGACGTTTAAACACAAATGAAAACTGTAAAAATCTGCAACAATGAAAATTAGAGTTACATTAATAATTAAGCTTCAGAAGAACTCGGCTGCAGTACTTAAAAGTACTAATACCACAGTGGAAAAACCTCTTATGTACTGCAGCTTACTGTTGCTCCTGTCAGGGGGAAACCTCGTGTGTCCAGTCTCGTGTTTCCCTGTTCTCAGATCAGTGATGCAGTGATTTAACAAACACTCTTTTTAACACTTGGATGATCGTTGAATGATTTATCATTTTTGGTTTTATTTGTTCCTGATTCAACAGAGATAAAGAAGTTTTTATAAATCTAGAAAATGAAGAAGAAGAAAAATCAAAGTTGGTGTATCACTCAGGAGTAAAGAGGCAGTAAAGTACCTGCAGTACTGCAGTACTCATGCAGTAACTGATGTCAGATCAGCTTCAGACTAAGATATTTTCTGCATTCAGCAGTTAATCGATCAGTCAATCGATAGAAAATAATCAGTCATTCACCTCAAATAAAAAGTGTCTGCAGAGACGTTCAGAGACGCTCAGAGACGCTCAGAGACGTTCAGAGACGTTCAGAGACGTTCAGAGACGCTCAGAGACGTTCAGAGACGTTCAGAGACGCTCAGAGACGCTCAGAGAAACTCAGAGACGCTCAGAGACG
>JBBMOE010000055.1:2733150-2939843 GCA_037975065.1 Chaetodon trifasciatus | reverse complement strand
GGGGGGGTCGCAGGAAGAGCCGAGTCCACGTTTGTACTGAGGTCACAGCAAGGTCACGTCAGGTGTTAGTTATTGATTATCTGAAGGTTCATTTCCGTTCGCACCTTTTCTCTTCTTCTCTCGTCTGATTTTCTTCTTCTCTGATCATTTTTTCCTCTTTGGAAAAGATTTTCTGTTCGTTTGATGATTCTTGATCCAGAGTCGTTTGCTCAGTTTCATCCTGCCGGCCATTTGTGTTTCTTGTTTTTTGGGTCATATTTTATTTTATTTCTGTTAAACTCCTTCAGGCTTCACCTGCTGCAGAGGTGCCGGCCTCGTCTTCTTCTTCTTCTCCTCCTTCTTCTTCTTCTCCTCCTTCTTCTTCTTCTCCTCCTTCTTCTTCTTCTCCTCCTTCTTCTTCTTCTTCTTCTTCTCCTCCTTCTTCTTCTTCTCCTCCTTCTTCTTCTTCTTTTTCTCCTCCTCCTTCTTCTTCTTCTGGTGCTGATGATAATGACTCTAACATGCGGCTGACCTCCAGCTGCTGCTGTCCGTCAGCGTCGTCCAACAAGCCCCGCCTCCTGACATTTATAGCTGTGTGCTTCTGAAACTCAAACCTCTGTGAAGCTGCTGGAGACACTCAGCACATTTTTCAGCTGCTTTCACATTTATACATCAATAAAAACATGAACCGAAAAAACAACCTGCATATTAGCGATTAGCTCGTTAGCTGAGGTGGTAAAGAAAAGATGGCCGACAGGAAGCTGGACACGATCGTTCCTGCGAAGAGCAGAAACCTGAAGCTGCAGACAGAAAGCAGTGATTCAGGACACCAGCTGCACACGATGTCGACGTCTCTGATTGGTCAGATCTGCTGCTCAGTGATCACATGACTGAATGAACTTTAGCGGATGTTTGTTTGCTTGTTTAGATAGAAAGGGTGAAATAATCCAGGGCTGACTGCTGGTCTCCTCGATGACCCTTCATCCATATGAATCTCTAACTGATGCTCTAACTGATTGTTTGACACCTGAGAGGCAAAGCGGCAGCAAAGCTCGCTCCTCAGGCCCAGCTTCTTCTCGTGGTTCGTCACTAGTCGACAAAGGTGCTTCTGAGCAGCTGACCTCCGGGGGCGTTGGTCAGAACTGGCCAATGAACACGTTTGGCTTTTTATTTCCGGACTGACGGCATCTCCTTTCCTTCCCTCGAAGAGGGAAGCTGACACTCAAATAACAGACTTTTGATGCGGAGCTGAAGTCAGACCAGGACTGAGGAGCAGGTCTCGGTTTCAGAGCAGACCGGCGGACATCTGACGGCTTTGTTTCTGTTTCTCTGCAGGGTGCCGACGCCATGTCAACACAAGCACCAACGTTCACGCAGCCGCTGCAGAGCGTCGTGGCACTGGAGGGTAGTGCCGCCACGTTCGAGGCTCAAGTTAGTGGTAAGAAAAGTTTCACTGTTCACACTCAATCAGGGTAACAAGTACATTTACTCAAGTACTTTTTCAAGTAAAGTACAAGTACTTTTTCAAGTAAAGTACAAGTACTTTTTCAAAGTACTTGTACTTTACTTGAATACTTCCCAGTTCTTCCACTACATCTCAGGGAAATACTCTAGAATCTGTTTGCAGATTTTAAAGAAACACCGTCTCAGCAGGTGTGAGCGTCATTTACCTGTAGACAGGTGACGGCTGTTCAGCCAATGAGATGCAGTCACTGGGTCACGTTCAATCCATCACAGTCTACGTTCAGTCATCTCTCTGTTGTGATGCGTTTAAGTGTTTTAAAATCTGCTGCTGGTGCGTTCAGGACCTCCTGACATCCGAGATTCAAAGGTCAGGTTCATTTTTACTGGTTATGTTTTTTAAACACTCGACAGATTTTTTTCTTAATTTTCTTGCAAATGTTTGACTTCGTCTCACTTTTTTATTCTGTTTCCAGTTAAAATTCAGAGTTTTGACCTTTTTTAAAACAAATCTGAGGTTTAAATTCTGTTTTGAGATCTGTTTTATTTTTTTAACTGGTTTTTACTTTTTAGAGTAATCTGACATTTTTGATTCACAGATTAAAACTTTATCTGAAATGTCTAATATTTTTCACATTTTCTGATGATGACCTCCACTTTTTTCCCCTAAATTCTTCATTTAAATATCACATTGTTGATTCCAGGGCGGCACGGTGGCGCAGCAGTGCGCGTGCCTCACAGCAAGGTTCGATCCCCGGGTCAGACGGGGCCTTTCTGTGTGAAGTTTGCATGTTCTGCGTGGGTTCCCTCCGGGCACTCCGGCTTCCTCCCACAGACCAAAAACATGCTCATTAGGTTGATTGGTGACTCTAAATTGTCCTTAGGTGTGAGTGTGAGCGTGAATGGGTGTGTTCTGTGTGTGTTTCCCTGCAATCGACTGGCGACCGGTTCAGGGTGTGCCCCGCCTTTCGCACAATGACAGCTGGGATTGGCTCCAGCCCCCCCACAACCCCGAAAGGGATAGTCGGGTATAGACGATGGATGGATGGATGGATGGATGGATGGATGGATGGATTGTTGATTCCAAGTCTCAAACTTTCTCTTTAATCTCACCCCTCTGAGAATAATTAACCAAAAAACAAAAAAAACATTATATTTTGTACCAGTTTGAACTGAATCAGCTGATCACAGCTGTCCACCGTCGCCTGTGTGCTCCTCTGGTGTCTCTGACAGCTGACCAGTCTAGTTCTCTCCCCTTCAGGTTCTCCAGTTCCTGAGGTGAGCTGGTTCCGTGATGGCCAGGTTCTTTCCGCCGCCGCTTTGCCCGGCGTTCAGATCTCGTTCAGCGATGGCCGCGCTGTTCTGAGGATCCCCGCCGTGACCGCCGCACACAGCGGAAGATTTTCCGTCAGAGCCACCAATGGCGCTGGACAAGCCACAAGCACTGCTGAGCTCCTCGTTACAGGTGAGAGTAACTTACTGTATTAAAGGTCCAGTGTGATTCAGTGCCATCTAGTGTTGGGTTACAGGTAACACCCCTCACCTGGTGGACTCTGTGAGGAGGAGCTGCTCCCTCATTTTGAGGTCACAGAAACTCAACGGTTCTGATTTTCAGGCCATTGTACACTAAAGAAAACAGAACCGTGAACATTAGAAAACATGTCTGCCCTGAATCCTCCACACGGACCTCTGGATGCTCCTTTGTGAAGCTCTTGGTGTAGAAGTTAAGCAGAGCTGCATCCTGAACCTCGCTGCTGGCGATGAGAGCTAGCATGCTGATGTTAGCGCTGAGCTCAAAGCACTTTGTAGTGATTCCACGTGTGCTTTTATTCATGAATAGGTGTCTCAGATTCATTCTTTCATTTATCATTCATTCATTTTTAAGTACAAAACACGTGAATTTAATTTTCAACAGCAGTCAAACACAAAATGTCGACAGCAGCAATCTGCTAAAACTGCAGTTTTAATACAGTTTCATGTTTTTCTTTCGGAGTACACATTCATAAGAGGTAGTACTGCAGTATGTAGTGGCTGGTATGTGAGTCAACATAACGAGCGTGGCTTCTTGTTTCTCGGCCTCCAGCGGAGACGGCGCCTCCCAGCTTCCTTCAGAGACTGCAGAGTTCCACAGTGAGACAGGGCAGCCAGGTGAGGCTGGACGTCCGAGTCTCAGGTATCCCAACACCTGTGGTGAAGTTCTACAGAGAGGGAGCCGAGATCCAGAGCTCAGCCGACTTCAGGATCCTCCAGGAGGGAGACCTGTACAGTCTGCTGATCGCTGAGGCCTTCCCAGAGGATTCTGGGACGTATTCTGTGACCGCTACCAACAGCAGTGGACGTGCCACCTCCACCGCTGAGCTGCTGGTTCAGGGTGAGGCCCTTTAAACACCGCCATCTTTGTTTTTACCATGTTTCTAAAGAACAGTCTGAAAAAGTGCTCAGAGTCAGATGATTTCACTATCTTCTCACAGCGTCCGGTACAGACATCGTGTTAGCTTAGCTTACCATAAGAAGCAGGGGAAACTGCTAGCCTAGCTCTATCAAAAGAGAAAACCAAAAAAGAAAAAAAAATTACAGCCACAATAACCACAAAGCTAAAAGCCACCACGTGCCAGTGTTGTTCTCCCTGTTTGGAGATGTTTTAATGAATTCCCACAAGCCCAAACCACAGACTTTAGTTACTAACTTGCCTCATTTGTTTAGTGGAGATCGTACTTCACGTACTGGAGTACCTGGTGACAGTAGTAGTAGTAGTAGCAGTAGTAATACCTTGTGTTCTAAGAGATTAGAAACTGTGAAGACTCGATGGATGTTTTGAAGGTGTTTTGTCTGAGAACATAACGACAGTGAGGTCATGCTAACGTCATGCTAACGTCTCTGTGTTCAGGTGAAGAAGCTGTTCCAGCAAAGAAAACCAAGACAGTGATTTCAGCCTCTGAGATTTCACAGACCCGACAGACCAGAGTGGAAAAGGTGGGAAAGACTCCAGAAACACTTCGACGTCTCAGTTAATCTCATGTCAAATTTATCTTCACTTGTGATTTACTGTGATTCCGTCTCACCTCAGTGACTCTCCATTCATCTCATTCCAGTCTAATTTCTCACTGATTTAATTTTATTTAACACAAAATGTTTTAATCTCCTTCATGTTCTCTCATCACTTTCTCTCACTCTGTCTCATCTGATCGAATCGTCTCTTTTCTCATTTAATCATAATTTCATCTCATCCAGCCTGATGTCACTTAAATTAATCTCATTTTATTTTGTTTCATCTTGTCTCATTAACTGTCTCATATTTAATTTCATCCTCTCTGACATCTGTGATATTTTTTTCTCTCGTATTCTTCTTCATCCTCTCCTCTTCATCTCTTCCCTCCCTGTGCTCGGCCCTCAGAGGATGGAGGCCAGTTTCCAGGCCACCGCCATGATGGAGATGCAGGTGGAGGGTGCTGAGCTGACTCAGCAGCTGGCTCACAAGACTCCGCCCAGAGTTCCTCCCAAACCCACGTCCAAGTCCCCGACTCAGGCCTCGCTGGTTGCCAAGGTGACTGGAGGACGCCAACAGTCGCCGTCACCTGTCAGACACGTGAAGGCACCCACGCCCACACCTGTCAGGTGGGTGGAGCCTGTAGTTGTTTGTGCTGGCTCTTAACTGAGACCCGTCCAATATTTGAGTAGCAGCTGTCAGAGTCACGGTAGAGGTTTTTGTGGATGTGTTCGAGGTTGTAGACGTTTGCAGAAAGAATTCAGAGTGTGAGCGGGGTGATGGTGTTACTGGAGGTTGGCCCTCCTTAGGCCTGTAATGTGACCTCCTTCCCCCGTCTCCAGGCCTGTCTCTCCCACTTCAAGACTCTCAGTGTCCCCCATCAGGCCGGTCAAGTCCCCCATCACCGCACGCAAACAGGTGGCTGCCGGCGCCGACGTCCTACCGCCCTGGAAGCAGGGAGACTACGTGGCAGAGGCCAGTTACACCAGCATGACCAGTATGACCAGTATGACCAGCAGCACCGTCACCCAGCTGGGCCAGGAGCAGCGCTGGGAGCAGCAGGTTATCGGGGTCAAAGAGGTGAGGGAGGGGGCCAATGGGGGTGGAGGGTCCACACCACCACGGGAGCAATCTGCGAAGCCTGGGGGATGGATGGCGTCAGATCGGCTTTTTAAAAATGTTTTCTAACATTCACCCAAAGATCCCAAATGTTTTTTGTTCCAGAAGAAAAGCCGAACGTTAAAAAGGTTCAGCTGCACCTTAATCACCACTAAAGGCTAAATCTGCTGATCTCTTCAGATACTCTCAGTGTGATGGCTCCTGTTTGGTGCTCAGCAGACAAACTTGTAAAAGTTAAAGTTGCAATTTAAGTGTAAAAGAAACATCCACCTTTCAGGTGAACAAACTGCTCCTGAGTGTGAACTCTGAACTTCTGTTTTGTTTGTTCTCAGAAATGTGAACGAGCCGACAGGACGGCGTCTCGTCTTCTGTCTTTGTGTGTCTCGTTTCCATGATAACTCGTCCTGTCTGTTTGTGAATCCTCTTCACTAAAACCAGACTGTTTCAAATGAGGTTGACCGACATTCAGAGGCAGCGTGACGATGAGGATGGTGATGATGACAATGATGCTGAAAACAGTATTGTGATAAAACGACAAACGCCCAGAACCGAATCCCGCTGTCGTCTCAACCAGCTTTATGTTTGGATTCACTCCTGAATGGCACGTTTTCACGTTTCCCACCCAGATCCTGTTTCTCATCATTCAGTTTATTTATTATTGGCAGTCAAATCTTCACAGTACCATCCTGAGCAGCAGGCCGACGTCAGACCCACCGGAAACCTGAAGACCGACTCCTCCCACCTCTTGCTCACCGGCTGTAATACACTCTGCGTGAAATGACATTTCTAGAATTTGTGTTTCACAAATGACGTGTTTGAAACAAGCTTTGGGTTCAAAGGTTCAGTGAAGTTTGGATTCAAGTGACCCAGAAAACCCTCCTGTGATCGTCCAGTTCGGTCTTTTCCATTTCTTCAATCTGAAATCAACGTGAGAGTTTCGTGTCAGTCGCTTTTACATTCTTGGTTTGCGCCACGTTTTCTCTTAAAACCTTTCTTCATAGCAGTATGAACACCAGAGTTAATGCTTTTGATTTTGGTTATTAGTCTCAAGCTGTCAAAATGAAGTCAGAATCATCTGAAACGCCAGATGACAAATTTTACCCAGAATGCTGTGAGAGGCGATGAGGCTACGAGCCACGAGGAAATGACATGTGGTCATAATGTCGGTCATTCGAATACGCACAGCGATGAGGTCAACACAAGCCAGACGCGTATTTGTGAAACTTTTGACGAGTGAGACACGATGTCCTCAGCCGAAGACATTGTAAGACATGATGGACAAGACGTGTTTTAGTCCGTCAACATCTGTAAAGATCTGGCTTCTGTCCTTTATCATGAAGACTCAGCTGTTTTCGGATGGAGAACGCCTCCACCTCCATTCAGCTGAAGGTAGCTTCAGATTCCTTCAGCTGTTGTTGAGGATGAGTGGTGTCCCCATGATCTTAGCAGAGGTATCTGCCCAGCCTTCATCTGTCTCCAGTGGACACTGTTTTCCCATCATCTTTTTTGAGTTTTGGTCGTGGTTGTCTTATCTTTTACTTCTGCTCCAGTTGCTCTTTGTCGACTATCTGCCGATTTCAGCATTTTTCTTGCATGTCAAACGATAAGCGTGTGTCGTCTTCATCGGATGATGTTTACTTGAATACGTTTACACGCACACTATTTCCTGTTCATGACGTTTCCATTGCCAAATTGAATTTATATATTGATTTAACTTTTGTTTTACTGACTCCAGTCTGACTCCACAGACTTCATATGATGGACAATGAACCAAAATGTGGATCAGAGTTTCCATTTTTTAAACCCAGGATGATGTTCTGATCCGCTTTCACGTTCAAGCATGAAATCCAGATGGTCTAGAAACTCGACAGTGGTGATGGTGTGCGTGTGCACAAAGTCACTGAGTGGTGATTTGTGAAATGTTTGGTGTCTTTTACAGAGACAGGAAGATGTCAAGGGCTAAAATGTTTCGACCAATTAGTAATTCATCAACTTAAATTACACATTTTTGTGCTCAGACAGTTCATTCTGTTCCCTCATTTGAATAATCAACGCCCATGAATGACCTTAAATTGTGCCTTTGCAAACCGGGAGTCAGGACCTGGTTAATCTAGCTTAGCATAAAGACTGGAAGCAGGGGAATCGGCTAGCCTTGTACAAAGTTCATAACTACACCCGCCTGCATCTCTGAAGCTGAATGAACACCTTGGTAGGACATTAGCTAATGGAACATTGTGAGCTGGTTGAAAATCTCCGGCTACATCATTAATTTTTCCAGCTGACATGTTTGAGGACTAAATCTTGCAAAAGTATCTTGAATGTGCACTTGTCAATGTGCTAACAGGTCACTGGGCAAAAGTCATCCCCCCCACCAGCTAATTATCCATGAAGAAGACACAGAAATAAAACAGTCAGATCAATTATAGCGTTTCCATTTCATTTCATGGTGAACTGCTCCTTTAAATGCAAACAGTCCTTGATAAGAGGGGACGATGACAAATGGAGTTTGAAATGTGTATTAATTTGAGGGAACAAATAGCTAAAAGGGCACGTGGATATTCATAGACGTCCATCAGAGCACCTGCCTGTCTCTGTACGTCTGTCCTGCCATGGATGTCCTGAGATCTATGTGCTGCCGGTTGTGTCTCCAGGCTGAGGGAGGGAAAAGAGCCGGGGCGGTGGCCACGGTGGTGGCCGCCGTTGACCTGGCTCGGGTCCGTCAGCCCGTGCATGTCGAGGGCGGTCGAGCCGAAGAGGAGGAGGCTGTAGAGGCAGAGTTGAGGCAGCAGGCCGCCGCCACCATGGCTGCCAATCAACAATATCAAGCAGGCTGGACAACGAGAAGAGCGCAGGCCGGCCAAATGCTTACCACTGCTCAGGAGTTCACACCTGCACCAACCCTGCCGCTGCCTCAGGTTAGCTAGGACTCCGGAGAAAAGGATTTGACCCAGTTAGCAGTTTCAAGGCTTTTTGTTTTATATATCCATGAGTCTTTGTACTGTACTGGCAAACAGTTTTTCAGGTTTCCCAAAAATTCAAACAGTAATGAAATTCCTGTAACAACAATCCCAACAGTTTGATTATTGATCGTTCTTATTGGTTCAAATCTTCAGTGTCTTATTCTTATGCTTATTGTCCCTTCTTGATAAATAGTTAGGTGGAAAAAGAACATGCACAGGTTTCATGATGATCATTTGGGATGAAAAAAAAATACTTCAAACACTTCAGACACAATGGTACTCACTTATAGATGATAAGAGACAATCACAAAACTGTCTTCCAGGTGTCCTCGACGATAACATACATTACTATTGTAAAATTTCTTGAAAATTAGCAATATTATTTGCCAGTGCTTAAACATAGTTACTCTAAAAAGATGAATCTCTTGATGATGATGCCTTTTGTAGTACTTATAGGATAAAGTATTATTCAAAACATTTATATACGTGTATATATGTTTTGAATCATATGTGTATGTGTACTGTCCAGCTCTTCCTGAGATTGTAACGCTCCTGTGACTCTGTTGGTTACTCCAGATTCAGAGAGCGACAGAAATCTCCTCCCATGTGGACACTGGTCTCGCCTCGTCTCCAGTTCCACATTTCACAGTTTCTAAAGTTTCTGTCCCAAAACACGAGTCTAGCTCTGAGGTAAGAGAGGCAACATCAGGCAAGCAGTAGAAAATAACCTGCGTAGAAAGAGCAAAACGTAGACTGAGGAAAACCATACTTTAGTCAGTCATCCAACCTGTAATTAACCTTCACTAAGCCACGCCCCCCTCAGTCACTTAAAAAACAAGCTGAGTTTTGCGGCCTTACAGCAAAGCTGGACAGAGCAGCTAACGTTATCTGAAACTCCAACAGCACCCAGGACCGAGTCCCACACGGTGGATGCTTTTTCTAGTGTAACCTGTAACCTCATTAATGATGAAGTTATTAGATAATGATATGCTAACTCCTGGCCTTGGATGTAATGCTAGTTTAGTTCTAGGTTAGTAGGCAGTGAGCTAGTTAGCTGGGCAAGCTAACATTAGCAGCTTATGTTGGACCAGAGTTTCTCCATTTCTACAGCTCCGTGTACATGCTTCGACATGTGAAGACATGTAAACAGTGACACGCCTGCTCTGACTCGTTACTGTTCTTAAAATGTGATTGAACAGGTGTGGTTTGGGGGAGGGGCTTAGCAAATGGTCATCTGGTTATTACTGCTTGCCTGAAATGCAAACTTGTTGTGAACTGTAGTGTAGAAGTGATAAAATCATGATAAAGTAACAAAATTAATCCACCTTTAACCCTGTTTTTCTTTACCCTGTTAATCAATAGGCCTGCTCCAAAAACCACAGATTAATTTAGTTTTATCTACAATTCCCTCAATTTAACCCTTTTGTAGTTTTAATAAAACTAACATGCCATAGATGCCTCCCTCTTCTGCGATAAACCACAAACTGTTAAATCAAATCAACATAATTTGTTGATGATGGTGTGGGTGTTCCTCCTCTTTGGGTTGGTCAGGTTTCCATCGCTGGCTCAGCAATCGCCACTCTGCAGAAAGAGTTGTCATCATCCTCCGCCACCACAAGAAAGATTATCAAGCCTGTCAAGTCTCCCAGTCCATCTGGTAGAATGGCAGGGACCAGAGAGACACCGGAGCCCATTCCTCCACCGTTCAAAGACCGCATTGAGAAATATCATTTTGGCACTGAGTTACAGACAGGGGTGGTATACTCAGGGGGCACGGAGAGAATATATAAGGACTGGCAAGCCCAGGTGTGTAATCTAGTTTGGTGGGCTGGATCTGAACAGGACAAGAAAACCTGATGAATAAATGAAGGTCAGATAGTTTCTATATTCCAAACCAGCTATAAAGAATTTCTTTTTTGTCTGTCCAAGACAGGAATTTTCTGACACCAACTGATCAAATTATCTTATCCACACAAGAAAAATCAAATCTGAAGAGCGTAATTTTCATATTTTCTGGAGTTTGAACTCTTTTGAAGTTAATGACCCTTTCAATCACAACACCACCCCAAACAAATGTTTATAGCCTCACTGCTCATGAGGATAAATAATAGCTAAATAATAGACACCTTGTGTTTTCATATTGTGGGACAAAATGAATCTTGCAATCATTCAAGACCTTCAGTCTTTTTTTTTTGGGGGGGGGGGGAGTCCGGTTTTCTTGATTTCTGTGAGAAACCAGAATTTAATATCTCTTTCAAAAAAGCTTTAACATGTCCGTTGATGCTACTGACAACCTCATTCTCGCCTCTTTAGTCCATCCAGCCTTTCCTCCATCTTTCCTTGCTGTGTCATCTTTTCTTTGTTGGATGTAAACATCAAGTTCAAAGTCGTGTCCTGTGTGTGTTTGCTATTTTGTGTCCATGTCGTGGATTTCCAGAATAGATGCATTTTTTGTTACATTTTTGTGCTCTAACAAATCTCTGACTGCATGACAGGTGGTGGAGGCAGCAGCCGTACCTTCAGCAGGCGGCGGCGTGGTCCCGCCCACTCTGGTGTCTGTAAGTGGTTTAATTCTCCTCAAAACCCCCCCAAAAGTCCATACCTCTTTTTCAAGGTGCCGTTTTCTAAAAGTGTTTTGTCTGCAGGGCTTGAAGAACACAAATGTGACGGAGGGTGAGTCGGTGACCTTGGAGTGCCAGATCAGCGGTCACCCCACACCCGTCATCATGTGGTTCAGAGAGGACTACAGGATTGAGAGCTCCATTGATTTCCAGATTAGCTATGAGAACGGAATTGCCCAGTTGGTGATCCGAGAGGCCTTTGCTGAAGACAGCGGACGCTTCACCTGCACCGCCACAAATGAGGCGGGAACCGTCAGCACCTCCTGCTACCTGCTCGTCCAGGGTCAGTTCACTTGGTTTGCATATATCTCTGTCATATGGGACATTTTCAGTGTCCTCCTGAATATGCAGTTCTTGAGGTTCTCAGGGTCCCACTGTGGGGCCTCTTCTGTTTTTGGTTTATATTTTACCCTTTGTTAAACCCTGTCCCCTTTTGTTAGTGTCATGAAATCTGTTACACTGCTTGAGAGTAATCCCATCTTCCTCCTCCAGTGTCTGAGGACATCGAGAGCAGAGAGGAGGTCGCTGTTGTTACTGAACATGTTGATACTGCTGAGAAAATGTGAGTGGATCAAGCCTCTTTAAAGTTTGCAAGATAAATCAATATAGTGCACGCTGACACACTTTGTTTATCCAGTCAACACTGATCAAAATCTAATTCAAGAGAAATTCTCCAGGCTCTTTATTTTTGAATTGTTGAGATATAAAGAAAGCCAGCAGTACAGCTCCGTCCTGCTAATCCTAAAAGGAGGTTTGTGTTTCTAGAGTAACCGAAGAAACCAAAGAGGAGACCATATCTCAGGTGAGCGTGGCCGAGTCAGATACTGCTGCCACAGCTCCCTTCTTCATCAGGACGCCAACCATCCAGAAGCTGGTGGAAGGAGGAAGCATTGTGTTTGAATGCCAGGTCGGAGGAAGCCCCAAACCACACATCATCTGGAAGAAGAGTGGTGTACCACTCACGACTGGATACAGGTATGTAATATCTTAAAAACTACTGGTCAGGTTTTTACGGTCTGCAGAGGATGATGCCCAAGGAATTGAGGCAATTTATTTGATTTATTAATGGATCTACAAATACATGAGCGTCTTATTGACAACCCGGTGTCCCTACTGTCCCTAACTGCAGCTTTAATGAGCCACTACCCTTATATTGTGCCACCCTCAGGGCAAACTTGATATATGTTAATTCCATTTCTGGCAAGACTATGAGAAAAGATGAATCATCGTAATGATGTTTGTTCAGATTTTGTCTGTGATGTACAGCTTCTAAGGGGCACTTATCATCATTGAAATGTGTTTAACATGCTTTTTCCCTTCCACTGTCCATTAGATATAAAGTTGCCTACAAGAAGGACACTGGAGAGTGCAAGTTGGAGATCTCTATGACCTTTGCTGATGACGCTGGAGAATACTCTGTTTTTGCCAAGAATCAGCTTGGAGAGGTCTCAGCCTCCGCCAGTCTGCTGGAAGAAGGTAGATGAGCATCTGCATCAGTAAAATCCAAATGTGCACGAAGATGTTTAAAGTAAGGGGGGTAGCCGACTGAATTTACAGGTGTGATGAAATGTATTTTTACTGTTACAGTAACGATGACAACTACAACCACTAGACTAGCAGCCATGTGCCACACATACACAAACACTACGTTCACATTTATACTCATATCAAAAACCGTTAGAAAGCTAAGATTCTTGTAAATCAATTATTACAAAGCATTTCAAAATACAATCACAACAGGAGGCTCAATAAACACCAACAGCAGACAGACAACCATTTTAAAATTGATGCAAGATTGAGACGAATGATTTCGTCTCTCAGCAATCCACAGATTGATAACACTCCAACAAAAATGGTCTGGTAACATCAACAAAAATTACAGATATATTTACAGATATTACACACAGTTTATTGCATGTACTCAAAATGGTTCAAGAACAGCTATTAATTGACTCTGGGTATGCCTTGGATGGGCGTTTTAGTAAAACTTTTAGTGGACTGGTATGGGGTTAAAATTATTAATAATTATTAATAAGAATAAAGATTCTAAGCAGCCACCACGAGGGGGCACTGCAGCCCCAGCAGCAGCCCCCCACCCCACCCCCACCCCCTTCCGACACCTATGGTAAAATCTATCTTCCTATTAAAATAAGATAAGAGAGCAAATAGGAAAACAAAACAGACTGGAAGAAAAACTACATATGTCTGCAATAACTTAAGAACAAGAACTGCAAAGAACTGGTTGTTCAGTCAATGAAATAAGAAGCCTGAGCTCACGTAAGATTAAATGCTTTGCTTTGTAAACAGAGGAATACGAAGCCTACATGAAGAAACAGGAAGCAACCTTTAAGACTGAAGTGACAGCCATGGTGCAGGAGCCCAAAGTGGGTGATGTTCCCCCTGTCGTCATTACAACAATGGAGCAGATGACCACCACCATTATCTCCGGACAGGTACAAGCATCATTAGACATGGTTGGAGCAGTTTTGGACAATGATGGTATGTCAGGCGAACATGGAACTTTACATGTCTAGGGCATCTTGGAGCAAACTTGACAGCCCCTAACACCAACAGAGGAGAGGACCGCTTTGCCACTCCTGGCACTCCTTTCAGATATCTGCTATCATCACTTTCACATCATATTGTGCAGTCAGGGGTGATTTGTTAGTTCAAACATTGGAAACCCTAAGTAAGCCAAGTTCAGACTTCTGACTTGTCATCTCCTTTGATCTCATCTGTAGGAATTTCATCTTTCTGCCATTGAGCAGAGGATCATCCAGGAGATTGAACTCCGTATTATGACAATTACCTACAAAGAGATTGTAACAGAGGATGGAGAGTTGATGGTGACTGCCACCCCCACTGAAGCTGTGCAGCCCACCTTTGACACTCCTGTCAAAAACTACAGGATTATGGAAGGAATGGGGGTCACTTTCCACTGTAAGATGGCTGGAATGCCTCTCCCCAAGGTACTGATTTTTTTTTTTTTAAGAAACATTTTTCTGTTCAATAAATTTGTTGAACTAAAATGAAAAACTCATGTGAATATTAATTTGAATTTGTATCCACAGTTTAAATCACATTTTGTTTTCTACTAGATTGCCTGGTTCAAAGATGGCCAGAGAATCAGGCCTGGCGACCATTACCAGATGGAAGTTCTTCAGGATGGACGAGCCAGCCTGCGTGTTCCCGTGATTCTGCCAGAGGATGAGGGTGTGTACACCGCCCTTGCTACCAACATGAAAGGAAATGCTGTAAGTTCTGGGAAGCTCTATGTGGAGCCATCCGGAGCTCAGAGGTACACACCACAGCCAGCAATGCAGAGGATCAGGTAAAGTCTAACTCAAAGGACTAAGATACACTTCTAAGGTGTAGAACTGTGGACACATGGGTAATGATGATTCTGCTTCTTTCTCAGGTCCACGTCTCCTCGTTCACTGAGTCGCTCTCCAGGTCGTTCTCCCAGCCGTTCACCCGGACGCTCTCCTGCTCGCCGGCTTGATGAGACGGACGAGGCTCAGCTAGAGAGACTCTACAAGCCTGTGTTTGTCATGAAGCCTTCTTCATGTAAATGCTCTGAGGGGCAAACTGCCAGGTTTGACCTGAAAGTTGTTGGTAGACCGATGCCTGACACATACTGGTTCCACAATGGTGAGTGAAAATAGATCAATCTTCATTAAGCAGTTTTTCAGTAACATTTGTTGACCTCACACTAATCAAAATCTGTATGTCACCTCCTCAGGACAACAAGTGGTTAGCGACTACACCCACAAGATAGTGGTTAAAGAGGATGGTACACAGTCCCTGATCATTGTCCCAGCCATGCCACAGGACTCCGGAGAGTGGACAGTCGTCGCTCAGAACAGAGCTGGACGGTCGTCCATCTCCATCACTCTCACTGTTGATGGTAAGACTGCAGCTCACAGCAGCTTTTTGCAAGAGTATGCTTATGAACATTTAATGACTTAAAGGTTTCTTGATGATCTCTTCTGTCTTCTTCAGCTAAAGAAACATTGGTGCGTCCCCAGTTCACAGAGAAACTGAAAAACATCAGTGTAAAGCAGGGCACTCTGGTTGAACTGGCTGTCAAAGCCATCGGAAATCCCCTGCCAGATATTGTCTGGCTGAAAAACAGTGACATTATCACACCACACAAGCACCCAAACATCAGGTATGTTTCATATTAGCTGTGTTATTAGCATTTATCAGTAGTCTCTCTGGCACTCAGAGTTCACAGTTCACAGTAAACACATAGCACTGCTGGACTTATTTTGTATTTATATTCAGGTACAATGATGTTCAGATCTTTATAACAATGGCCAAATTAGCAAGCTAGCGTTCATGACAGAATCACACAATACCAGCCTGTAGGAGAAGAACACTATGTTTATACTCTTTTTTTCCCCATCCCTACCTGAAGATGTAACAGTTCATCCAATATTTTGAACTTTGACTTTGATGAGTTTCTATTATTTATATGCCTGTATACATCGTATGAAATACAAGTGCAAAATAAAACACAAAACAGACCTTTGGACAATCAAACTAGAAAGAATGTTTAAGTCTCTTTGGCTTGCATCTCTTCACCAGTCACAATACTTTGCCTCTTTGTCCAGTTGGCACTGGGAAAGTAAGATTGAATCAGCTTTTGTGACCTTGTAAGGTGAAAGCAGCTGTCTGCATCGTTATATGAACTACCAATGTTTGAAATTGTCAGACAGGTTCCAAAGAGTCAACAACTATAATTTTTCATTGTAGTAAAAACAAAAATGTTAAAGATGCTCTAATATGACAAATCCATATACCAGGGTTGAAGGAACCAGAGGCGAGGCCAAGTTCCAGATTCCCTCAGCAGCTGGCTCAGACAGTGCCTGGTACACAGCTACCGCCATCAACAAAGCTGGCAGAGACACCACTCGTTGCAGAGTCAATGTTGAGGTGGACTATGCTGAACCTGAACCAGAGAGGAAGATCATTATTCCCAAAGGAACCTACAAAGCCAAGGAGATCGCCCCTCCAGAGGTGGAGCCCCTTCATCTGCGATATGGTCAAGAGCAGTGGGAAGAGGGTGACCTTTATGACAAAGAGAAGCAACAGAAACCACAGTTCAAGAAGAAGCTGACCTCTGTTCGCATGAAGCGTTTTGGTCCAGCTCATTTTGAGTGCAGACTGACCCCTATTGGTGACCCCACTATGGTAGTGGAGTGGCTGCATGATGGCAAACCCCTGGAAGCTGCTAACAGGTTGCGCATGGTCAATGAATTTGGCTACTGCAGTCTTGACTATGAAGTTGCTTATGCAAGAGACAGTGGTGTCATCACTTGCAGAGCTACTAACAAGTATGGAGTGGACCAGACCTCAGCTACCCTGGTTGTCAAGGATGAGAAGGGCCTTGTTGAGGAAACGCAACTTCCTGAGGGCAGAAAGGGGGCACACCGAATCGATGAGATTGAACGCCTGGCTCACGAAGGAGGACCCTATGGAGTCACTGCTGAAGACGAAACTGAGAAAATGAAACCTGAGATTGTCCTTCTTCCTGAACCAGCCAGAGTTAAGGAAGGTGACACAGCACGATTCCGCTGTCGAGTGACTGGTTATCCTGCACCAAAGGTTAACTGGTACCTCAACGGACAACTTATCCGCAAAAGCAAAAGATACAGACTTCGGTATGATGGTATTTACTATCTGGAAATCACTGAAATCAAATCCTATGATTCAGGAGAGGTCAAAGTGGTGGCTGACAACAATCTGGGCTCAGCTGAGCACATTGTGAAGCTGGAGATTGAGCAGAAAGAGGACTTCAGAACTCACCTGCGTCGTGCTCCAGAGGCAAAGGCAGCTGAGGCTGCACCTGAACCTGGAAAAGTTCCATTCGAGGTGGTGAAGGCTGAGAAACCTGTGGAGGACTCTCAGCTAAAAGAGGTGGTCAAGCTCAAAAAGGCCCAGAGAATTGTCCATGAGAAAGCCACGGAGGAATCAGAGGAGCTGAGGGGCAAATTCAAGCGCAGGACAGAAGAGGGTTATTACGAGTCCATCACTGCAGTGGAGCTCAAGTCACGTAAGAGGGATGACTCCTATGAGGACCTGCTGAGGAAAACTAAGGAGGAGCTGCTCCACCATGCCAAGGAGAAGGAGGAGGCTGAGAAAAAGAAGGAGGAGGAATCCCGCAAGGTTACAGCTAAAGCTCTAAAACCAGAAAGGGTCAAGCTCTCAGCCAGCATGGAAGCTCCTAAGATCCTGGAGCGTATTACCAGCCAGACAGTTGCACAGGGTGACGAAGTCAAGTTCAGAGTCAGAGTCATTGGCAGACCAGAACCTGTGTGCCAGTGGTTCAAGAATGGTGTTCAACTGGAGAAATCTGACCGTATTTACTGGTACTGGCCTGAGGATCATCTGTGTGAACTGGTGATCAGAAATGTCACAGCGGAGGATTCTGCTAGTGTCATGGTTAAAGCTTCAAACACTGCTGGAGAGACTTCAAGCCATGCTTTCCTGCTGGTGCAAGGTAATATGACGCTGGATTTTCAACAGTTTACATGTTATTCTCCATTTGAATTGTGTAATTTGTAACAAAGTTTTGTTATCATTTTTGCAGCAAAGCAAGTCATCACCTTCACACAGAAACTGGAGGACATCAACGCAAAGGAAAAGGACACTATGGCTACCTTTGAATGTGAAACCAATGAGCCTTTTGTCAAGGTCAAATGGCTTAAGAATAATGTGGAGATTTTCTCTGGAGACAAATACAGGATGCACTCTGACAGAAAGGTTCACTTCCTGTCTGTGCTGATGATTGACATGAGGGATGATGCAGAATTCACCTGCATGGTTATAGACGAGGACATCAGGACAAGTGCCAAACTCAATGTTGAAGGTGGGTTGGCTAACAACTGGCTACAGTCAAAGAGGACAGTCCCTAAACTTTAATTTTTTTTCTTCGGAGATGATGGACACTTTACTATATATCTGAACACTGGTCCCTAGCTTTGAATTGGTCTCAGCTGCAGTTAAAAACTTTCCAACTGTCCCTCTAATCCTGCAGGAAGTATAAAATGTGTTGCTGTGTAGGAACAACTTTTCTATGTAGATGCTATTTTAGAAACCTTATCTAAATAGCATCCACAAATCTTGGAAATTAGTGTCCAAGTGTATGATTGAATTTTCACTGTAACTGGAGTCACTGAAGTGCCATCTGTAATTTCTAATGAACAGGAGCTCCACTGGAGATCCTGAAGCAGCTGGAGAGCACAGAGGTGCCTGAGACATACTCTGGAGAGTTTGAGTGTGTCGTGTCACGTGAGGACGCTGAAGGTAGCTGGTTCTTCGGAGAAAAGCTGCTTTCGCCCAGCAGTAAATATGTCACATCCTCCCGCCGTGGAAGACACACTCTGTCTGTCAAAGACGTCAAGAAGGAGGATCAGGGAAAATATAGCTTTAAAGTGGGCGAGTTCAAGACAAGTGCCTCACTGAAGATGAAATGTGAGTTATGGAAGTAACAATCAGTTTTTTACATTTGTACTAAATGTGGAAATTTTGTATGCAAAAAATATAGATATGTAACAGGCCGATCGCCATGAAATTTAATCTTCCTGCTCTTGCACAGATGAACACTTTTTGGACATTTCATGTGCTTTCTTGTAGCACACCAAGCTACCTCATAATTGAAAAATCTAAAAATAGCTAAAGCTTCATTATGTTGTTCCATGCACCAATTTCATATATTGGGCTGTAAAGAATACTGCAGCCCCTAGAGAGCACTACTTTGACTTTTACTCTTTCTGTATCTAGTATTTAACATGTTTGTCTTTTTTCAGTGCGTCCAGTGACACTGATGCAGCCTCTGACCGACCTGACCGTCTGCGAGGGCGACATTGCTCAGATGGAGGTCAAGTTCTCCCAGGAGAACGTCGAAGGAAACTGGATGAAGAACGGACAGCCAGTCACAGCCTCAAACCGTGTCCACATTGTGATCGACAGACAGATCCACAAACTTCTGATTGAAGACACCAACAAGGACGACTTTGGAATGTACTCATTTGTGGTTCCCGCTCAGGCAATCTCAACCTCTGCAAAGCTGGTCATTCAGAGTAAGACACTTTAGATGCATGTTGTTTTTCTTAAGGATTTAGTGCTCCAAGATAAAATGCTACAAACAACAGATTTTATCTTGTGTTGCAGCAATTGGCGTCTTGGTCCCATTGAAGGACACTAGTGCTGTTGAGGGAACCAAGGCTGTCTTGGAGAGCAAGATCTCCGCTCAGGACGTCAGCTCAGTCAAATGGTACCATGATGATAAGCTGCTAACGCCCAGCGACCGAATCCAGATGGTGGCAAAGGGAGCCAAGCAGCGTCTGGTCTTCAACAGGACCTACGCTTCCGACGAAGGACACTACAAACTGGTGGTTGGCCGAGCTGACACCAGCTGCAGATTTTCTGTTCAGAGTAAGTTGTATAAGGAAACACTGAGTGAAGGTTAAGTACGTGGTGACTTATGAACACTATTGGTCATAAACAGGACTGTTACTGAAATACTTAGTTTCATATGATTTGTACACACAGATGATATTTTTGTTTTCAGTTAGATAAGTAAACAAATAGAATGGCTTGTCCCTTATTTCAATTAATTTTAGGTATAATTATCAAATATTCTTTAATGTCAAGGGAAATTATGGCACAACAAGTAACAAAGTAAAACACAAACTCATCTTTGACCTGACTTGAAACTTTAGAAACAGACTTTATGCCACATTCAAAACACATCAACCAAAATAGCTTTTTTTAAGTTGACCAGTCAAAGATTCAGACCCATTCATGTAAAGTATGAACAAGATCCATGCAGATCCATGCACACTGGTGCATGGTCAATGTTGTCCAGTGACCAAAACAAAAGCGATTGTTTGCATCTTTTGCTATGAATATGAGAGATGACAAGCTGATCACTCATTAACTGGTCCAACTCTTCATCTCAACAGCTGTCCAGATCGTGAAACCAATGAAGGACAAGGAGTGCTCTGAGTCTGAGAACGTCACATTTGAAGTCGAGGTTTCTCACCCAGGCATTGATGCCTTCTGGACCTTCAAGAGGCAGCCACTCAAGGCCAGTGCCAAGTACAAGATGGAATCAAAGAACAAGCTCCACACCCTGACTGTCATGAATGCAATGAAGGATGAAGAGGGCGAGTACATGTTTGCTGCTGGTGAGAAGATGTGCAGTGCTTCACTTACTGTAACAGGTAAGATTGTCAACATGTTTTGATTACTCAGCAGTCTCAGAGGTGGTTTCTATGGCAGGTTGACATTGTAGTGCTGACTGGACTAAGCGTTGACTGACTGGAACTGTCTCCTGTCCCCAGGTGGTGCTATCAAGAAGCCCCTACGTGATTTGGTAGTGGCTGACTCCCAGACCGCTGTGCTAGAGTGTGAAGTAGCCAACCCCTCCGCTGAGGGCAAGTGGCTGAAAGACGGCCAGCCTGTCGACTTCAATGAGAACACACTGAGTGAAGTGAATGGTGCCGTCAGACGTCTCGTCATTGTCATCACCAAAGCCACAGACATTGGAGAGTACACCTATCAGGTCGCCACCTCCATGACCTCAGCTACCCTGAAAGTTGAGGGTAGGTCCAGCTTTTATGAAGGAAACAGACACATACGGAACACATGCTGTTTAAATTCTTTATAAAGGAGCCACTGAAGGACAAATATTCGAGATCATCATATGACAGTATGTCCAAGAAGTGAACAAAAGGAGTACAAATTCATTTCATCAGTTCAATGTGACTGAAAACAAAACCTAGCTTTCTTTTGGACCCTCTGTTGACTAGCATGCATGCCAGCGAGATACATCATGCAAATAACTGTGGAGTACCTGCAAGGTGCATTTTTAGTCTTTTGTGGGGAACTAGCTTTTCCTCACAGGTATCTCAGCTCACCACAAGCAAGGCCAGAAATTAAACTTGTCTTGGATGCACAAAGGTGGTAGGATGGCTAACCCAGCATATTACTAAAAATTGATTATTTCTTCAAAATTATTAAATGCCAGCTGAGATTGATCTTTCTCAGATTGGGTTTGCTGGCAAATATCTGTCCATGGCAATGGCTACTTGCAAACCCCAGGTTGAGAGCAACTGATCTAAGACACACTCTAACAAATCCAGGATTAACAACATTTGTCTCCACAGCTGTGAAGATCAAGAAGACCCTGAAAAACCTGAACGTGGTCCAGACTCAGGACGCCGTGTTCAGCTTGGAGCTGACCCACAAGGACGTGAGAGGAGCACAGTGGATTAAGAACGGCGTCGAGATTCAGCCCAGCGATAAATGCGAGATCACTATTGAAGACACAGTTCACACCCTGAAGATCAAGAACTGCACCACACAGGATGAGTCCGTTTACTCTTTCAAACTGGGAAAACTGTCTGCAAATGCCAGGCTTAATGTTGAAAGTAAGCAACCAACAATTACAAAAAAAACAAGATCTCATATTTTTCCATTGCTGAACATAAAAACCTAGGAGTATCATTCCAAAGAAAACAGTTACAGAACAAATTCTAAAACTGTGAAACATTCCCCACAGCCATCAAGATCCTGAAGAAGCCAAAGGATGTGACGTCACTGTTGGGTGCAACAGCCGTATTTGAGGTGGGCATCTCCGAGGATGACATCCCTGTGAAGTGGATGCACAACAATGTGGAGCTAAAGCCGAACGAGCACTACACGATACTCTCTGAGAAGAAGACCCACAAACTGATCATCCATGATGTGGACAGCAGCAGAGAGGGAGAGTACACCGCTGTGGTGGGCCACCTCCAGTGCAGCGCTCGCCTTGTTGTCGAGTGTAAGTGTTAGCATAGCATGATACATTAGCAGTCTTTGAAAATTAAACTGTGTTTAGGAAGGTTATGTTTACAAGAATCAACAGCCAGTAAGTTTAGGGCTCAGTTTCAGGGGATGCTGACACAACTACCGTGTTACTATGTATTACAAGGTGTGACATGCACAGGACTTAAAGCAACAGTTTGTCAGCTAGCAGAGGCCAAAGCTAGTTTAATGTTATTTCTTTTAGAGTGTTATCTCTTTAAGACAATACTACAAACTATGTTGAGACTGACATTTTCCCCTCAGCCCTGCGTGTCACTCGGCCCTTGAAGAGCGTGGTGGTCCCAGAGACCCAGGTGGCCACGTTCGATTGTGAGGTTTCTCACTTCAATGTGCCGTCCACCTGGCTGAAAGACGGCGTGGAGATCGAGATGAGCGAGAAGTTCAGGATTGTGGTTCAGGGAAAACTCCACCAGCTGAAGATCATGAACACAAGCAAGGACGACTCTGCAGAGTACACCTTTGTCTGCGGGAATGACCGAGTGTCTGCAACGTTAACCGTTAACCGTAAGTTCATCCCCAAAGCTACTATCACTGACAGCAGCATGGCTGATTAACATATATGATTTAAAGCTGGTGGCAAGAAGACGTTTGATTTAATCATTTTTTCATTAAAATAATCCATAAACACATTTAAAGCTGATCTAAGAACAGATTGATTCTGTTGGCTACAATGAAATAACAAACTCATAAAATATCCTTAATTTACCTCGATCTAAATCAAAGTGTCTGATGTTTATTTGTCCATTCATTTGAAAAAACTAAACCCTTTAATAACACTTCAGTTTCAAAAGCCGTTTATTAATAAAATAAAACTTAAAAAATCAATGTGTTAAATCAATGGGTGCGTGAATTTCCAGTAATAACATATTAGTTTAAAATGTAGAGATTTTTTGTTTCTTACCTTCGAAATTAAAATGAAATTTAAAAACTGGCAATATATATATATCATTCATTCAGTCATTCAAATATTATTACTTTGCACATGAGAACATTTCTTACATAAACCAGAACAACAGTCTTAATAACACTGTAAACCGATCATTAGTAGATTTTATAAAATGTTTCAAATTATTGTGTAAATTGAAATCTTAAACTGTACTTATTTTGCATTTTAAGGAGTTTTGAGGAGAGGACTGAAGGTTTGGTTTGGATTTGGAATAAAGTGTTTTCTGTCTTCTCAGAGGCAAATTAAGGACTATTGTGTTTTATTGCATTAGCACTGCTCATCTGTACTTGTGTCTGAAAGGTGTATGAAAGTTTCAGTTAACTCACCATCAGTTTTGTTGTTTTTGCAGCCATCCTCATCACAACAATGCTGCAGAACCTGAACGCTCAGGAGAAAGACACTGTTACATTTGAGGTGAACGTCAACTATGAGGAAATCACGTACAAATGGCTGAAGAACGGCGTGGAGATACGGTCCACGGACAGATGTCAGGCTCGCTGCAAACAGCTCACTCACACTCTGAGCATCAGAAACGTTCACTTCGGTGACAGCGCCGAGTACACCTTCATGGCCGGCTCTGCAGTCACTACAGCAAAACTCGATGTTGAGGGTAAGATTTACCTATTTATTATTTTCCTTTTAGCTCCATTTTGGTCTCCACCGCCTCCCAATAAAAATATCTGGCTCTGTAGCTGCTAGAATTTCCTCGGTGTTCACCAGCTAGTCTCTGTGTGTCTGCTGTTTGCTGCTGAGGAGCTAGTGTATAGTAGCTTTATCAGAGAAAACAAACCTGATATCAAGTGAGTACTCTGGCCACTCAAAATACCACAAGAACCGCATAAAGGACCCAAAGAACTCTCCTAATGAGTACGAGTACCTCGCCAAGAGGGCCACTCAAATATCCTCATAGACCAAAACAACCACTTAGAGAACCTGTAGAGCATCTATCCCTAGTAGAACCACCACAGTGAACCCAATAACTACCAAAAAGACCCCTAGAGTTTCCCTAGTGATCTGTAGAACTTATCCAATAGACACTAGAACCACAGAAAAGACCTATAATATCTCCTCGATGACCACAACAGTCTACAGTCGACCGGAACCTCCCCAGTGACCAGTAGAAACTCCTAAAGGACCATGACAACCTTCCCAATGACCATGAGAACTTCCTAAATGACCTGCCCTATATAGAAGCAGTCATTATGTTTTAACAGTCATTCATTCATTCATGCTTTTCCTGGGTTGCTGGGTTGATAAAAGCATAGTATATAATTGTTGATCTTGAAGAAGGCTTGAGGGCCAAAACGCCATCCAAATAAAAGAGAAATGCTTATGGAGCCAGACTTTTGCCCTCCTCTCAAGCATTGAGATTGAACCATCCAGTAAGAAGACTCATGAAACTAAAACTTGATTCTTTGTGAATTTGGGACCATGAGAAAACCTTCTTGACATTACACAAAGTCATTGATTCAACGTTAAGCTCAAACTATTCATTTATTTTCCTTTTTTTTCTTCCACGGCAGCTCGTGTGGTTGAATTCACCAAACACCTGAAGGACCTGAAGATCACAGAGAAGAAGAGAGCAACGTTTGAGTGTGAAGTTTCTGAACCCAACATCCAGGTGATGTGGATGAAGGATGGTCAGGAGCTGGAGATGTCCGACAGGTACGGTCGCTCACACTCACTTCTACCAATTACACCATCATCATGAAAACAAATAAATGACGAAAATGTCTCAATCAACTTTCTGTGGTACTGTCTGTGGCTCCTGCAGATATAAAATGACCTCGGATAAGTTCGTGCACCGTCTGGTTTTGCCGTCAGTCCGCCTGTCTGATGCCGGAGAATACACCGCTGTGGCCGGGTCAAGCATGTCCAAGGGCCACCTGGGAGTTGAGGGACGGGACGTCAAAATCTCAGAACCTGCTAGCAGAGACATCGCTGTGAGTTCATATCGTTATCTATGTACGAATGCACTTTGAATTGTTCGAAGATGCAGTTGAGTATTTCACTTCAAAATGAAAAAATAAAATTAAAATGTCATACCATAAATCAATATTGATTTAAGCATCTCTGAAGACTCTCATTCATCCAGGTCATGGTACTTCTAAATGTTTTTAAGAGGCAAATGGGCTTGCTTGAGGTTCTAGAAGATGTTTCGTTAGTTTTATATTCGTTGATTTGTGTCATATTAGAACAACAGTTTGGTTTAAAATTTCACTGTCATTGAGGAGGAAAAAAGTGCACTCCCAAAGGTTTGATCTGCTGAACACATAGTGTCCTGACAAATTCGTGCAGGTATTAAAACAGCAGCAGACATCTGCAAATTCCTGGGAAATACTGGAATCTCAGTTCACGCTTGTCAATCCTACCATTTGTCTGTTTTTGCAGGTTGTTGAGAAACAAAGAGCAACCTTTGAGTTTGAGGTGAATGAAGATGATGTGGAGGGTCACTGGATGAGGAATGGAGTGGAGATCCAGTTCTCGGTGGAGGAGAGGTTCAATTATGCCACCATAAGGAAGCTCCACCGCCTCACCATCTCTGAGACCTACAGGAGCGATGCAGGGGAGTACACCTTCTTAGCCGGCAAGAACAGGAGCACCATGAACCTCCACGTCAGACGTAAGAGACGCCATCAGCTTTGACTTCTCTAGAACAAACAAAACACCATCAGTGCAGCTCTGCTTGTTTCCCTCAACACAAATATCACAAATAAATGAAATAAGTCCAATTTTTAAAATCTGTTGGTACTTTCAAAGTAATGGTGACTAAGTCGGCAGTAAAAACCGTTTCATACATTTACTTAAATTTCTGTATTATTAATGCAGTGACCCTTCTTAAACTTTCAGTTTCATTAATACTTTGATGAAGTATTTAATTCTCTACCGGAAAGACAACATGTTCAATTCTAGTCTCTCTCTTCTGTTTGTAGGAAAAAATTGAAAAATCAAAGCTCATTTATTCTTTGCTGTGGTTTGCTGCTGACAGCTTGTGATTCTGCAACACTAGAACTGAGCATTAATTAATCAAAAAGCACAACACCTTTAATTAACAGCTTCACATTAACTTAGCTTGAGCTGACAAACGGAACATGGAGACATTTCTTCCTACTGCCACGTTTTCTGGTGTCCTGAAAAAACTTGACTTACCTTTATGTCCGCAGTGCCGGAGCCTCCTCAGATCGTCCGCCACATGCAGCCTCAGACCGCGACATCAGGGAGATCAGTTCGCTTCTCGGTGCAGGTGAGCGGCATCCCTCAGCCTCAGGTGACGTGGTACAAAGACTCCCAGGCTCTTTCCACCAGCTACAAGTGCAAGTTCCTCCACGATGGAGACGATCACACGCTGCTGCTGCTGGAAGTCTTCCCCGAGGATGCCAGCATCTATAGCTGCACCGCCAAGAACGACTACGGAGAGGAGACGAGCTCTGCCGCTCTGACCGTGGAAGGTACAGTAATCACGAGCTGGCCAGATGTTGGAACCAGTTTAGTTTTAGGACTGCTCTGGAGCCCTCCTTTCCAGAGTTCAGCTGCTGCACTGTGCTTTGGTTGGTTCATCCATTTTTTTCTGTTGTCACGGAGTTGAGACATTTTTGCATAATGATTTTCATTTAGAAACATAGATTAAACAAAAACTGAAGTGTGGAAAAAACAAATCATAGTTTGGCAGAGCCCAAAGTCGTCTTCATACATCACGTCTCAGTGTCTTCATATTATTTATGTTGTCGAAAAAGATTGAGAGACAGTGATGTGAAAAGAAGAAAAAGCAGCAAACCATCACACTGGAGAAACTGAAACCAAATCATCTTCGTATGTAAACTTGATGAATAACATGATTACCAACGCTGCCATTGATTATGGTTTTTGTCATGTCGTCTGCCTTCCAGTTCCTGAGGTGGTGGAAGCTGTGGCTCGGGTCTCTGCTCCGGTCCTCATCGCTCCCATGCGGGACATCCTGGTCACAGAGGGACACCCTGCCCAGTTCCAGTGCAGCGTCTCCGGGGAAGGTAGTGGCCACTCTCAACTTCTCAGCGCTTCAGATACTTGTCTACCATAAATCTGTAATAGGTGTCATCAGAAGTATTATTGTAAAAGACATTTGGCTCAGCTGATCCTGACTGTTAATGAATGCTTTGTCTCCAGATCTGCAGATGTCTTGGTTCTGTAATGACAGAGAGATCAGACAGTCAGACGTCTTCAGGATGTCTCATTATGGTGAAACCTGCCAGTTGGAGATTTCCAGAGTTCTCCCCGACCACGAAGGAGAGTACTCATGTGTTGCCACAAATTCGGCAGGAATGGTCACATGTGCTGCGACTTTGAATATCGATGGTGAGCAATTCAGATGTAAATGTGCCAATGACATGCAGATAGATCTATTACTGTTAGACCAGAGTGTGCTGCATGTGTTTCAACAGTCAAATGTATCTGCGAGCATGTCTTTAACTGGCGACGCTCTGATTTCAGCTCAAAATCTGAATCTAACATGTCGGTTTCCCCTGAAACAATAAGAAAAATCCTCTTAAAGTGTGTTTGTGGAAACAAAATCTGACATTCTGTAAACCGGTTAACTACCAGATTCTGTTATTGAGCCAAACAAAGTATAAATCTTCTCACTGATTTGATCACAATTATTAATGTTTGCTTGATCAATCAGAACATTTCTGCTTGTGAGTGCATCGGATGCTGTCCAGACAGAGAACGTCTCCTCCTTCACTCCAGTGCTTCAAACTCACTCACTTGTCAAATATAAAATGAAGCATCTATTGGCCGACTAAAGCTCCAATTTTTATTGAGCCAATAGAAGGCTGCACGCAAGTGGCGAGGTTTCAGGCATGTGTGCTCGGTATGCTCGAGCCAGAGGTCTACTGCTGCTGGTCGCACAAAGATTTTGGATGCTGGCATTTTGTGAAATCAGTCTACGCCAGAGTCAGATGAGAAAATGGACATCAGTTCCATCTGTGCCTCCAATCGTTCAGAACCAGCTGAGCACAAAGGCCTGAAGCATAATTTAAGAAAATCCACCACAGATTTATACATTTTCAGACAAATTATTCCCAAGAAAACATCACATGAGATGGCTGAAAGGCTGCCAAGCATAATTCTGGCTATTGATAATGATTTAACTGCTAAATCCCAAACAACAAACCAAAGTTACTAATGAACATTTTGGTTTTTTTAGCTTTGTTTACAAGACGGCTAATGTGAGCTGGCTGAAAATCATCAGTGAGATGGCTATCAGTTTAGTTTCAGTGTGTCCAGTGCCGGTTTTAGCCTAGCTTAGCACAAAGACTGGATGTGGGGAAACCACTATTTGCTTCAAAGGTGAAAAAAAAAATGTGAGAAAATCTTATTTTCAGCCACAATAATCACCAAAACCTTTCAAAGGTTCACCTGGTGGAAAGCTCAGTCATTATGAACAACTGGGCTATGCTAAGCTAACATTAGCTAGCGAGTTAATATTGATTGGTACTGAAGCTCACTCAACAACATTGTTGCTATGCTACAATTCATAATCCATGTTTCACTTGATACCTCATTTTGTCAAACCGAGAGTCATAGCAAGAAGACTGGCTGACTCTTTCAGCTTTAATTAGTTTGTCTTAATTTTTCTCAACTTCAGATGAAGTCTATCTCTGTAGACGTGTCAGCAGGATCTTTGTGCAGCCCCGTTTGGTAACAGTTTGCCAGCTCAGCCATCAGAAAGTCTGCATTGTTTCTGTTTTCTGACACACGTGTCTCACATGTGATGCATGACTGTCTTCTCTTCCTACGTCTTAACAGTAGGGATGTCTTATTCTGAGACATGAATCTTTGTTTCAGTCGAATGCAGCATGGTCAAAACCGATCTGCACTTTGGAAATCCAGCTTTCTGGGTTCCTCATGCTCAAGCACGGACATAATCCATAATTGTTCTTTTATTTGAAATTTTTGCTCCGGTCAAGCTTGCATGATTGACAGCGGAAACCAGCCACTGTCCACTCCCTCACTGATCATGACTGATCCTCAACGCTCCACTCCAGCTGCACTCTTGGCAAACAAGCTATGACACAAGTAGCCTGAAGGAGTCACCAGAATGATGTGTTGACCTAATTCTTCTATTCTTTCCTATTACCCAGATAAAAAAGCCTTAGCTAGTCTGTCGAGCACTGGGGTTGAGACGAAGCTAAGTCAGAGTCTGGAGGCTCAGACAGAGAGTTTCACCTCTTTGTCGGTGGGACAAACAGCCCACAGTGTTGAGTTTACTGAGCTGGTCTCTGAGAGTACCTCCTTGTCTTGGAGGACGGTTGAGAGTCATATGGAGAGTGTAAGCTCGGTGGAGATGAGCAGCATTGACATCAAACTCTCAGCCAGCCCCAAACTGCTGATGGAAATGAGCGACGTCTGGGTGAAAAGTGGTGAGATGGCCGAGTTCAGCTGCTCGTTCGATGGCCTGCCCTTCGCCAGGGTGATATGGGATCATAACGGCCAGAGTGTGGTGGACACGGAGCGGGTCAGGAGCTCTCAGATCGGGGGCCTGTTGTCCCTCGTCATCCAGGGTGTTGGTGTGGCGGATCAGGGTGTGTACCGCTGCACCGCCACCAACCAACACGGCCAGAACAGCTCCTCCGCCCAGCTCACTGTTGAAGGTGGTTAATCTTTATTATTTTAATTAGTCTGTTTCTCCATCTGGTCCATCCAATCTCTCCACCAGCTTCTCCTGCTTCACCCCTTCCTCTCATTATTTAATATTTCCTCTTAGTCTGTAACCTGTTAGAATGTAATAGAATAACAAGCGTTGTAGTCTAGTTTATTCTCTTCCTGCAGTTGCCAGCTTTGCTTCACTAACCTCATCCATACATCCACTTACTAATCCCTTTAGTGTTTAGAGTCATGGCCTTATAAACTCTGACCCCTAATTACTCTCCCTAACTTTATTCTCACCCAGCTAAAGAAGCAAATCTCAAAGCAGAAACCCCCATCCCTACCGATTCTGTGCGTAAAGTGTCTCAGACAGACAGGGAGACCCATAGAGATCCTCCTTACCAAGACAAGCAGGAGGCGGTGGAGAAGCCAGGACCATCGCCTCCATCTTCCCAGAGACCTTACAACCTCATCAGCCACCTGTATTTCCCTGATGTTTTGCCTCATGACAAGCGAGGCCAACGCCTCTCCAGCTGCCCTGACTTCCTGATCAAACTCCCCCCTGAGCTGCTGATCACAAACAGAAACAGCGACTCCTTGTATTGCGTTATGAAGGGGGTTCCCACTCCGTTTGTCATGTGGCTTTACAACCGGTTGAATGTTGAAGATTCTGTGTCTTTCTCTGTGAAACACGACGGCCCCCTGTGCTGTCTAAATGTTAACAATGTGGGACCCGGACAAGGGGGCTCTTACACTTGCACAAATGTCAACTCAGCAGGGGATGCTGAGTGCAGCACAGTGATGAAAGGTTGGCATCTGCATGCTTTTGGTCCTTCTGCTCGCTCGGGCTTTGTTTGGCCCAAAACTCATTCACACTGCTTTCCACCTACACAGCCAGCAGAGGCACACTTCTTCACATGGTGACACACTTCCTCAACAAGGTTTTAACCACTGTGCTTAGGAGAGGTCGCTGACCTCTGTGTCCTGCTTTACTGACAACAACATCAAAAGAAACACGGACACTCATATCACTCAGCATTTTCCAAAAAGCCAGAGATGCTGCACACTAAAGCCCAAAAGGAAGCATGCAAGAAGTTCAGTTGAAAGAAAAAACGAATACAAACAAATATGGATGCACGACCTGTCACTGATTCTAACAGTCTTGCACCATACAAGACTTTATGCACAGTTTTGGGAATGTTTGTAATTTGTAAACGTTTGTGTCTTTTCAGTAACTGCAGTGGAGAAGGAACCAATGGTTCAGGCTCAGGAGGAACAGAAAGGTAAATATTGTTTGACGTCAACAGGGATGTCTTTGGCCGTGATGTAGACTTTTTTTCCTTATGTCTTTCCAAAGATGTTATTTTGTTAGTAGTCACTCTTCAGGAAAATCATGTTCAGTTTTTAGAAATTGAATTTTATGTTTTAGAATGTTTTACTGGTAGGTTTTACTGGTATTTTTGGATGTTTTCCCAAATTCAATTTGCACTTCCTATTCTTTATGCTTCATCAAATCCGTAACTCAAGGTCCACTGATGAGCTCTTTATAGAGCTGCTGCAGCTCTGTAACTCATTAACTTCAGTCACGTGTTTATAGCATGAAGTGGTAAATGACAGTGAAATTGTAAAGCCTGTTTCTGTTTGATAGTGTTTGATATGAATATGTTTTTTTCAATTCTGAATGTGAGCTAAAAACAAATGGCATGTTTCAGAAATGGACAGAAGTGATGTAAAGAATCATCATTTGTAGTAATTTGGCTACAACAGTATGGTTGTTTGATTTACATTTCAGTCAAATATAACTCAGCTGTAGATGCATAAGTCACTGTGTTTTCAGTGCATTGTGATTGTATTGTGGTTGTACTATGTGCCTCACTTTACTTTTAACTGTCATTATTCAACTCAGCCTTCTCTAGCTCAGCCATCGCAGAGGAAGCAGAAACCCAGGAGTCATACTACACTGGCCTAAGGTTGCCAGATAAAACCAGAAAACTTGAATTTAAGCCAGATTCTGAACACTATTCCAGCACTTTGGAGAAGAAAAAAGAAAAACCAGTTTTCCTTAGTGAACTCTCTCCAGCAGCTGTGACTGTCGGGGAAACTGCCATGTTTACCGTCAAAGTGTCCGGTTTCCCTAAACCCACTGTTCAGTGGTTCCACAACAGCCATACCATAATGAATTCGTCTGTGTATACATTCATTCATGACCGAGACGAGTTTAGTTTGGTCATTAACAAAGTTCAACGGGAGCTTGAAGGAGAGTACTCCTGTACTGCCAGCAACAGACTTGGCCAGTCAACTTGCAAATCTTATTTGCATGTTGAGGTGAGGGAGCCAGAAAGGGGGGAAAAAGTTGATGGGAGAATGTTTGTATCAACCGGCAAACCTCCAGAATTCATTAAAACTACAGAGTCTCTTCAGTTGTCTGAGGGCAGTCAGGCTTTCTTCAGGTATATTGTCACCGGAGATCCTCTCCCTGAGGTCCAGTGGCTCAAAGGTAGCTTTCAGATTCAGCCAAGTGGGTTCTGTATCATTGTGAACAACCCAGATGGATCGGGCTTTATTAATATTAAGAGTGTCAAACAAGAGCACAGCGGTGTCTACACCTGTAAGGCTTCTAACCAATATGGGGAAGCATCTTGTCCCGCAGAGCTGCTGGTCTTCAGGGAGAAAGTTCAGGAAGAGTGCACGTTAATTAAGAAAACAAAAGGTTTGAAAATATCCATGACTGAAGAAACCACAGAATCCAGATTATACCAGGAAAGAAATCTATCAGATCAGTTGATTTACACCATTAGCACTGAGGATCGGCAGATTATTCCAAGTGAGGAGGTGGGAACTCTCAAAGAGCTTGATATCTCTGCTGCAACCCTGCACCGAGAGCAGCTTACCCACCAGGCAGCGGTGCTGCAGTCTCATGAAATACAGGAGAGCGTTTCCTTGGCTCCTACTCATCCGCCCCAGGTCTCAGCTGTTCCTATGAAACAGCTTCACATGGCGACTTTCTTATCTTCAGTCCAGGAGAGACAAAAGGTGACAGAGCAGCACTCTGAACGGATTCTCAGCCCAGAGATTGTAGAACTCCAGTTAGCCAAAGAGCAGCCATTGAAAATCATGTCAGCCACATCTGAAGAGGTGTTGCCATTCACCACAATAAGTGCTGGGGCCTTGACAGACTGGGTCCCGGAGCATGAGAAGACCTTGACTGAACCCAGGCAGCTCATTAGTGGGCATCAAGTAGAGTCCATTCTGCCCATCCATGATGAAACATCATGCGTCACTCACAGACCAGAGGAAGAGAGGAGTTTCAGAGTCACAGAGGGGCTTAAGATTTTATACTCTGCTCAGTCCACAGTGCAACTGCCAGTCACAGAACGACACTCTGAGCCTCTGCCAGCCTTAGATGCAGCCACTGAACTCTTGTTTGAGAAAGAACAAGCTAAGCCAGTGTCAGCATCAGTGAGTGAAACAGGAGTGACTTTATTCAAGGAGCAGAGATTTGAAATACACAGACCGGAGCAGGAGAGCATCTCCCCATGCAAAGATATGGACTATAATTCGGCTGTAACTGCTGAGGAGAAGTATGGACTCCAATGTGAACAGACAGGACAGGTGCCAGATATAGCATCTTTTGTGTGTCTGCAGCCTCAGCGAGAGGGAGGAAGACTCCTGAATCTGCAGGTTATCAGTGATCAGGATGTTTTACAGTCTGAGGGACGGTTCAGCAGCAAAAAACCCTCTACAGAGCAGGCAGAAACAAGGAAGAGTCCAACTTTGTTTTATTCGGTGACCCAAGAAGAGCAAAGAATTGCAGTTTGTGAGGCAACTTCAGAGTTCTCAGCAAAGACTGATGTCATGTCCGTTCAAGCAAAGAAAGAGTTACCACAAACAAAATACCTTCAGTCCATTCATTCTTCATCAGTTCTACCAAAGGAAGGCATAATTACCATTACAAAGCCTGATCAGCATGTGGCAGCACAGAAACAGGAAAAGGCTAGAAGGCATGCTGCTACATCAGAAGAGAGAATGGAGATCACAGCAGATTATCATAAAGATATTGAGGTGTCCATGATTGGGATTCAATCACAGCTTCGAACTGAGCCCAGGCCTTTGAGTATCCTCACGGTCTCCTCCAAGCCTATGCGGCTGCCCAAGGAGATCCCTTTCATTACCGATGTGAAGCAGCAGCGAGCATTAGTCCAGAAAGAGGATTACTGGAATATCATGCATTCTTTGAACATCACAGACACTCAGACTCTGGAGGAGGGTCATACCGGTAGCCTCAAAACTGATGAGAAATTCAAGCCTAGGATGATAACTGAGCCTAAGATCTCCAAAAAAACTGTTTTTATAGAGGAGAAAGCAGCAGCCACTGAAAGCTGTACAATTTTAGAAGCTGCTGAACAAGACTTTGCAGTCCAGATCCAGGAGGGCCAGTCAGTCCGACAGTCTGTGTTGCTAGAAGAAAAGCAGGTCATTAAGGGAGAGCAGTCATGTGAGATACATAAATCTGAGGGCTCAACTGTCAGCATCATGACACAACCTGAAGCAGTTCTGTCTGTTCATGAGTCTCAGGACACTCAGACTCTACCTAAAGAACTCAATTTTTTCATTCAGATTCCCAAACCGTCAAGCTTGAATATACGACGTCAACTCAGAGATGCTCTTCAGTCTGCTGTGGCCAGTGACCAACCAGTGTTACTAGCCAACGTTGTAGGAAGGTTAGATGCAGTAGAAGTACAGGAGGTGAAGGTTCAGAACGAGCCCAAACAGGCCTCATACACATACCTGATCACAACACCATATGCCCCCATGGAGATCACATTGTCTTTTGAAGGTACATACCCTCAGACAGCTGACTTCAGATCTGAACTCCAGGTAGCTCTGCATGCTATGGTTTTCCATGAGCCGCAAAGTATTACATCAGAGCAACCAGGTACCATGCAGATTGACAAGCCTCAGAAAGCACTGCTCTGCTCAGAGCCCTCCAAAGCGATGTTGTCATCCGTGGTGGACACTTTGATGGTTGCAGAGAGTGCAGTTGGGGTTCCTCCTGCTGTATCTCATTCTGCAGCCATCAGAACTGAAGCCACGGCTTCCTTCCAAAGCGCAGCTGTTCAGAGTCTGTCTGAAATCCACGAAGTGAGCAGGAAGACAGTAAGGTCAGAGAGGGATGGCACCACTGCTGAAGTGGCCATGACAGTGCCTGTTGGTCAGGTTTCTGCTGAACGAGGAGTGGATATTTTTGCCCACAGAGAAACCAAAGAGGAGTTTCTTTCAGAGGCAGTTATGATCAGCGAGTGCTCCGATAGTCTGGTTGATTATCCTGTTGTCACAGATTGCCTGGAAGATGTTTGCACTGAGGAAAACGGCAAGGCCATTTTTACTGCCATTATAAAGTATGTCACCAAAGTCAACTGGTTTTTTAATGGCCAATTGGTGAAATCTGGCAAAGAGTTCAAGTGTTCTAAAGACCATGACACATACACCCTAGTTATCGACCCAGTTTTCAAGGAGAAGC
This sequence comes from Chaetodon trifasciatus, assembly GCA_037975065.1. Classification (NCBI taxonomy): domain Eukaryota; kingdom Metazoa; phylum Chordata; class Actinopteri; order Chaetodontiformes; family Chaetodontidae; genus Chaetodon; species Chaetodon trifasciatus. The sequence goes on along the minus strand of JBBMOE010000055.1, from coordinate 2,904,748 downwards.
ATCAAGGAGAGTATGTCTGTGAGGCTGAGAATGAAGCTGGAAAGACTACAACATCTTCAAGACTCACTGTGGTCTCAAGAGGTTTGATGATGGCAATTCTTTGATATCATCATCAACTAACTTCACACATTGAATTTCCAATTCTGTTGTCTGCAAATCTCAACCATAAGTCGAACTGCATATGAACTTGGGACCATATTTATGAGTAGAAGTCCATGTAATCCTTTAAAAGACTAAACTGAAAACACAAGGTCTATCATGGTTGATTTGGGTATTTTCCAAGCAAAACTAAATTTGGGGTTTGAGGTTTTCACCAGACACCAGTGACATCCTCACGTTTCCTTCAAGCCTTCATTCCTTTTTCATTTATTTCTCAACAAGCTTATCATCACCATATCCATTCTCCTGTCCTTCCAAGGAATCACCTTTGAGTCCATATCTGTACACATTCATCAGTCCTCATTCCCAGTCCATTCCTCTTTGCATGCTTTCACTCCCTTTCTTATCACAGAATCCCTTTCATGACATCTTCAGCCTATATCTAATGCCATTTTTCTTTCTCCACAGTCACAACAGAATAACTTTGTGTGTGTCCCTTTTCCATCCCAGGATCACCACCTCCAATACAAACATTTCTTTCTAATTCCATTTCAGATACTCTTGATAATTTACTTTGTCTTGTTGTCTTTCTTTCTCTCCAAAACCAGTGAAACCTGTGTTCAGGCACAGAATTGTCCCTGTGGAGATCAACATCGGCAACGCTGCCAAGTTTGAATGTGAAACTGAGGATGCTCCGAATGTGAGCTTCAAGTGGTTCAAAGATGGCCACCAAATCAAAGAGGGTGATAAATACAGGATTATCAGTCGATTCAGCACTTCCTCTCTGGAACTTCTGAGCGCAACCAAGGACGATAGTGCTGAATACACCTGCAAGGCATCCAATCAGCATGGCAGTGATGAATGCTCTGCCTCTCTAATCGTGACAGGTAAGAGCAATGCATGTTTCCTTCCTCTTCGCTGGCTGAGTTTGGCGCTGTTATTGGTGTTGAATGAAAGGTGAATCTTGTTCTAGTAGAGCTCTCTTTTCTACAAGGTGTCATTTCTCATGCTCTTCTTTGCTGGTCCTCTTTTGATAAACATTGGTGCCTGAAACTTTGTGTTTCATTTGCTTAATTGTGAAGTTTTTTAAGCTTTCTTGCTCTGCTGGTTTGGTTTTGTCAGATTGGCAGGTGTTTGTTAAGGTAAATTAACAGGGTATAACATTGCCACTAATGTGTTTCTCTTTTTCTTAACTCTTATAGAGCAATTCCCTCCTGCCTTTATAACTAAACCTGACCCTCAGACTGTGTTTGTTGGAAAGAGGGTAATGATACAGTGTGTAATAACAGGATCTGCTCCACTGAATGTTGTCTGGCTTAAAGACAACCAGGCATTACCCAGAGTGCCTACAAACTACCAAACCTCTTGTGAAAACAATAAACACACTCTTTGCATAAACCAGCTTGACCCAGCTGACAGGGGCCTTTATATGTGCAAGGTCTCAAATAACGTTGGGACAGCTGAGTGCAGCATGGAGCTGCTTGTTATTGATAAGCCCAACTTTGTAAAGCCCCTGGGTCCAACTGCCGCTGTGGTCGGAGCTCCTCTGCACCTTGAGTGTCAGGTGGATGAGGACACTGGAGTAACTGTCACCTGGACCAGAGATGGTAGAAAAGTCCACCAGTCTCCAGACTGTAAACTGTCTTTTGAGGATAAGACAGTTACTCTTGATATCCTAAAGACCACACTGAAAGATTGTGGAAATTATGTGTGCACAGTGACGAACGAAGCTGGGAGTGCAGTTTGCTCCACTTCGGTGAAGGTACAAGGTAAGAGGCTACTGCAGCATTTGAAGCTGTTGCAAATCTGCAGTACTGAAATTAACATAATTTGAATCACTTTAGATGGTAAGTGTAGCTCCATCTGATTTTTCCCCAAGTCTTAAATCTCTTCTCTCTCAGTGCTTGGTTGTTATTTTCAAATTACACCTTTGACCTCATAATGGCTCTTTTTAACCACACACATCTTCCAGAGCCACCGGTCTTTGTAAAGAGGCTGGAAACCACCACAGTTTGGAAGCAAGGCAGCACTGCACGACTGCAGTGCAGCGTCAAAGGATCCCCTGAACTTCACACCAGCTGGTTCTTTAATACCAATGAGCTGTCTGTTGGTGGCAGATATCATATCAGTCTGAGGGATGGTGTCACCACTCTTGAGATACAGGACGTCATGTTGAGTGACAGTGGAAACTACACCTGTGAGGTTCTCAATGAGTCTGGCTGTGAAAGCTGCAGCACTAAAGTAACAGTAAAAGGTGTGTAAATGTAGGCAATTTTATTACAGAACCAGAATGTTAGTCAGATTAAGAACTTGTCTAACTTAAGTTGTCCCCCTTTAGAACCACCATCTTTCAGAAAAGAATTACTCTCTGTAGAGGCAGTCAGAGGATCTGTAGCTGTATTGGAGTGCGAGATTGCAGGCTCTGCGCCATTCGAGGTGACCTGGAAAAAGAATAAGAAACGCCTGTCCCCAGACAAGAAATACAGAATATTATCACAAGGATCCCTGACCTCTCTGGAGATCCACTCATTTGAGAGTGCTGACGCTGGTGAATATGAATGTGTCGTCTCAAATGAGGTTGGATCAGTAGCCTCAAAGTCAGTGGCGAAGCAGAGAGGTTAGTGATGTAAAACAAAATACAGGACTTTAATTATAACTATAGTTGTACTTCTTTTAGCTGTTTGTATAATTATTACGTATACTGTTATTTCAGAACCACCTATGTTCTCAAAGAGGATTGACAGTGCTACAGCAGTGTTGGGAAATACAGTGAAGCTACAAGGAACCCTAAAAGGCTCAGCTCCCATCACTGTCAAATGGATGAAAGACTCTGAGCTCTTAAGAGATGACGATCCAAATGTGAGAATGACATTTGAGAACAACATCGTTAGCATTTCCTTCTCATCTGTTGAGATCAAGCATGGCGGCAAGTATACTTGTCTCGCTGAAAATGAGGCTGGACAGCAGAAATGTGAAGCTGTTTTATCAGTTCAAGGTTAGAACCATAAATTCCTGTTCATTAGAAATATTTCCAATTTTCAGATTAAGATGCAGATGTTTATAAATTCTAAAACCCGTGTTGTATCCCAGAACCTGCTAGGATCTTAGAGAAAGCAGCGTCCATCAGTGTGACTGCAGGAGATTCGGCAACATTGGGGTGCACCATTTCTGGAAGCCCAGATCTCAAAGTGAAATGGTTTAAAGACGGCAAAGAAATGATCAGTGGCCGTAAATATAAAATGACGGTAAAGGAGAACACTGCCATCTTAAAGATTCTCACAGCAGATAAAGGCGACACTTCAGAGTACAAGATGGAGGTGTCCAATAAAGTCGGAAAAGACCAGTGCACCTGCTCAATCACTGTTATAGGTTAGTTTTAGCCAAGAATACATTGTTAAGAACAACTTAAAGAATTTGCCCTTGATGACAGTTATATGTTATATTTCACAGATCGTGCAGTTCCACCATCCTTCACCAAAACTCTAAAGAAAGTGGATGGGAGTATTGGTAGTAATGTTACTTTGGAATGCAGAGTGTCTGGATCTCAGCCACTGGTTGTTTCTTGGTACAAAGACAATAACGAAATCCACAGTGGTGACAAATATAAGCTTGATTACAGTGAGAGTACAGCCACTGTGACAATAACTGGCCTGGAGCAAAGAGATGGTGGAGTTTATACATGCCGGGCGTCTAATGATGCTGGAGAAAAAGAGACGAGTGGTACTTTGTCCGTCAGAGGTCAGAGAAGTTGAATTACTTTACCTTACACCTGACATTCAACTAACATTTAGCAGACATTGCAAATGATACAAAGTTATAAGTAGGTTTTGAATATGTATTCTTTGTCTTCCCAAATAACTCCAGAACCTCCAGTCTTCACAGTGAAACCTGAATCCCAGGGTGCTTCACCAGGATCAAATGTTGTCATAAAGTCAGCCTTTACAGGATCAGCTCCTTTGGTTGTTAAATGGTTCAGAGAGGAGAAAGAGATTTTCACTGGGGGAAAATGTTTCATAAAGAAAGACGCCTCTTCGAGCTCCTTGGAGCTTCATTCCGTGAAACCAAGTGACTCCGCTAAATATACATGCCAAGTATCCAATGAGGCTGGGAAGGTGGATTGCACTGCAGTCCTGTTTGTAAAAGGTGCTGTTTCATTCTTTCTTTTAAAAAGGAGATTCACTGAGCTGTTGTTTTCTTTTCTTAATATTTTCCTTTTACTGTTACTGTTAATTTACAGAAGCCCCATCATTTACAATGAAGTTTGAGCCTTCACAGCTGCTGAAAACTGGACAAACCCTGAGGTTGTCTTGCAAAGTGCAAGGCACCCCTGTTATTAGCATCACATGGTTTAAAAATGGCTCCGAAATCACTTCAGACCACAGACATACAATGTCCTTTGACAGCTCAATAGCAACTCTGGAGGTACAGAATTGTTCTGTGGAGGACAGTGGAGATTATGTTTGCATGTGTTCCAGCGAGGCCGGCAGAGACCAGTGCAGCAGCTCAGTAACAGTGAAAGGTTGGTGTTTCCCATACAAACTTTAGACTGTTGGCATGAAGTCTGGTCCACACTGTTCTTCAGCATGTTCAGACCTGGGATTTGATTCCTCTTCTTCAAGAACTCATGTATTTCAGATGCTGCTCGATGAGAGTGGAGAGTTCATAATGTGAAGACTCTGAACAGTTAAATGAATTCTGTGGACCAAACTGGCCTCATGAGACTACACATACACATACTCATCAGCTCTTTATCGTCTTTATATATAACATTTATTGTCCTTTTTTTTTTGTAGAGCCTCCAGTTTTTGTGAGGCCTCTCAATTCAGCTGAGCTTGTAAAGGGATCTGACATTCTCTTGGAGGGAACCATTTCCGGTTCCCCTCCATTTGAAATAAGTTGCTTGCTCAATGATAAGCTGATCAGAATGGACAAAGGTCATAAGATCAGTGTTGAAAACGACAGAGTCACTCTTCAGATCTTAAACTGCGACACCAGAGCTGCTGGGACATACCTCTGTACTGTTGCAAACGATGTTGGGGAGACATCTTGTTCTTGCCAAATTTCACTGAAAGGTTAGTCAAAGGACAGTGTCAAATACTGTCGACAAAGTTTATCTGTCTGCATGCTGTCAAATTGCCAATGAATGTTTATGTTCATGCAAATTTCAGCAATTGCATTTTGGGCATGTTGGAAAAATTCTGGCAGGGAAAAATGTGCAGATTCTTTTGTGATGACAAAAATGTAATTAATTAGGGCACCATGAAATTTTCTCCAAAGAGTATTTTGCTTGTCCTAAATAATTTTTGGTAAATTGGTAAATTTTGGTGAGAAAGGTTGCTGCACTTGTTTTTCTTAATTTAGGCAGCCAGCTGAATGTTCGACCAGGGAGATATACATTTGCAATGTGGGTCATCTGTGTTTGTGTAAATCTCTCTGCATACAGCCTGCAGTCTGACTTGTGGTCTTCTTTCACTAGAACCACCATCATTTGTTCAGAGAGTAGAGGATATGTCCTGCATGGTGGGCTCTGAGATCTCTATGAAGTGCATGTTGTCTGGATCACTTCCCATGACTTTCTCTTGGATCAAGGATGGTCATGAGCTCACAGAAGATGAGCATGTTAAGATGTCCTCAGAAATCAAAAGTGCCGTGTTGAATTTGAAAAATGCTCAGATATCACACGGTGGGAAATATGTCTGTGAGGCACAGAACAAAGCTGGAACTGAGAGATGTGCTGCTGTGCTCATAGTGACAGGTTTGTAGGATGTTTGTGACTTTTACTGTCTTAAATGTTGTTGCTTTTATGTCGAGCTTGACATTTGATCTGTTGTATTAACACCTGTTAACTAGTAGCAGCTAACTCAGTTTTGGATCATTTTGTCTCAGAGCCAGCACGTATTTTAGAACATACACAGTCCATCGACGTAACCCAGGGCGATCCGGCCAGGCTTGAATGCAGATTCTCAGGCACCAAACCGCTGACATCGAGATGGATGAAGGCGAGAAAGGAGCTGACCTCAGGCCAGAGATACAAAATACAAAGCACAGACACCAGCTCTGTGCTCAGAATTTTTAAAACAGAAAAAAGCGATAGCGGTGAATACACCTTTGAGGTTTCAAACAGTGCTGCATGCAGTTCTTGTGAGGCAGCCGTTACTGTCTCAGGTCAGTTTATTGTAAAATTTTATATCTTTTATGAGATTTTCTTGTCTATTTTAATAGTACAGTATACTTGGTATTCTTTTTGGACTTTGTCTGTAACAGATGAGATTATTAAGCCATCTTTCATTCGAGAACTGAAGGAGACAGAAGCTATCAAAGGATCATTTGCTCATCTCGAGTGCCTTTTGTCCGGCTCCCTGCCAATGACAATACAGTGGTACAAAGATGAGAAAGAGATCCAGACTGATGAGAAACACAAATGCACATTATTTGAAAATGTTGCTTTCCTGGAAATCAGTCATCTTGACATTAAAGACAGCAGCAGCTATACCTGCTTGGCAAAAAACAAGGCAGGATCTGCCCAGTGCTCTGCGGCTTTGTTTGTTAAAGGTTTGATCTCATCTTACATCCTCAGTACTTTCTTGCATTTTAAGGCATAATCATATTGTATGTGTTGTGACTATGTTGTAATTTAAGTGTCGGGTTTTGTCTACCAACAGAACCACCAAGCATTCTTGAAAAGCCCAAATCCATGAATGTTTTGCCTGGGTCAAAAGTTAGGTTTAATGTTCATGTCTCTGGCACTCCCCCAATGACCATCAAATGGTTTATAAACAGGAAAGAGATTTTGTCCAGTGACTACTGCTCTGTGTTTAAAGACAACACCTCGAGCTCACTGGAGCTCTTCTTTGCCAAATCTTCTGATTCTGGTGACTATGTCTGTGAGGTACAGAATGTCGTGGGCTCCAGTTCATGCCAAGCAACACTATTTGTAAAAGGTTAATATAAGTCTTTCATCTTGATCAGTTTTCTTTAACTTGGAGTGATCACCATACTTAAGTAACTTCTGCATGAATTCTTTTCAGAACCTCCTGTTTTCATTGAAAAACCTGAAGGTGTATCAGTTGTAAGAGTAGGAGGCAGTAAGGTATTCAGGTGCAAGGTTGCTGGTACTCCTGAGATCTCTGTGCATTGGTTCAGAGATGGAACTGAGATTCACCAAAGTGTCAAATACAAGATGTCATTTTTCAACTCTGTGGCCACTTTTGAGATTTGTGAAGTTAGTGAAAATGACAGTGGGAATTACTTCTGCAAAGCCTGCAATGAAGCAGGCACAGAGAGTTGCACTGTCGAGCTGAAAGTCAAAGGTTGGTTTTCCTTTACATGTTTGCATCTTGTCAGTCTTTCAGTTCAAGTCAAGATGAAGTTAATTATTTCATCAATAATACAAATCAAAGGTTAGTTTGATTTGCTTTGTTATTTCAGAGCCTCCTTTGTTTGTTGAAGAGTTGACATCTGTTGAAGTTGTGAAAGGTTCCACAGCAGTGTTCGCTTGCAAAGTGGCAGGAAATGCTCCATTCAATGTCACATGGACCAAAGATAAAAAGGCAATCAAATCCAGCCAAAAGTATATTATTGATAGCGAAAACGTGAGCTTGAAAATCCAGGACTGTAAAGTGGAAGATGTTGGTACTTATCAGTGTGTGGTAGCCAATGAGGTTGGAAGTTGTTCTGGCTTCGCAGCTTTGTCTCTGAAAGGTTGGTTTTACTGATGGTTGTGAATCACACTGACATAAATTAGGCATACAGTACTAAATACTTTCTGATTTTACAATGAAATCTTTTCTTTGTATTAGTGCCTCCAACATTTGTAAAGAAGATAGAAAATGTCTCCATTATTCTGGGAGATGTTGCAATCTTTTGCTGCACCATGGAAGGTTCTCCGCCTCTCTCTGTACAATGGCAAAAGGATGAGAACTGGATCCCAGAGGATCCAAAGATTGAGAGAATGTTTGATAACAACGTGGCCACTCTCAAGATTCCTGCATGTGAGGCGACTCACAGTGGGAAATACACCTGCCATGTCATAAACGTGGCTGGGCAGGACAAATGCTTCGCCACCCTCGTAGTGCGAGGTACCTCTGCTTCATGCTTGATTCTCAGCCTAATATTACAGCTCACTCTAATGGTATGAACAAGTGTACTCACCTCTTTTTCTTGGTGTCATAGCACCACCTACGATCCAGGAGAAGCCAGAGGTAGTCAGAGTGACTTGTGGAGATCCAGTCAGTCTTGAGTGCAGGGTAGCTGGGACTCCTCATATCAGTGTAAGATGGACCAAAGATGGAATAGAGCTCCAGTCAAGCAGAAAACATTATCTCTTCTATGAGAACAACCTCAGTAGTCTGAACATACAGTCGACTCAGCTGGAAGACAGTGGAGAGTACCTGTTTGAAGCTACAAACTCTGTTGGGACCTGCAGTTCTAAAGTCATGCTGGTTGTTTTAGGTTTGTAAGATACTCATCAACTCTACAAATATTGTAAGTTGTAGAACTGCATTTTTTCTTTGATTATAATTATCTTTTAATATGATTTTAAACAGAGGAGGTGACGCCTCCGATGTTCATTAAGAAATTAAAAAATATTCAAGCAATTATGGGTTCAGTGGTTAACATGGAGTGCAAAGTGGCCAGTTCTCTTCCACTGTCAGTTGAATGGAGCAAAGGGAAGCAAAAGATCAGCAAGAGCTCCAAATATAAACTTCTGCACATTGAAAATACTGTCTCGCTGGAATTAAAACTGATTGAAGGTGCTGATACAGGAGAATACTCCTGTAAAGTTACCAACAAAGCAGGCAGCTGTGTGTGCAGCGGAGTTCTTACAGCTAAAGGTTAGCATTCAAACTCAACCTTGTCACATTTTTAACTCAAAGGCTTTTAGTCATGTATCATAATCATTTCTCTGTATGGATTTTAGTGCCACCAAGATTCGTAGCTGAGCCTAAGTCTCAGGCTGTTCTGCCAAAGTCTACTGTACTCTTCAGAAGTGTCTTTGAAGGAACACCTCCATTTATGGTGAAATGGTTCAAGGATGACATTGAACTCATCACTGGGCCATCATGTATGATTAGAGTGGAGAAATATTCTTCCTCTGTAGAGATCTACTCAGTTGGGACTCTGCAATCTGGGATTTATTCTTGCCAAGTTAGCAATGAAGCAGGCCTGGTGAAAAATGCAGCAGAATTGTTGGTGAAAGGTTGGACTATTCTTTCTTTCGTCCACCACCACCATCACCACTCAATTAACTCCATCTTTTTTCCTCCATTTTCACAGCTGATCTTTCTTCATTTTCATTCTCTTTGCCTAAACACTTTGCCATTTCTTTTCTTGCCAGGAATATTTATGTTGCCTTCAGAGTCACCTGCCATCTGTTACAGCATCCAGTCACCTGTCCGCACCCTCCATACATCACACTGATGTTCAAGTGCTATCTCATGCTGATGATAGTAACTTGATATTCTTTTTGACTTTGCAGAACCCCCTCAGTTTGTCCTGAAACTTCCTCCCACTACCTTTGTGAAGCAGTGTGAGGGACACCGTTTGGAATGTAAAGTCACCAGCACACATTCCCAGAATATGTGCTGGTACAAAAATGACCAAAAGATTACTGACGGCAACAACTATAAAATAATGTTTGTTGACTCGACTGCGTACCTCCAGCTGCACACCGCAAGGTTTGAGGATAATGGAATCTACACCTGTGAGGCTCGTAACGATGCTGGCAGTGCAAGCTGCAGCACCGTTCTCACAGTCCAAGGTCAGCGATTGAATATCTGTTCAATCTTCAGTCTTGGCTACACAATGTTATTTTGTGGATTTTTTTTTCCTTCTGAACTTGTGTAGCATGAAAAAGAAGGAATGAAATTGCCTTTTCATGACTTTGACATTTCGTTGGACCTTTTATGAGTGCTTTTGTACCTTTGTGTGAAAACGAAATCCAACAGCCCCACCTTCTGTGTCGGTCAAAAATCAGATTTTTGTCATCCAGCGTATTGGATACTATGAGTCTGAGTATCTCCTCTTTTTTTAGAGATATATTTTTGATTATTTTTGAATGAATGATCAACATTATACCCATAACTTACCTTTTTCATGTTAATGTCTCTGATCTCAATATGATATGACCTTCCTTCCAGTCATAGCATGAACATATGTGGGTGTTTTCGTTTTCTTAGTAAGGATTTTTGTTTTTCTGTCGTCAACTGGATGGAGTCCTCTGGCATGGACTGAACTGACATATGACCCTCAAGAAGAATTTATGTTTCATGGATCTGCCAGACTGAAGTGCTTGAAGTGAAGACTTGGTCATCTACGAGTGATACTTCTGCTAACATATGTTGATGTGTTTTCCAGAGTCCCCATCCTTTATTAAAACTCCAAACCCAGTAGAGGGCACTAAAGGGAAAGATGCCAGCCTACAATGTGAGGTGCATGGCACTCCACCTTTCCAGATGAACTGGTACAAAGACAAAAGGCCACTAAAGGAGAGCAGGAAATACAAGATGGTCAGTGAGGCAAGCTCTGCCACTCTTCACATAATTAAACTGGAACAAGATGATGCTGGTCTTTACGAGTGCACGGCGTCAAACAGTGTAGGAACTGAATCCTGCTGCACTACCATTAGCCTAAAAGGTTAGTACAGAGTCAGTGGTGTTTCCTCAAAGCTTAGTCTTAGTGGGATTACCTCTCCTCACCTTTGATCTGTCCATCATTATCTAGAACCACCAGCATTTATCAAGAAACTGGTCGACCAGTCGGTGAGAGTCGGGCAGCAGCTGATACTTACAGCTACAGTGACAGGCTCTGAGCCTTTGACTGTGTCCTGGGTTCAGGACAAGGATCATATTCTCAGAGACGGTGACAACAGGAAGATCACCTTTGAGAATAGTGTGGTCAACCTTGTAGTGCCCAAGGTTGACCCAAGCGCAGCTGGTAAATACACCTGCCAGCTGAGGAATGACTCTGGAGTTGTGGAGTCTGTGTCTCAAGTGACTGTTCTAGGTTTGTAGAGCTCCAGACTTTATTACATTACAGTCATTGACAGCATAAGGATTTGTTTAGCTTAATATCTTCTTCCCTAATTTCTAGAACCAGCTTCTATTGTGGATAGCCCAGAGTCCTTGGACATCAAGTCAGGAGAAAATGCAGCTCTTGAAGTCACAGTATCTGGCTCGCCAGAACTGAAAACTAAGTGGTTCAAGGATAACAAAGAGCTCTCTGCTGGTTCCAAGTATCAGATGTCCTTCACAAAGAAGGTTGCTGCCCTGAAGATTCAGTCTGCTGATAAAGCAGATGCTGGAGAATACAAGCTAGAGGTTACAAACCATGTTGGTACAGCTTCTTGCAAAACTAAGCTGTCTGTCTCAGGTTGGTGGCAATTACATACACGCCTTTTCACACTGTCTTATCGTCTCATGAAATTTGTTATCTTTTTAATTAGCAGTTAATTCAGAAATGCTTTAAAATTTGTTGTTTTTTGACAATAGATAAATTTATTCCACCGAGTTTCATAAGGAAGCTGAGAGACACGTACCTTGTTGTGGGTAAGCCTGGTGAAATGGAGTGTAAGGTTACTGGCTCTGCTCCTTTAACAACTTCCTGGTTCCACAACAGCCAGGAGATCAAGAGTGGGCCAAACTATGACATTAGCTGCACTGACAATAACTGTAAACTGAGAGTTCCAACAATCAAGATGTCAGATTCTGGCAAATACACATGTAAAGCTGTAAACGCTGCAGGAGCCAGTGAGACAAGTGCCTCAATGAATGTGACAGGTCAGTAAATGTGAATAAGGCCGGCAACAGAATAAGCACAAGTGCAAGCACAGGATCAAGCTCTATGCAAAGATAATGACCATGTTATAACACATCAATTTTTTGTAACCCAGAACCTCCATCTTTTGTGGAAGCACCTGAAGTGAAGGAAACATTACCTGGAAAAAACGTGTCTTTCTTGGCTAAAGTGAAAGGGAGTACCCCCTTGAAAGTCAAATGGTTCAGGGGAGCTAAGGAAATGCAGCATGGAAGGGGCTGCGAGATCACCCTGAAGGACAATGTCGCCACTTTGCTGCTTCACAGAGTCGAAAAGTCCCATGCAGGAGAGTACACCTGCCAGATCATTAATGATGCTGGGAAGGAAAGTTACCCAGTTTACCTTGTTGTGAAAGGTTTGTTAAAACAACATCCTTTTAAACCATCTGTGCACTTCTAAGAGTGAATTTGGTGTAACTGATAATGGAATTACCTCTCTCAGAACCAGTCCACTTCATGAAGAAGCTGAGAGACATTTCCTCTGAAAAGGGCAAGCCTCTGAGGCTTGAGGTCACATTCGCTGGAACCCCCAGGGTAAATGTGACCTGGAAGAAGGATGGTGAACATATCTGGGCCTCACATCAGTACAATGTCATCACCACAGACACCTCCTGCATTCTGGAGGTTCTTCACTCTGACAGGATTGAGGCAGCCGGTAGATACTCTTGTGAAGTAGACAATGGAGTTGGAAGTGACAAATGTGATGCACAAGTCTCAATTCTAGGTAAAATTATCAATGTGCATGTTTTTGTGCATTGTGTTCAGTTGTAATAATTAATGATCATTCTTTCATTTATTCAGATTTTCTTAAATCCATTCTTTAATTTATTAATCAAAAACTCAACGTCTGGAGTTATACTAAATCATCATAATCGTCTTTCACTTCAGAACGACCATATTTTGTTGAAAAAATGGAGCCAGTGGAGGTAACTGTGGGTGATGCGGTTACCCTTGAATGCCGTATTGTGGGAACACCTGACATCTCCATCACTTGGTTTAAAGGTGATGGAAAGCTGCGCAAGTCCAACACTTGCTCAATGGACTTCACAAATGGTGTGGCCACTTTGAAACTGATCAAAGCAACTAAGTTTGATGATGGCGAATACATCTGCAAGGCAGAGAACCGAGTCGGTTCAGCCTCTGCCAGCTGTAACATGATAGTGAAAGGTGATGCTATTTTCCATTCTTCTTTTGTCTTTTTTCATGAATCCTGCTGTGTTTTGCATCAAATCATCATTTTGTTCAACTGACTTGTTCAGTAACAAAACTTTTTTTCTGTTAATGGATCCTCTCATTGGAATTGTCCCACATTAAAAACAGTGACTCTTACTCGGTTCCTTTTGTTTAAAGATTACCTTTGGTGAAATATGCAACTCTTGGCAAAAACACAATTGTAGCTTTCTCTTAATAGTGTTTTTGATAAGTTAGTATTTCATGCATAATAGAATTAACTTTGACATAGAGGCATGGCAACATAACAACAGCACATTTCTAGCGTCCACATGGCTTCTCTCAGAAGCACCACCAATGACATCTGCATCTTGGAAGCCCTCAACAGTGACTGAGGCCGTGTGAAATTTCTAATGCCGAAGGAACTGATATCTGCCATGCTAATGTGAAACTAGGTAAACAACCTCAGCGACTGACTTTATCACAGTAATTAAGAAACCATATAAAAAAAACATAAAAAGGAAAATATACTTACGAAATGTCCGATGCCGGTGGATCTGACACCTGTCATGCTCATGTCAAAAGTGTAACACAGTAACTAACACATGCATTGTCATAATCAAGTCACTCCCCACATGTGGTTCCAGTTACTAATGCTGACCTCCAGTGTAGTTATCGTTTCCTGTGGTCACGTGCTTGTTGGTAACAGGAAGGAAATAGCATCTCAAAGGTCCTGGGTTACGTTATCGTTGTGTTTAGGGTTGGCTGGTCCAGTGTTTGTTGGGTTTGGAAAGAAACGATTTTTTTGGTCCTTGATAGCGTGTTTTCCATGTTGTTATGGTTGGGTCAGATAAATATGTGTTTGCTTGAGAAAGTATTCATAGACAGGTAGAAGCTTTTGTAAATAGGATGAATATTCTGTATTTGTTTGCTTTTGTGTTGCAGGTGTTTTTATGTTATGTCTTATGTGCTGTGGCGCTCCGTCTTCTTTGCGACGCTGAAGGCCCAGTGGCCTGATGAATGATACTTGAATTTAAATTTCAAACCATTTTCACCTGATTTTCTTCACTTTCTCCCCCACTAACAGAGCGTAAAGTCCCTCCAAATTTCACCAAGAAGCCCTCAGAGTCCATGGTGGATTCTGTGGGTAAGACTGTGAAGATGGAAGGTCGGGTGTCTGGTTCCCAGCCATTGACCATCATCTGGTACAAGGATGACAGTGAAATCTACGGCTCTGACAAATACGATGTCAGCTTCAAAAACAACATGGCTGTGCTGTGTATCAGAGACTGTTCCATCTCTGACAGCAGTGTGTACACCTGTGTGGCCTCCAACGAAGCTGGGAAATCTTCATGTCTGGTTTCTCTCACCATCACAGGTATGTGTGTCGTTTTATCTTTATTTGAGTTACCTAGCTTGGTCGCTGTTTGGAAAATGAGTTAAAATGTTGAATTTAAGGGACAATTACATCATCAACTCCTATCTGTCATCTGTGGAGCAGCGTTGTGTACAAATTGATGTTGCCACAAAGCTTATATGATCTCCCAGTACAGAAGCAGCCAGATCTTGTGCAAGATTTCTACCAGTCTTTTGCTGAATATTTTAGCAGGTTTCCTGAGGCTCAAGTCACTCAGATAATGGAACATGGAGAAGTAAATAATGACACAGCTGCTCCATTTTTCATTTTCTGAGAGGTCATCTCCTACATTTCACTATTCTAAATGTCACTGTGACCCCTTAGAGACAGTTAGAATTGATTTTTAGAGTTACATTTTTGTCTAGAGGGAAGCCATCTTGTCCAATGAGTTTTCCCCCAGGAAGCCCAGGAAGGCTGGATTAGACCATTTAAGTGTTGGCTGTTGGTTTTTAGAAGTGTTCCCAGTCATCTCAGAGATAGAGAGCTTGGCTGAGAGTTTTAAACGTCTTCAGACTAACTGGAGGCAAAACAGAAACAACACATGATGCATAGTTTGTTTGGTGTTGTGTTTTTTTTTTTGTTTTTTTTTCAGTTTTGGGGTTTCACATCCTGTTTCCTTTGAGTCTGTTTAGGGAAAGTTCTGCAATTTGTCCAGCTAAGATAATGATGAGTTCTCACAGGATCGAATACAAAGACTTCTTAGACTGATTTTCCCACAGAGGCCTCTGTGAAAATCTGCAGAAGAGGCTCCAACTTCCTGCCCATTGTGGTAATGTTTGAAAGCATTTCTAACTATCTGCCCTTGTCTCATCACTCCTTCAGAAGCTAGCCAGGCCCCAAAATTTGACGTCCCCCTGGAACCGGTGACGGTGAGCGAGGGGGAGAAGCTGAGCCTCAAATGCCACATCAGTGGCACTCCTCCACTGACCATCCAGTGGATGAAGGACAGGAGGGAGCTGAAATCCAGCGGAAACACCAGAGTCACATTTGCTGGTGGGATGGCCTGTCTGGAGGTCAGCCCAGTCTCTAAGACTGATGCAGGGGATTACCTCTGCAAGGCCAGCAATGCTACTGGCAGTGACTTCTGCAAGTCCAGAGTCACTGTGAAAGGTAACGTTACTGACCAACCTGTGTGATAATTATCGACTTCCTGTACTTTTTGCACAAAAAAGAACATGAAATACTTTACTGCTGCTCCACTTAAACAGTGTTTCCAGACTGGGTGGTTTTCTACCCACCTGAGATACTTTTTGTGTGATTGAGGTAGTGTTAACCTATGAAAAGTTTTTCGGTCAGCTCTGTGATAAAAGCCTTGTAAAAGTTTTCATCTGTTCAGACAAGTGAAGTTTTTTAGTTGGTGTAACATTATCTAAAAGACTTGGAAGAAACTGTAAAACTGGACTACTTTTGTAACAATTAAACAGATTTTAGACTCTGGGCTACTTGGAGTCAGTCAAATGTGGCAACACCACAATCAGCTTATGATTTCTTTCCTGACAAAGGAACCAAGGCTGCCCCTACTGAGGCTGCCGCCCCAGCTGCAGCTGCCGCAGTCAAAAGACTTGACAACCTTTTCTTCATCGAGGAACCGAGAAACATTTCTGTCACAGAAAGTAAGTATACCGTTCATAGACATCTGGACCCCAAGATGTTTGTCCTGAGAGCCTAGATTTACACCACAAGAAGATGCATTACCAGGTCAAATTTGACAAGGCTTGTCAGAACATTTCCAGGGAAACAACAGAAATTTAATGATGGGTATGTACAGCTTGTAGATAATACAAGTGTGAAGAACAATTTTTTTCTTCAATTCCATAACAGAAACAACAGACGAAACAATTCAGGATCTGAACTAAACGGTCATGGAAGAAATACCTTTAGAAAAACTCAAAGGCAGATTATTATGTTAATTTAAGGAGAATTTATAACACGACACAGCAGGTGAAAATTACATCAACTGAGAAATTCTTCTTGGAGTTTCATGTTATTATTTGTCTTCACAGAGGGCACCGCAACCTTCATCGCCAAGATCGGAGGTGACCCAATCCCCAGCGTGAAATGGATGAAGGGCAAATGGAGGCAGATCACCCCCGGTGGTCGTATCTCCATTGAGCACAAGGGCCAGGATGCCAAAATGGAGATCAGAGAGGTGACCAAGTCTGACTCCGGTGTCTACAGGTGTGTTGCCACCAACAAACATGGAGAGATTGAGTGCAGCGCTGAGATGGAGGTCACCAAAAAGGAGGAAATGGAAGAAATGGGAGACATTAGAACAAGGCTGAAGAAGTAAGATATGCTGAGTGTGCTGGACGTTTTCTTTATGTGTGGTTGATTGATTTATCAGAAAAGTGGACATCCAGGACAGATTGATCGGATGTTTGTCACAGAATCCGGTCTTATTGACAAGAAGATGCCCTCTCTGACTGTGTATTTGATATTTGTCAGGACTCCATCGAAGCAGAGTCCCAAGAAAGATGAAGAGATCGACATCGTGGAGTTGCTGAGAGGTCACGACCCCAAAGACTATGAGAGGATCCTGCGGGAGCACGGCATCCACGACTACCGGGCCATCCTCCAGGCCGTCGAGTTCCTGAAGAGGGAGAGAGAGATGGAGACTGGAAGAGCGGTGAGGGAGATGATGGCAGCACTTTAGTCATGGTTTGGGTAGAATTCAAACATTCACGTCAGGTGTGAAGTCGTGCTTTGAAGATACAGCACCTTGAAATATTTCCTAAAATTTACAGTAAGATAAGTTCTGTTGCAGCAGTACAAAGACAGATTCATAGGTAAGAAAATAAAGAGGATGGATTTTGTTACCTTTAGACAGTGCTTCCAGTTTTATGCTAAGCTAGCAGATTTCAGGCTGTACTTTCATATTTACCATACAAACACGAGAGTGGAATCAATTTGAACATGTAACTCTCACCAGAAAGCAAATAAATGTTTAAGTATTTCTTTAAGCTACGAGTCATTAATTTCCCTCGGCGGAAAAGGGATAAGAACGAGCATCACTGTAGAGAGATTTGCTAATTTGCCTTTGCTATTGCCTTTCCTATCCCAGGAGGTGGAGCATGGTGGCCGGGTTGAGGAGGAGGACATGGCCCGACTTATCCAGCAGCTGGAGGGACGTGTCGGCACAGAGGTACCAAAAAAAAAACCCAACACACCGTCACTTTTACACTCCTCTGCAGCTCACCTTAAGAAGGAGGCAGTCAATCTGAATACCACACCACATGGCCAAAAGCATGTGGACACAGCCATATGCTTTGTGGGAAGGTTTTCAACAAGATTCATAGCAGATGCAAATCCATCAAAGCATCTCTGGGTCAGGCGCAATCGCAGTTCTGCACATCGAGCATCAGTAGTTAAAACTGAAGTCACGGACGAAAGAAGCCCAAACACATTCTTAGTCAAATTCTCTGCAGCTAAGTGTCAATTAAAGAGAAGCGAAGGCAGCTTTATGTACCACAACGTGTCAGGTCTCTATTAAGGAAACCAAATGTGAGTTTAGGTAGTGTTGCTGCATTAATAATACAGAAATTTAAATGGTATTTCCATGTATTTCGACAATGATTATGAAAAGAATAACAACCTATTCATAAAATGTTTCTATTATATTTATATGAATGTATATAAATATCAAACATGTAAAACAAACACATAAAACTATGTAAATATTCTACATGTGTACATTTGTAGACACATTGCTCTATGAATTCAGCCGTTTTTATTTGTGAAAACTTTGGGATCTCTGGAATTTAAAATGAAGTTTTGAGCAAACTTTAAGCAAACAGTAAAGATCTGTAAAGGTCAGCACTTTGGACATTGACGACATAATTAAGAGAGACTTTGAACCTTCAGCCCGTCTCTGTGATGGAGGACATCAGTGACCAGACGACCACTGAGAACCAGAGCGCCAGCTTTGAGTGCCAGATCCAAATCAACTACCCAGAGATCACTCTCACGTGGTACAAAGGCACCCAGAAACTGGACAACAGTGACAAGTACGACATCAGCAGCATAGGCGACCGCCATTGTCTGAAGATCAAGAACTGCCAGGCCAAAGATCAGGGCAACTACCGTGTGGTGTGTGGTCCTCACATCTCCAATGCCAAGCTCACCGTCACAGGTAAGATGTTACAGAGTGTGTGAGCTTCCTCCCAGTCTGACGGACACCTGTCTGTACATCTGTGACATGTTCTCGTGTCCCGCTCCTTTATTTCATTATCAGGAACTGGCTCAAAGACAGGTGATCATTATGTCTGCATACTAACAAAACTCAAACTGACCTCTTTGAACCTGCTGGTTCGTTCATGTGTTTATTTCTGTGGTTTGTGAGTTTCTGTTTTATGTTGTTGTTGTGTATTTCTCTCATATTTAACTTAAAGTTTAGTCAAAATGACTTAATCTCAATATAAAAGTCTTATATAAAAATAATAACATCAAATCAATAAAATAATTAAAGGTATAAACTAACATGAATCTAATATTGTGAAATCAAAAGTTAACTCTGATTGTCTGGTTTTAGCCGATCAAATTCAGTTCACTAAATGCATCAGAAGCATCGAGGTCGATGAACACCACTCTGCCACCTTTGAGTGCGAGTTGTCCTTCAACAATGCCACCGTCACATGGTACAAAGACTCATGGGAGCTTAAAGAGAGCCCTAAATATAACTTCAAGACTGAGGGCCGGCGACACTTTATGACCATCCACAACGTAACCCCAAAGGACGAAGGTGTGTTCAAAATGAATTTGAACTGTATGAGATATTTCCCACTGATCCAGAAACACAAGTTTTTCCTCCAAGAAAATCATTTTCTGTTCATTTAACCTCTGAATATAAGATGAGAGCAGAAAACAATGTTAGGACTGCACAATACTGACAAACAAATGCAATTATTAATTATCATCGACTCGGGTAGCTTATGTTGTTTGATCTCCAAAAAGACTAAAAATACATTTTATAATGTGCAAATATGCAGAAAAGCAATATAAATGAGCTTATGAACGTGTTTAATATTTGTCATCTGTGCAGTCTTCAATGATGACAAATGAACACACCACACCAGCATTGAAAATGGTGATGTTTTGTGGTGAAATCAGTTCATTTCAGTGGAATCGATATGATGACTGTGACTCAGTCACAGACGTGAAGAAAACTGGTTGAAGTCTTCTGTGTCATGTTCAACTTTGGTGAATTTGATATCTAAATTCACCCTGTTGACCAATGACAAAGCATCCTGACAGAGCTGAGCTTTGATTAGACGGAGAGCCAGGGAGCCCAAAACAGAGAAAGCTACCGTAGCTTAGCTTAGTAGCTGTGTGTCGCTATCCAGTTTTATTGAAGCTGGTTGACACTCAGTGAGAACATCATGCTAACACAGCTGTTAATACACTGAGTGATCTTACCATCCTGTTAGCGTCTGAGCTAGCAAAGTCTGTGCCTCTTCAGTAAAACTCTGTCCTCGATGAAATGAACAATCCAGTGCAGAGCAGTTGGAGAGAAGCTCAGAGAGATGTTGTGAACGACGTGTGTTACCATGTTCATGTTAGCAGTTAGCTTGCTAACTGTAGTTCACCAACTAAAGACCCACAGATGAATTTTGTTGTTCCACTTTCTGGTGTGACCAGCACTCTTTAATGATTTATAAAGTGTCATCAAAAACGAACTTTACCTAAACAACATGACGTACTGCGATCAGCATTAATAATGTCTCCACTCCGTCAGGCGTTTACTCAGTGATCGCTCGTCTGGAGCCAATGGGAGAAGCTCGAAGCACAGCTGAGCTTTACCTGGCAGGCAAAGGTGTGTACGTCTTATCACGTAGCTAAAGATGCTAAAGTTGAATGGAGTCAGAAGTTACAATAACATTTTGTACCTTGTCCTTTCACAGAAGTTGAGTTAGGAAAGGTTCCTCAGGGTGAGTATTTTAAAACGCCAACATACTGCAAAGTGATGACAGTAACACTGAACATGTCTTCAAATCAAAACCAATAAACCAAACCAAGGAACCACATTTTAGTTTCATCACAAGTGAAACTCAAAAGTTACATATTTTATCATCAGATTCATGAAATTACAGTTTCATTATGAAATGGAAGAAATGTGAAGTTTTACTGTCACAACAGACGTTTTTATTCCCAATAATTTGAACATTAATTGAAGCTGTATTTATGGCTGAACCTTTAGATGTCCCAGACACGTCATTTCACGTCCCAGAGACAGCTTCGATGGTTGTCACAGGTGAGTCTGGGACAGCTTCTACCAAACAAACTGAACTTTGACTCTGTAACTCTGACTTCACTCAGCTTCTCTCATCCATAAATGTCTCTTTGTACCAAAAGATTCCTCCACATTTTATCACTACGAAGAAAGAACAGAAGTAAAAGGTACAACAAGTAGTAAATTATGACTAACTATCATCACTTCCAACACTATTAATTCTTATTTTGCGTGAAGAAATGTGATTCACCAAGTCTGTGCATTTTATCCATCAACATTAAATTTTAAACCACCTAAAATTTAACCTTCATCATCGTCATCATCATCTTTAACTCTCACCTTGAATAACTGTGTGATCATTTAGAACTTCATCATCATGAAGCAGTCTGTCATAACACCTCACTAAATTCACTTCAGTAACAACTTACTCACGTCCTATAAATATGATTCAAATGTCACTAAATGGAAACAAATGTGCAGAAGAGGATTACGGCTGTGTGGAACAGTTAAGGTCTGAGATTAAACTCCAAAACCAACAGTGCAAAAATTCAATGACAATAAAATTATAATTCAAAATAAGAATTAGTCAGAGATTCAAGTCCAGATTAAAATCGTGAATCAAAGATTTCAATACAAAAATTTATTTTTTAAATCAGAATTCTGAGAATAAAATTAATCTTAGATTATTAGTCTGACTTCATGTCGAAGGGTTCTGACCTCAGTGTCATTATTCCCATGACAAGTTCTAAAAATTTAGGTCTGAAATGTCACAACTCTGAAACAAGACTAAACTTTGGCTAAATTAAGGTTCTGAGTTTCAGAGTAGGTGAGTTTAATCCCAGAATCCTCTTCTGCACAAACCTAAACTCTGTCGTGACCAACCATTGGAGCACAGATCTTAACCGCTGATTATCCTTCAATGATCTACTGTAGCTTTTGAACGTCTGACGGTTGAAGAGGAGGTGGTTTCTGTTCGCTTCTCCTCCGTCACAGGTATCAGCTTTTTTCTGTGTTATTAAATAACTCCATCATCGTCAGACAAACCTTCATCTCCGTCTGTCTTTAAGCATCTTCTGTGTTTCCACTGTGTCTGTTGTGTTTGTGCTGATGTCCTTTTGTCTCAGTTATTTCTTCATTGATTGATTCATGTTTATTTGCAGTTTATCCACTTATTTCATCCTGAATCAGAATTCAGATCATTAAAGAGTCAGGTTGATTTTTTTCTAAATTAACTTTTCTTCTTCATCAGAAGAGAAAAGACCTGTTGAAGAAGTTGTTGAGAGGACTCAGGTGGAGATAAGAGAAGAAATCCCTCAAGGTATAACCGCTTAGTTAAAAAGGCAAACCAGCTCTGGGCTGTTCCTTAAAGCTTGTGGCTGTAACATAGCGACGCCGCTCAGAGCCGCCACTCTGCTGGCCGCCATGTTGGTTTGTCCACTTGGTTTAAACGTTAAATGCTTCAAACGCCAACAGCTGCTGCTCATAGGAGCTTTTCTTTCTCCAAAGCTGTAACTCTTGAGCTGTGTTTGGTCTCGTCTGTCTTTTACTTTGTCTTTTATTCCTCTTATTAATGCTTGTGGTTCATGTTTTTTCCTCTCGTCCACTCAGACTGACCTCTCTTGCTCGTATTAACCCTCATCAGAGTTTCTGTGCAGTAGATTAGAGAGCAGAGCTCATGTGTAGTTTTAATGACAACTTTCTTGATCTTTCAAGTTCCTGAGGTTTACAGGAGACCAGAGGAGAAACCCTCTGAGCCTGCAGCTCCACCTCCAGTTCCAGTCAAAGGTATCTGCAAGTACCTCTTCTTCTTCTACTTCTTCTTCTACCACTTCCTGTCTGTACCGCCGTCATTTTCTCTTATTTATGTACATTTTGTCTTGGTTTTAGACCTTTCATGTTCAGTCTTCATTGATTTCTGTTTCTCTTAAAGACCTTATAATAAAAGAGTCTTGATGTTAGCATTTATCCTGATCAGAAAACTGAAATCCATGATGTATTTTAAAGTACCTGAAACAAAGAAGCCACAGCCCGAAGTAACCATCGCTGCTCAGCCTCGGCGAGAGGAACCTCCGGCCCCAGAAGGTAACGTTTATTATGTTGTTGCTCATCATTTTTTGTCTTTGATTGTGATCTTAGAGAGTCTTTATCGGCTCACATTCTTAATACTTAATGCAAAATATTCAAAAAGGAGACAGAAATCTTCAAACTGCAGCAAAAACATCTGTGAAACCACACAAAATGTCTGCATGTAAATGTTAATCTCTTGAAATCTTTCCATTTATTTAAATGCCCTCTTCATTACAACATTTACAAGATTTGTAAAATTGATGGGGGTTTTTTCAGGTCTTGGTTTTTTTATTTTTTGTCCAAATATTTACAGTTTTTCTTTATATCTATTTACAGATTTCTTTATCATCTTAAAATCTTAATTCTTGAGACATTATGTAAAACAAATGCAACACAAAAGACTTGTATAAAAAATGACTGAATATGTATTTTCCAAGTTTTTTGTACATAGATCAGATAAACTAAAATAATGTTCAGGATATTTTTCACAAACATTTCTTATTTATAACATCAGTATTTATATATGCTATGTGTATATTTTTATAGAAAACATTACTTTGAAAATCTACACCTCATTTACACAATTCTAGCATGAAATTCAGAAAGAGTCTGATGTTATACTTGGGTTGATCATAAAATCAGATGATCTCATTCAGTAATTAGATGTAATTCATTACATATAGGTTTGATATTTCTAACATCGGTATTGATATATGTAGTATACTTTTGTTTATATACAGTAATTCTTTTTAGAAATTAAAGTCCAACAATCCTAACTTTAATATACTTCACCTGAAGATCTTCTCTTGAGTGCTGTGTAACTTCATGTTGTCTGAAGTTATTCTGGAGTACTCAGAGTACTTCCAGTACATAAAGAGCTTTTTATTCTTGGCTGTCCATCTGTCAGCTGATTGGTTATTTGTCAGTCTGTCTCATATACATATGTCTATGTATGTTTTGTGTATGTGTGTTTTCCTTCTTTTACCCCCTAAACTCTTTAAGCTTTGTGTGCTCTTTATTGACTCTGCGTTCTATTTCTCTGTTAACCTCGAAGAACCTTCAGTATACACCAAACCAGAACCTGAACAAGAGAAAGAATTTGTTCCTGGAGAGGTCATTTCTGAACCTTATCGACCTGAACCTATAGCCGAGCCAAAAACGGTTCCTCCTGAGCCTAAACTGGCACCTCAGAAACCGACAGCACCTGAGCCAAAAGTACCCAAAATTAAGCCTGAACCCAAAGCACCAAAAGTTGCACCTGAGAAGAAGACACCTGAAGCTCCTAAACAAAGAGGTAAAGTAGCAAACAATTTGCCTTCCTACTGATCAACTGGAAAGACTTTGGTCATGTAGTATATCTTTCTTGTTGTTGTTTCGTGTTTCTGTCATCTGTGTTTTTAACTCTTTAACATGTTTGAACATTGAATGTTCTAAGATGTTCTTCACTGCAATCCTCTTGAGCTTGATCTTTTAAAATTCATATGATATAATGTGTTTAGAGGATGTTTGGAGACATCTTTCCATATAATCTCTCTACAAACTAACTAGACATTAATGTCATAGCTGTGGTGTATCAATAATGAAGCTCACACCTTTAGAATCTAGAATAACCTTATGATGACTAAAAATGGGAAACTTTTGAATGTTCTCCAAAGTTCCACCTGTAGCAAAACCAGAGGAAGCCGTAGTTCAGCCAATTGCTGCCAAGATTGTGCCACGAGCAACCAAAGGTATTGGAAAGACAGTGTCTTTTCCCATCTTTGAACTCTTTAATATGTTTTATCACATACGATGTACGTTATGTGAATGTGTTGTGTGTTTTATGTTCTCAAATTATGTCTCTTTGTAGTTATCTTTGTGCTAAACACTTGTTAGAGTGGACTGTAATGTTGAAGTTTTGGTGGTTACCAGTTGATTACTGAACATATATATACATGATGTTCTTTCAAGCACCAGAACTACCAAAGCCTGAAGAACCTGTAGTTCCCCCAACCGCAGCTAAGGTTACTCCCTCAACACCGGAAGCTCTTCCAGCTGAAGGTATTGGTCATTGGCTCTTAAAATCTTCAGTTGCTCTGCTTATTTTGCCCTGATATCCTCTTTTGGGCTTGGAATTCACTCGTTAAGAGTGAAATCTTTGTTAGTCTTAGTCATTACCTGCATGTTAAACAATACATAATGTTCTCTTAAGTGCAAGAAGTACCCAGACCAGAAGAACCCTCTGCACCCAAAGTCACTCCTCCCAAAGCTGAAGCTGTTCCAACTAAAGGTACTGCAAAGATGCTCGTAGGTCTTTTCTGTCGTGTTGTTTCTCATGTCTTAAGTTTGTCAGTTTTATGAATTTCTATAATGAACTGATTTTAAGTATCACATTGGAAGTGATCTTTCCAAAATATCTATGAATATCTTTGAGCATGGTAAGCACTCGTTAGAGTGTGACTTTTTCAACATATAGGTCACAAGATAATAATCTTATAATTCAATTTTCTTCAAAATTGTCTCAGAACCAAAGACATCTGAGGCTCCAAGAAAACCACATCTGCTGGCAGGTAAACCTGAGCCAGAAGAACCGAGGTACATCTCTGATACAAAACAAGATGAACCGCAGATGGTTCCAGAAAAACCTAAGAAGGCTCTGGAAGAAACACAGAGGGTTCCTGAAGCACCAAAGAGTCTTCCAGAAACACCAAAGAAGGTTGTGGAAAAAACAAAGAGGGTTGTTGATGCCCCAGAGAAGATTCTAGAAACACCAAAGATAGTTCAACAGGCACCAAAGAAGGTTCCACAAGAACCAAAGAAAGTTCCAGACACACCAAAGGAGGCTCCAGCAGCACACAAAATGGTTATAGAACCACCAGCAGAGCCAGAGAGAAGTCCAGAGGCTCCAAAATTAGTAACAGACGAACCAAGGCTGCACCGTCAAGCACCAACACCGCCACAAGATTTGGAAACACCAAAACAAATTCCTCAGGCTAAAAAGCCTCAACAACAAGGTAGATATGTCTGTAAATATACTTACTTACTCATCTTGATCTTTTAACTATTTGTTCCTTTATTCTGAGATACTATGAGCAAAGTTCTCAAAATTTTGTCCTGATGTCTTTTCTGTCATTTGTGTTGACTATTTACTACATCATACTACTACATCAAACAGTAAAACAGAGGGAGATACCTCAGGAAACAACAGCACTAGCTAAAACACAGCTGAAGGCGGGTACACCAGTCAAAGGTACGCTTAAATTTACAAATGTTTCTCAGGTAATTTTAGAAAATCAGCACAAACGTTCAGTAGTTACTGATGTAGTAGTCTGATGAGTCGCATTTATTTGTTTCTGAAACCAGATGAGATTATTCCTCCAGGAATAGTATCACTTCAGCCTATGTCTCAAGAAACTCCACAGCAGAGAGGTAGTGATTCATAACACCTCTATTTTATTTGTAAAATATGTACATATATGCCACACTGATAAATGTTTTGTGTCTTGATGGTTTTTGTCTTTTGCTGTTTTTCTTTTGGCCACCGCTCTATGGTGCAAATCTTCAGTCTTGGATGATATCTTAAAAACTGCCCCAGTTCCCTTGAAGACTGAGCTGAAGAAAACAACAATAGTGCTTGAAGACAGCAGGGAGTCTTCTCTTCAAAGGGATCATAGACAGGGGCTGGTAGAAGAATTCGGACACAGAACATATGAAGGGGTAGTGGAGCTCAGGGAGTCAATTGTGAAAGAAGAAAGCCTTTTGATAAGGGAGATAAGACAACAAAAAGATGTTTATGAGGTTTCCACATGGTACAGTGAAGATCAGCAGGTTAAGCCAATAGAGGAATCCGAGGCTGAAAAACTGGAGGACACTGAATCTCAGGATGAAGAACACTTTGAAGAAGACTCCACTAAAATCTCTGCTACATCTAAAGGAGTCAGTGTTATGAAGCAAGCTGATACTGATCAAGTGGAAGAAGTTCCATCTGAGAGTTTTATACCTCAAAGAGAAACTGTTTCACCTCCAGAACAAGACTTACTCCAAATTATTCCCCAAGCTATTCTTACTCATCCTATGACAGCTGTTCCTCCAGAACAAGAAGTGATAACACCAAAAAAGATGGGGTCTCCAAGGGACGAAATCATGAAAACACCCAAAGCTGCTGGAAAAATGTATCTTGAGGACATTGTACCTCTGGAGAAACCAACTCCTGTGTCAGAAGAAGTGTCTTTTGAAAAAGACCGTGTCCCAACCCTAGCTCGAATTGCTTCATCTGAGAAAGTAGTCTGTCCTGAGGAAGAAATTTCACCCCCAAAAGAAACTGTTCTACCTACAAAGAAGACCTCAGCTGCAATTACCAGAGCAGTTGTTGCTCCAAAAGAAGACTTCCCCCCTGAAGAAGGGAGTCTACCCACAAAACCTATTACAAAAGGCAAGGTTCCTCCAACTAAAAAATCTGAGGTTCCACCACAGAAGAAACCTCTTCCTCCTCCTCTTCAATCCAAGAAATCTGCTTCTCTGGCACAAAAAATAGTACCCCCCAATGTAGACTCTTCTGAAGAAACCAGAACTAACACAGCCGAGCCTCCACCAACAAGACAAGATGACAAGAAAGCAGAGAAGGGAGCTCAGGAGATTGAGCAACAACCTCTTCAGAAAGGTACCCTTTCTTATTTGAGCTGCACAGGCTCGTGATCGCTATAAGATCAATCCCTCTTTAAAGAGATTTAACATCTCACATTTGCTGTATTCACACACTTCTTCCAATGTGGTCTTGAACAACAAGGAAAGATGGTACATTAATCTTCACATCATCACAGTAAACTCTGTTTGTCCATTATCTTTGTTACATATGTGTTTATGTCACTACAAGGTACACCATGTCCAAGTAAGGGATCTTTCTTGGTGTCTTTATATCTTTCATGTTTTTCTTGCATCAGTTGACATTCTTTCATTCAATATTCCAATTCAATTCAATATTCCTTTATTAGTCCTGCGAGGGGAAATTTCATATCTCCAATCTTGTCACTTCTTCTTCTTCTTGTTCGTGCTGTTTGGAATAATTCATGTCAAAATCATCTTTTGTCGTTGAAAAGTCTTGGTCGACTATGCTCTTTTCGTGGTCGTGATCTTGGCATCTTTTATTCCCAAAGTGTCTCCTCCAGAGGAGAAGAAACCATCTGAGCCAGTACCAAAGCCTTCACCTCCCCCTCCTGCTCCTGCACCCAAAGTTGCTCTTCCTGCAGGTAGCCTATTCAGTTTGTACTTTCCTCATCTTTGCTGGCTCATGAAGATTCAGCCATGTGTTGTTTTTTTTTGTTTTGTTTTTTGTTTTTTTGTCCAGTTGTTTGTGTTGTTCTCATTTTCTCACTTCGGGTTTCCATGACTTTTACTTTTCTTGTTATGTTTTGATCAATCTTATTCTTTCCTTGGTCATGATCTTGGCATCTTATATTCCCAAAGTATCTCCCCCAGAGGAGAAGAAACTATCTGTATCAGCACCGAAGCCTTCACCTCCTCCACCTTCTGCTCCTGCAGAAAAAGTTGCTCCTCCAGCAGGTAGTTCCTCTTCACTTGGTTTTGTATGTTGTGAACTATATGTCTGTCTGTTTACTGTTTTACTTTCTTTGCTGGCTGATCAGAAGTTATCCTCATTGTTTTCTTTATTCCCAGTTGCCCTTTAACTTGCCGTCTACTGTGTCCCCAGTCTTATCTTGCATTGCTTCAGTGCAAGTGTCTGTCTTGACCATGTTATATTCTTGGTCGTGATCTTTAAAGTGTCTCTTCCAGAGGAGA
Source organism: Chaetodon trifasciatus (assembly GCA_037975065.1). Classification (NCBI taxonomy): domain Eukaryota; kingdom Metazoa; phylum Chordata; class Actinopteri; order Chaetodontiformes; family Chaetodontidae; genus Chaetodon; species Chaetodon trifasciatus. The sequence goes on along the minus strand of JBBMOE010000055.1, from coordinate 2,876,181 downwards.
AGAAACCATCTGAACCATCACCAAAGCCTTCAACACCTGCTGCTCCTGCAACTAAAGTTGCTTCTACTCCAGGTAGTCCTTTCACTTTGTGTTTTGTGGTACTTACAAACACTGTCCTTTGTTTGTGTTTCCATGTTTTTGAAATTAGAAAACCTCTAAGTTGTCTGGTTGTACTTTTGTAACAGATGACTTTCTGTCTTCAGTTTCTATTTTATCTATGTGCATTTGTCTTCGTTCTTGATATGTTTAATCTGTGTTCTGTTTTAATGCCTTGTCACTTTCACATTTTCTGTTCTCTTGGTCATGACCTTTGGTATTTTGTTCTTCTAAGTGTCTCCTCCAGAGGAAAAGAAACTGTCTCCACCAACACCAAAGTCTCCTGCAGAAAAAGTCGTTTCTCCTGCAGGTAGCTTCTTCTGTTTGTCATCCATGTTGTTCAACTCCCTGTTTGTCTTGCCTTAAAGAACCCTGTTCGTCTAAATTCTTTAAATTTTGTTTAAGCATATGCCAGTTGTTGCTTGTTAATCACATCTTTGCCAGTGATTTAATCAAGGTGGCATTCTTGTAGCTCAAGTTGCCCCGGTGGAGAAGAAACCCTCTCCAATAGCCGTAAAGGCTGAACCTTCTCCTGTATCACAGGAAATCTCCCCTGAAGGTAACATCTCCTTTATATCTTCCTTTTATGTTGTTCTCTTCCGTTTGTCTCCCACTTTGACAGATTTCTTGTGTCTTCATACTAATCACTCTGAGTTTTGATTGAAGAAATGCATTTGCTGTCAAATTTTGTCTAATTCTGTTTGTCTGATGTTTGTGTAAACTTTAATCAAATGTCCATTTCCAATCCAATCCGAGTCTTTCATATTAACAGTGTCTCTTGAATGAGACCAAATAACCTCATCAGTGCTTTTTGTTGAGAATTCCTCGGGCACCTGGAGTTATTGTACTGTAGCTTGCACTTGCAATGATGGGAAATCATGTTGAACACCTGATAAAGTCATTGCATTCTTAGATTTTAGTGCAAATTATTCTGGAAGCACAAAATAAAGAAAACAAATGCATGCCACGCATTCTGAACATTACCTTCTTTAACTTAGTATTTTATTCTAAAGCTATATTGTTCATACTTACACTGATCTTATTCACATTCTTGCAGACAAGGAACCAGTTTCAGCACCTGGACCAACGAAAGGTATACCGCATATTATCATTATTACTCTTTATTTTAAAAGGGCAGTAAATTAGTAATTGTCTCATCAACTACAAAGATGTTTTTCATTTATATGTGTAAGTGGTGTGTCAGTCCTGCATGTTAGAAATGTCAGATGACATGTTGAGTTTCCTGTATGTCTGTCTGCGAATGATGTAAAAGGTGTATTTACTGCCTCAACTACAGTGCCACCTCTTAAGAAAAAGTGTAAGATTCCCGTTCAGGAGGCAAAAATGCCAGAATCCCCTAAGAAGACAAGTAAATTCACCCAAATACCCAAAGAGAAGGAACCAGAACCAGAGGTCATTAAGCTGAGGAAGGTTCCAGTGAAACCTCCAGAGCCTGAGAAGCATGTCATAACTCACAAAGCTGAGGTGACGAGGCATCACGATGTAGAACTAATGGTTCATGGACTTCACGACAGGGAAGATCGAGAGATAGCAACACTCAAAAGAACTGAACAAGTCTTCACTGCAGAGGAGGAGACGATTCAGTTTGGCCATTTTGACGAGGCTGAAAAGCTTGTAGTTACACAGAAAACAGAGAAAGAAGGATGGACTAAAACCCCCAAACCACAGGAAGACAATGAATCTGAAGTGCCAAATGTAAATAAGAAGAAAATAACTAAATTGCCAAAGGCAGACGAGCAGGAAGAATCACTCAAACTAAAACCATTCGAAAAATCAGGGCATCCAGAAGGAGAATCGCAAAAGATCAAGCTTAAAAAGGTGCCAACTAAGCCCAGAGAGCCTGAGGAGGAAGTCATAACTCAAAAAGTTGAGGTGGTGAGGCATTATGACACAGAACTGACAGTTCAAAAGCTTTGGGACAGAGAAGATCGAGAGGCAACAACAGTTGCAACAAGTGAACAAGTCTTCATTGCAGCTGAAGAGGCAGTGGGTCATATGAAGGAACCTGAAACATTTGAAGCAGAAGATGAGAAATCAAGATGGATAAGAACCCCTAAAGCACCAAAAGATGAAGAACCTGAGCCAGACTCAACTAAAAAGAAAATAAAGAAATTGCTAAAGAAAGAGGAGGATCAAGAAGTAGTTACACTGAAACCATTTGAAAAACCTCAGAAACATGACACAGCAGAACCTCCAAAAACTAAGAAAGAAGGTGAAGCAAAGACGGACACTGAACACACTCCATTCAAGAGAGGTGAGACACCACAGAGAGATCAACCCACCACTGCTATAAAACACAGAAAAGATGAAGATGCTCCCCTGACTAGTCCAAAAGTAAGTCCTGATGACCAGAAGCAGATCCTGCAGAGGACAAAGATTGATCAAGTATCGAAAGGCGAGGAACCCACAGCTACCCCTAAGCCTTGCAGAAAACCTAGAATTATTTCCACACCAGACAAAGAGAAAGAGGAAGTCTTGTTGAAGCCTTTCACAAAAGTTGGAAAGCCTGAAGAAAAGCCAGGTAAAGCATCTGAGGAAGAGAAAAATAAGAAAGTGGACATAAACGTACCCAGTCGAACTCCAAGAGATGAAACTCCTAAAGAACTGAAGGAACAGCACTTAAGGAAAGTGCAAATTACTGAAACATCTAAAAAAGAGGATGGGGAACCTACGGAGAAAGAGGAGCCAGCTTTTCCACCTAAGAAGCCCAGTCCATCAGGAAAGACAGAAGTGGACAAAGAGGTCCCACAAAAACAACCAGATACCTTAAAGAAAGGTGTTGAACTGAAAAAGACTCCTTTGCCAAGAGTGGGTAAAGACAAGGTAGAAGAAGAAAGGTCACTCAAATCCATTGAGCAACTGAAGAAGGTTGAGTTGAAAAAGACCCCATCACCAAAAGTTGATAAGCCAGAACCTAAGGAACTGGAGCACATTCCCACTGAGAGGAAACCAAGTGCTGAAAAAGTCAAACAGATTCCCCAAACTGTATCACCAAAAGACTCTATTGAAGCTGTAACACTCAAAAAGATCCCAAAGAAGCTGTCACCAAAAGAGGCTTCAGAGCCCGAGAAGCCCGGTAAAGGACGGGTCCCCCTCGTGAAGGAGGTTTCTCCTGGAGCTGTGCAGATGAAGAAGGTCCCAACTCAGCCAGAGGAGGAAGTGTTTGAAGAGGAGGCAGAAGAAATGGAAGGCGATGAAAAAGAGGAAGCGTGGGGCTGGGAGCTGGTTCCTCCAGAGGACTGGGAAGGTGAAGTGGTGGATGGGGCGTTGGAGACTCCAGGCATCCCTGGTGCTAAACGAGGTGAGATGAAGGCAGATGTCCTCCTCATCTGATGACTCTGGAGCTCCCTCATCCATCTCAGATGGCTCATATAATCCTCATCACATCCTTTATTGATCACTTGATCCATTTGTCTTCATCCTGTCATTCATCTTGAGCTTATATACTCATTTATCTGTCCATTCACCATCCAACCACTGTAATGTTTTCATGTTGTCCATCATATAATGTCCTCAAAGGTGTCATCCACATCAGTCATAAAGTGTTGAATGTTTGTCTTCATCAGTGTGTTCTGCATTGTCTTCTGTCCATGTATGTCCCTTTGATCATCTTGTCATCCACTTCACTCCCTCTTTATCCTTTTCTCATGTGATGTGGACAAGAACGTACGTTTGATATAGCGTGTTTGCTGTTAGCATTGCACAAATCTTTATCTTGTTTCCTGCTGGAACAACAAGCCCTAACAAAGACACTTAAAACTCATCTTCTTGTTTCTTGTCCAGATGGAAAACCAGCAGAGGAGCCACCAAAAGGCAGAGGCAGAGGATTTGGTGGTATGAATTCAATGAAATCAGTGCTTATGTGTACAGTTGTGTTCTTTGCGCTAGATAATACCTGAAGCAATTTCACTCACTCCTTTCACAGTTTTTGTTAAATCTAAGTTGTTTTCTTGTCTTATCCTTTCCAACAAAATCAAATGTTTGGTGTTAAGTCTTTAAACTCAACCTGAAAGGTTTGTGATGATCAATAATAGTGCTGGGTATCGGACCACTACCTAATTGTCAAAATATGTCAAGTACCGAAAGATTTGAAACCTTTGAGTTAATCTTCAAGTAGATGTTTACAGATTTTCATCCAAATCTTTATTTTATCTTTATATCAAGTATTTTATTCTGGGAATTTCTTATAGTTGCTTGTGTTTGCATGTCATTTGAGAACTTTTAAAAAACAAGGTCTCACAAAACATACTGCTACCAAAACTCAGGTAGTAGTATCGCAAACATTTGAATGATACCCAGCCATAATAAACAACAGCCAACAGGAGCACCGCTTTTGGCTGACATCAACATATGGATATTAGTAGAAGGTTAAGACATTGACTTTGTTATGGCTTTAGTTTCCCAACTGCTGGAGATTGCAATGTCTTTCTGTCTTTGGGTGTTGTATTTCTGTTTTGTTGTCTGTGGTCTTGTATTTTTGAGTTTTGGGGTTCTTCAAAGAATCCCATTGGAAGCTCACAAAGAGTGACTCTGCATGATTCATTGTCTTAACAGAATCTTTTATTCTCTGCACCTCTAACACCAACTTGAAAAAAACTTGACATGAAACAGAATTGTGTTAAATGTGAGATCATGTCGACTGAATCACATCTAATTCCTGGTAGGCCTAAATCTTAAAAACATTTTCCAAAGTTGGGTTTTTCACTCACCATTATGTCTGAAACTAACTTGATGAGTTTTTGTATGTGATGTTACAGCAAGACAAACCCCATCACCTGGTGACGGTGGCAGAGGTCGGGGCCTGAGGCCTGGTGGTAAAGGCCCATCACCACCAGAGGAGCCCTTTGGAGGATTCAAGCTGAAAGCCGTCCCCCTGAAGTTCATCAAAAAGCTTCAGGACATTGTGCTGCAGGAGGCCGAGTCTATCGGCTCGTCTGCTGTGTTTGAGTGTGAAGTCTCTCCCTCCACTGCCATCACTTCATGGATGAAAGATGGCAGCAACCTCCGTGAAGGCCCCAAGCACAAATTCACCTCTGATGGCAAAGATCGCAAGTTGAACATTATCGATGTCCAACTGTCAGACACTGGTGAATACACCTGTGTGGCCAAGAATGCTGGCAAGGAAATAACATGCACAGCCAAGCTCGTTGTTGAAGGTAAACGAATGAGGGTCTTTTATCTAAACATGAAGACTGTCATAACATCAAGTTTGACCTGCTTCGTTAGCTGAAAACAAGCTTTTTGTAGACATCAAAAAGTACTCAAACTATAGTATCAGCCCCAGAAAAGAAGAATTTCAAATAAAAGGCAGCCTGTACTGAAAATACTGTTTTTTACTTTATCTCTTTATGCAGAGCTGCCTGTAAAATGGCTGAAAGAACTGGAGCCAGAGACAACATGCATGAAAGGTCAGCCTATGTACCTGACCTGCGAGTTGAACAAAGAGAGAGATGTGGTCTGGAAGCGTAATGGCGCCATCCTGAAGAAACAGGCTGGAAAAGTAGCCATTAATGTCATTGGTATGCAGCACGCCGTGACCATCCAGAACGCCACAGATGACGATGCCGGTGAATACACATGTGAGGTAGACGGACAGGAGGATGTCAAGACTGCGACCAGCGTCAAAGTCATTGGTAAGCAGCCAGCAGCAGGTAGTAGAGATGAACTAAGACAAAAACATAATAATTTAAGAAAAAAAACAAAGAATCATAAAACATCAAAAAGCCGTCATCAGATGCTTCCAGGTCATTTAGAATGAAACGTGTCCAGTGAGACCAGGTCCCGAAGATTCAGGTAACTTTGCAACTGATTCCAAGCTGAGGGAAAGATGTACTGCACATGAAGGCCCTTCTACAGTGTCAGTCATCCCGTGCAGTTTGATAAACTTTCCATTAACCTGAGAACAAATTTAAAATGTTAAACTGTTGACCACATTGATGTTTGGCTTGTTCCGGTCATTTGTCAAAATATAAGCAGCTTTACAACCGTATACAACCGCTATGATCAGCTCTGTTGTTCCATTTTCATTTCATTTCATTTCATTGTTTTACTGGGGAAGGTTAAACGTTGAATGTCTTACCTTTAAACTGGCCTGACTCAGTTAAAACTGGTTTACAGCAGGTTTCTGTTTTGCAGGACATGAAAGACATAATCACATTACAAACAAAACAAAACACTGTTTTTCAGACTTTCAGTCTCTTTTTAAAGTGACTCTTTCACCTCAGAGGTGTTTAAGTAGGCTGGCTTTAAAACCTCAAATGACTGTTTTAAATAACTGAAACTCTGTCTTCAGAAATCATTAAGGACTGGCTGGTGAAGCCTCTGAGAGACCAGCATGTGAAACCGAAGGCCAAGGCTTCATTCAAATGTGAGCTGTTCAAAGACACTCCCAACTGGAAGTGGTTTAAAGGAGACAACGAGCTCACTCCTTCTGACAAGGTGGAAATCATCAAAGATGGACAGGACATGACGCTCACCATCAACAACTGCCAGCCTGACGACGTCTCAGATTACACCATTGAAGTTGAGGATCGCAGATACACGGCCAAACTCACACTTGGAGGTTGGTGTAACAAATCCTCCTTTGAAAATCTTGAGGATCGTGTCCAAAAAGGTGTTTTAGTGTGTGCAGTATTTCCTGTTAACTGTATCTGCGTGTTGTTTCAGAGCGTGAGGCTGAGATCCTGAAGCCCCTCTCCAGCATGGAGGTGGTCGAGAAGGAGGAAGCCAACTTTGACACTGAAATATCCGAGGAGGACGTAGCCGGTGAATGGAAGCTGAGGGGCCAGGTGTTGGTGAGAACTCCGGTAAGATTGTTAAAAACACCTGATCTTACTCACTATAAGAAATGTGGACTTAACTACTGCACAACTACATGAATGAAATGGACAGTTACCAGGTTGGACCTCAAAGACGTTTGACAGGAACATGAAATTGTTCTGGAAAATTCAGCTGCAGAATGAATCTCTAATGCAATTAAGAGCTTATTTTGTCGAACAGAAATAAAGGATTTCCAACACAAGTATTTGCCTGTTCTTCGGTTTTCAGACGTGCGACATTAAAACTGAGGGCAGGAAACGTTTCCTCACGTTGAAAAACGTCCAGCTGGATCAGGCTGGTGAAGTGTCGTACCAGGCTCTGAATGCTGTCACCAGCGCCATGCTGACCGTCAAAGGTACAAACCTCTCAAAAAACAAACATGCTTTGTTCTTTGTTGTCTGTTGCGAGCTGCTGCATTTGTCGGTCTCTGGAAACGGAGGGATTTCAAACGTGGAACTTGGTAAGAAAGTGACGGCTGTGTTTTTGCTTTTATGAATAACTGCCGGATTATTCGCACCTCGCAGAGATCGAGATGGGCTTTGTTGACCCGCTGAAGGACGTTTCTGTGCCTGAAAAGAAACAGGCCAAGTTTGAATGCACCATCACCAAGGAGGTGTCAAAGGTCATGTGGTTCAAGGGGGTGGAGATCGTCACCCCGAGCCCTAAATATGAAATAATTGATGACGGAAAGAAACACATGCTGATCATAAACAGCTGTGAGTTTGATGATGAGGCTCAGTACACGATCGAAGTACTGGGCCAGAAATCGAGCGCTCAGCTGATGGTGGAAGGTAAGTGGCAGGCAGACGGCCATTGCTTCCTGTTTCCTGTGTGCTGTCATTCGATGTTTGTGGCTTGAAAGTGTCCGATGGCAACAAACCCCCCTGTTTGTGTGCACTGACCTGATGTATTGCAGGCATGAGGCTCAGCTTTGTGAAGCAGCTTCAGGACCAAACGGTGAAAGAAGGTAAAACAGTTCACTTTGAGCTTGAGCTGACGCACGAGAACGTGCCGGTGGTTTGGTACCGAAACGATGTCAAACTCCACGTGAGCCGAACGGTGCTCACGCATGTGGAAGGAAAGAAACACGCTCTAGAAATGAGGACGGTGTCTCTAGATGATACCTGCCAGGTTAAGGCAGAGGCCAAAGGGATTTTCTCCACCGCAAAACTGACAGTCATAGGTAACAACACTCTTTCCTCACTGTGTCCTATTCTCACCATGTGTTGGACAGCAGATATCAGGCAGAAATATGTTGTATTGATCTCATTACAGCTGCTTCATTTTCGTGTGTTTATGCCATTACAAGCATTCTTGATTTAAATTAATGAGCAAATTTCTGACTTTTGACTGATACTTTTTCCTTTTCTCCTCTCGCTTGTCTGATCGTCTCTTTTTTCACCAAACTTCTCGTCATTGAAATGGACAAAACTTTGAAAATAAAACCCAAGTTGTGATAAACTAGAATCATCCTGTATTTGCAGTAGAATGAAAGATGTTGATATCTGCTGTTGGGGGAACTGCTCAGTGTTGACAACACATGCAAACAAGTGACTTCTGATGCAAACTTTCTTTCCCGAAACTAAACGATTGTTGTTCTTTGTTCCAGAGGGCGACGCCATCTTCGTGACGAAGCTGCGGGACTACACGGGAACAGAGAAAGACGAGGTGACTCTGGACTGTGAACTGAGCAAAGACGTCCCCGTCATTTGGTATCACAGCGAGAAGGAGATCGTCACCTCCAAGATGGTGGTCATGAGGTCGGAGGGCACTCGCAGGTCTTTGGTCCTGAAGAAAGTGGAGCAGAGCGATCAAGGCAAATACGTATGTGACTGTGGAACAGACAAGACGTCAGCCAACCTCAGCGTTGAAGGTAAACGTGACAAAGCATTCAGTGTGGTAAATGTCGGAAAGAAATATCTTCCCTTCTCCTGAACACACATAAAACATGAAAGGCAAAACATCCACAACTGTTTCATTTAAGTCACAAACTGTTTTTATGAGGTTTCTTTTTTTTTACATTAAACAATGTTAGATCAACATGACATATTCACAGGTCAGCAAGAAACAAATTCTGATTTTCTGAAACATTCATTACAGCTGATGTTCGTTTGTGCCTCATTATGTAAATTCTTTAATTGTTTTCTTCTTCTTTCCTTGAATTGTCAACCTACCAGCTCGTGACATCAAGGTGGTCCGGCCGATTTACGGCGTGGAGCTGTTTGATGGAGAGACGGCTCGTTTCAAGGTGGAGATCTCTGAGGATGACGTCCACGGCCAGTGGAAGCTGAACGGAGAAGTCCTCAGTCCGTCCTCTGTGAGTGCCTCAACTGTTTTACTGGACATTTCCTCGTTTTGTCTTCATGTCACTGTGTAACAAGAACTCCACATTTAAACCAGTACAGGCTCTTCTCAATGATTGATGGCACTTTTGTTTGTGACATGATTTGACAGGATGTTGACATCATCGAGGAGGGAGGCAAACACACGCTGATCCTGTACAACTGTAAAGTGGCCATGACGGGCGAGGTGGCGTATACTGCCGCAAATGCCAAGTGTTCCGCCAACCTGAAGGTCAAAGGTAAACCAACAGTAAAGTTACTTCATCTTCCATCCTCACGTTCTCTTTGAAAGAACTCAAAACAGTTCGCCATTATTTGGGAACGCATTAAATTTGGGTCAGGACTCAAAAAATAAATCCTAAATAATTTAAAATGCAAGTAGATTTGAGAAAATGCACTTTTCTTCTAAAATGAGCCAGTTCAGCCGCTCAGGTCAAATGTAATGACGCCTCGGCCTCAGCAGCCATTTTACAAATACATTAACGTGAAATCCTTGTTTCCCCTGAAGTCGTCTTCTCAGGCTGTCTTTGTTTTTTCTTCTGTATTTATATTTTTTCTACTGTGCAATAGTACATAACACTGTACTTTATTATCCACAGCCTACCATTTGCAATCCAAAAATTCAACACTGAGCCTGAAAGCAACTTGATTTTTCTACAGTTTTTCATATATAATGTACTTTTTTATATATTTATTTGGATTTTGTTTTGTGTTTTGTGTTTTTTCCTGCTATTACTGTTAGATGTAACAACATAATTTCCCCAGTGTGGTATTAATAAAGTTATATCTTATCTTATCTTATCTTACAGTCAGCCTTGTTGGACAACGTAAGCTTCAGTCCAGGTCCCTTCAAACTATTTCAAACCTGACAATCTGAATTTTAAACCAGCTGTGACTTGATGCTTTACAAACTACTGCCTGACAGGCAAAGCACAGGGTAAAACACCTATGGTGTATATCTGCTCAGCTCTTTTAAAACATCGGCATTTTTCCCAGATGACTGACAGATTGTTGTCATCAAACAAGAGAAAGTACTTTAAAGAGTGTCTTTTCCAAGTTTTCTTTTTTAAAAGCTTTATTTGGTGCTTTTGCCTGTTTAAGGCGCTGTAGAACAGAACCCCACATCCTGGTTGTCGTTGCACCCGCACTGACAACAGATCTTCTGAACAGTGTAGAACTTTTGGTTGAACTTTGGTGTCAGTAAAAACCTGTCTTCATGTTTTTCTTCAGAACTTCCACTGAACTTCCTGACGTCGCTGACTGACGTTCAGGTGTACGAGAAGGACGAGGCGAGGTTCGAGGTCGAGTTGTCGAGACCCCCAAAGACTTTCCGCTGGCTGAAAGGCTCTCAGGAGCTGCAGAGTGACGACAAGTACGAGCTGATCCAGGAGGCAAACATGTATGTTCTGTTGATCCGATCGGCCGCCTATGAAGATGAGGCAAAGTACATGTTTGAGGCAGAGGACAAGAGGACGACCGGCAAACTTGTTATTCAAGGTAACAAGGTTTTTATACAAAGACTTTTGGGCTGCATTCATTCATTTCATTCATTCATTTCATTAAACTTTAGTGATTTATCAAGTCAAAACGCAGATTTTATAACAACATGAAACATTTTCTATTTTTCTCAAAGTGTCTTTTTGAATTTGATCAATTAATTTGCATTTTTAAGTTTGTATTAAACATTTGAAGCTTTTACCTAAAATGGTTTATATCTGAATTATACTGTTATTACACAAATATACAGCTTTGTCCTTTAATTATTGCATCACGTTTTGAGGCTTTTAGGAGAAATCTGGGGTATTAAATAAAACTTTCTGTTTCTTTCTTTATACTTTCTGTCATTCAGTTGTTTGACATGTTTTACAAATAGAAACAATGAAAATGAATCTAACTTTGGGAATTCTTTGGAATATTTTGTTATTTTAGAATACATTCTCAAACTCAGGTGTTTTCTGCGGCAGGTATTCGCTTGGAGTTTGTCAAACCAATAAAAGATGTGACGGTGAAGGAGCGCGAAACAGCCGAGTTCAGCGTTGAACTCTCCCATGACAAGATCTCTGTGGCCTGGTACAAAAACGATGTCCGTCTACATCCGAGCAAGGTGGTCCACATGTCGGATCAGGGGAAGATCCATACGCTGGCCTTCAAGGAGGTCACCATCGACGACACGTCCATGATCAAAGTGGAAGCCATGGACAAGACCGTGACCGCCATGCTCACAGTCATTGGTCAGTGTCACTTCTCAGTAGCTGCAAACCTGTTTAGCTTGTCATATATTTAGTTGTCATTCATACCGTATGAATTTAAAGGTTCAGTCATTTTCTAGATGTTATTTGGTTGGTAAGAATGTTCAAGATAATTAGTGGAAGAACAGAACAGAACAAAGGTCTGGTTTCTCTGCAGAGGGCGACCTGTATTTCACCACCAAGCTGCAGAACTACACAGCCGTGGAGAAGGATGAGGTGAAGCTGGTGTGTGAACTCAGCAAGGCTGTTGCCGACGTCAAATGGTTCAAGAACGGGAACGAGATCACTCCCTCCAAGAACATCGCCATCAGCACTGACGGCAAGAAGCGCATTCTGACAGTCAGGAAGGCGGAGAAGGCCAACATTGGAGAGTACACCTGCGACTGCGGCTCCGATAAAACTACAGCCAACCTCAACATTGAAGGTAATATGATACAGACAAATACATGAGGAAAGATGGCATCAAGGGAGCATTTAATGGAGAATGATGGAGAGAAGTTTGCTTGGATTTTACCCCGGTAGTAGTTGAGAGTAAAAGTATTCATATTGCCAAAAACCACAACTTTGCCTCAGTGGGTTTCAGTTTAGAACACATTCAGCAACCTCAATCTGTAGAAAGTAAAAACTTTGAAATTAGTGGCATTCTGAATTGTCTGTCTAACAGGAAAATATTTGACCAAATATTAGCTGCCTTCGCGATGATCAGAACACATAATAAGGTCATGCATTTGCCAAGAGTTCCTGTTATTCAAGCAGGAAGTTAAGTGGCATCCAGTTTTTTGATGTGATCATCTGCCTTTTGAAGTAGCATATCATCAGCGTAGAGGTGGAAGTTCATTGTACTGATTGCACTGTGAACACACGTTTACTTGTTTGTGTGTAAAGGATACTCTTTACTCCTCTTCCTGTCTGGGACAGTGCAGTAATCTGGTCTGAATGAAACAAAGCTGGATCAGCGTCTCAGCATCAGACAAAGACTTTCAAACTTTGAGACATCACACAGTTGCCAACGGTTACTGATACGTGATCAAACTGATGAATGTCTTGCACTGATCAGCATCACAGCTTGTCAGATAAAGAGATATGAAGTTTGATGACATCCAGTTTTTCACAACCACCTGTTGGTGAGATTATTTCTTGTAAAGCAGATTTCATTGGAATTTATTTCATTCTGCCTGTAATTTGGCCCAGAAGTGAAATTGTACTGAGACACAATTAAAACTCTTTTAGCTGTTTAAAGTTTTGAGTTTCGTTCATACCAAACTGAAGTGCACACTCACTGAAGAGCAGAGGATCCAGAGCGAAGCCCTGAGCTACACAGAGTTTTACAGCAGAAGTGTAGATGTAGTATTACCAAAGAAAACATACTGTGTTATTTCAGTAAAACTCAAACCAAGCACAACTCTTCCAGGACGCTCAGGCCACTTAGCACCTTCAGTTCCAAGGCTGGTTGGTTTCTTCATAATTCTGCTGTAATGAACATTTTAGCCTCTAGGGGGCATGGGTAGCACTCGCTGAGTCTTTCTCCTGGTCTTCCACCCCTGCAGAGCGGGACATCAAGGTGGTCCGTCCACTGTACAGTGTTGAGGTCACGGAGACAGAAACAGCCAAGTTTGAGACAGAGATTTCGGAGGAGGATGTTCATGGAAACTGGAAGCTGAAGGGAGAAGCTCTGCATCAGTGTCCTGTAAGTCTGCTTTCATGTAACTACGTGACAAAGAGGGTATACGGTAACATGACCTTCAGACATGGAGGGTAACTGAAGGTATTTTCAGGTACTTCTACTTTAAGTATTTCTATCTCAGGTGTTATTATTTCACGGCATGGATTTGACAGCTGTAGCTACTCTTCAGATTAAGATTATACAGGTGAAGGAAATGAAACACAATGTGAAAGCTTGTTTTCACGTTAACAAATCAGAAATAATATTCACATTTTCTGATTCTATTTTTGCTTTTTACACTCAAAGTACATTTTGTGGCTAATACTGTTGAATTCTTTACTTCCTATTGGATAGTTAGGCCACCAAGGTACTCCACTCACATACTCTCACTTCAGTCCAATTCTGAATGCCAGAGCTTGTGATGGAATACTTCAGAGATGAAGTATTGTTTGTTCGACCGAGGGAATTCTCTCAGTACTTCTTCCACCGCTGAGGAGCCTCAAGCTTTGAAGGAAATGTGCTTGTTATCTTTCAGGATGTTGAGATCAAGGAGGAAGGAACCAAACACATGCTGATCCTCTATAACGTCCGTATGGACATGGCGGGAGCCGTCGACTTCTCAGCGGCCAACGCCAAATCCAACGCTCAGCTCCGAGTGAAAGGTGAGCGCATCGCCTTGGTGTGATTCGATGTCCAGCTCGGTCAGATCTTTGATCTCAGACTCAAACAAACATTTGGACAAAAATGGCCGAACACATTTTTGTACAATAATCATAAATATTAGAAGTTTCTGTTTGATTTTTTTTACACTGTTTAATAAATCTTTACCTGAAGACACACTAGTTTTATTTTTTAATTAATTAATTTTGCTGTTTGTTTTTTACACTCTTAAGATTTAAAAAAATGCTGCAGATTAATGAATAAAACATTGATATAAATTTTAACACAAATTTTAAAGTTGTTATTAAATTGTAACAAAAAGCCTTTTTCTGTGTTGTACTGAACAGGTAAAAACTTTAAAAAATCAGAGATGATCAAAGTGTTTTTTCCATTTTTTGCTCCACATTGAACTCCTCGTTACATCAGATCAGATTTCTGATCTGCACCTTTAAACTGAATGAATTATAGGGAGAATCTTATTTTAATATCTCAGTTGATTTAAATGAAGTAAATCAGAAGCAGCTACAAAAGCAGAAATAAGACAAACCACTTTCTGTTGTCCAGTGTCTCTGTCAGTCTTCAGCCAATCAGGTCATGAGTTTTTTTTAGATGCTTTAGACTTTATCTTCAGTGAGAGGCCGCTCTCTGATTGGAGGACCAGTAACACGACTCTCTGCTGCTTCACGAACTCAGATGAGCTCAGGACGTCCACTAGTCGCACAGATGCATGCTGGTCCATTTCACCATGTCTTCCTCTTCTTCTTCCTCTTCCTCAGCTCGGTCCATTGGGCTGCTGCGGCCTCTGAAGGACGCCGCGGTGACGGCCGGAGAGACGGCGACCTTTGAGTGCGAGCTGTCATACGAGGGCATTGCGGTGGAGTGGTTCCTGGGAGGACAGAAGCTGGAGGCCAGTGACCGGGTGAGCCGAATCACAACAAAACCTCAGAGGAAAAAGTCCGTTTTTTCTGTTGTTGAGTCCCAAAAGTCTCGTTTCTGAGACGAGTTCAGTTTACTGTCAACTCATTAGATTTCGGCCCTAAATGATCTTCAGTGACATTTGATCCTGTTTCCAGATTTCAACCAGCAGGAAGAGAAAAGAATCATTCAGACAAAGTGAACTCACTGAAAATCAGCATCCGAGTGATTCACTGTTGATTTTTGGTTTTCACGTTCTTATTTTTTCAGTATTTCCTTCAACTAAAACTGATCATTCAGCTCACACACTGTGCGAAAATCTTCTTTTTTCTTTCTTGAATCAAGTGAAAATAATCAACCTTTTTCCAGTGTCAGAGCAGCATTGTCTCATGGAGAACGCTTTTCAAACTGTTTACGTGGTCGAATTTGTTTTACTCGTACGCAGTTTTAAAGGAAGTAAAACTGACTTTTCAGTTCACCACAGAGACTGAAGATCACTTCACACACTGTAAAAAACGTATCAGTCAAATCATTTGGTCTGTTACATTTTGATTCTTATACTTCTGTTGTTCTGTTGAAGATAACAATAAGAACAGTTTCTAAATGACAACAAAAATCATTTGTTGTCTGGTTTCTAAGAAAAGCAGCTCTGGAAAGCTCAACATGAATTACATGTGAACATGTTTTTTACAGTGTTGAAGCTCCACACTCTTGGCTGCAGTTAAAAATAATCCGAGATACCAGCTGCTGTTATCTTTAACACAGAGACTGTGCCACCACCTTATATGTAGAAGATCCAGGGTTAGCATTAGCATGTTAGCATTAGGCTGCAAACATTTGAGTGATGAGCGCCTGAGAACTGAGTCTCAATATGTTTTCCAAAAGTTTTATTTTATTTAAAACATCTTAAATACTGAAGATTTGAACTTTGACAGTTTTCTGGGACTGTAAAGAAAAAGTTAAATAACTGAATAAATAACTGAAAATAACTCAAATAATAAGTGTCAACTAAAATGATTTCTAATAAAACTCAACTTGTGTCTATAACTTTATAGAAATAAGTGTCAATATGTTGAACTTTCATCAAAAGTTGATTTATGTTGAAAACTGGGGAAGAAAATTCAAGAACAGTTTTATTAATACTGTCGATATTAAACCAAACAGGCTGGAGCGTAAACTGAAAACAGTCAAACATTGACTACAACGATGCTTCTCGTCAAGTCATTTTGGTCTATAATAAAACCCAGAGAATGTTGTTGAAAATCATTTTCAATAAATTAACTGATTATCAGAATTGTAGCTATAGATGATAAATGATAGCTGATAAATATTCTGTCTATTGATTAATTGATTAGTGCAGAAAAGCTGCTTCCTAAAGAAATGGGCTCGTCTCAAGTGTTTAAGAGAAACAAGAAATTTTTACATCATTAAATTATTGTTGATTAAATTAAATCATTAATCTGAAGGTTGTTCTTTCTTTCTGTCTCTGAAGGTGAAAACTCGGGTGGCAGGTCGAGTTCACACTCTGACCCTCAGAGACGTGAAGCTGTTGGAGGCCGGCGAGGTCAAACTGACCGCCAAAGACTTCCAGACTCAGGCTCAGCTCATCGTTGGAGGTCAGACACTCGAACGCACCACAGACAGCGAATGCATCGCTCCAGTGTCAGACTGGAGATTGGTGTTTTTCTGGTTAATACCTGATAAAATGTAAATTGTGTTCAGAGCCACCTGTGGAGTTCACGAAGCCTCTGGAGGACCAGACGGTGGAGGAGGAAGCCACCGCCACGCTGGAGTGTGAAGTGTCCAGAGAGAACGCAGAGGTACGATGGTTCAGAGAGGCACAGGAAATCAGAAAGACCAAGAAGTACGACATGATTGTCGACGGACGAAAGAGAGCACTGGTCATCCACGGCTGCTCTCCGGACGACACAAAGATGTACACATGTGACGCCAAAGAGTTCAAGACTTCCTGTTTCCTGGAGGTTACACGTAAGGACAAACTTTAACCAAACCTTTCTTTTATTTTACAGTTATTATCACATTATTAGAATAAAGAAGTATAATCTGTAATTCATTTAAAATGTATGGATGTATGTAAATATAATAATAGGATATACATTTTTTACTGACTAAATCATAGTTAACGAATTTCTCGCAGATTTCTTTTTTGTCTCAATAATTTCTTTTCATACTGATGTTGTGTTCCTGCATGAATGGTCCTCCATACATCTGGAATCAATCGGCATCAAACTGGCCAGAATGAAGCATTTTAAAATGATTTTAAATGTGCTGGACTGAACATTGAAGTGTGTCGTAACAGCGCCGTCTGTGTGTCCACAGCGCCTCACGTGGAGGTCACGAAGCCTCTGCAGGACGTGGAGGTCAGAGAGAAAGAATCTGCTAAGTTTGAATGTGAAGTGTCCCGCGAGTCCGCAAAGGTGAGACCTGCCGACCGTCCTCATAAGCACACGAATAAAGTTCTTTTTAAAATTTCTGGCCGTTGGGTTACGAAATGATCAACCTGACGATCGATGACAGAACATCGTCACAGTGAACTGACTGATGCTTTCCTTCAGGTTCGCTGGTTCAAGGATGGCAGCGAGATCAGGAAAGGAAAGAAGTACGAGATCATCGCTAAGGGAGTCCAGAGGATCCTCATCGTCCACAAGTCCGTGTTTGACGATGAGGCTGAATACGAATGTGACGCCAGGACCTCCAAGACCTCCGGCATGCTCACTGTCATTGGTGAGGAACAAATATTCAGTAATTTATGCATTCTGTTAAATGTAGAAATGAACCCAATCATAAAATTACAAACTTTCTGGTATCAAGCTGGCAACTACAAAAGAACTATGAAATGAGTCCTGAGCAGGCAGCAGAGACTGTGAGACATTGATTCATTATTCAGGCCACGTTTAACCCCGTCTGGTCCACATTAACCCTTCTGCTGTTGTGTGTTTGGTCACAGAGGAGGCAGCCAGGTTCACCAAGAACCTGTCCAACGTAGAGGGAACAGAGACAGACAGCGTGAAGATGATCTGCGAGGTGTCGAAGGCCAGCTCCGAGGTCACATGGTACCGAGGAGACGAGGAGCTGCCGGAGGGCGGGCGCTACGAGCAGGTCATGGATGGACGCAAGAGGATCCTGATCATCCAGGACCTGAGAATGGAGGATGCCGGAGAGTACAACTGCAGGCTGAGTCCCACTGTCAAGACGTCCGCCATGCTCAAACTCAACGGTGAGAGAAGAGGAAAAATGATAACTTGATGTTACTTCATGATGTGATGACATGTTTCCTGTTGAAGGAGGATGTTTGGCTGCAATATGTTACAGTGAGGAATCAACTCTGAATGTAAACAAATGAGCCATCGGAGAGCAGCAAGTACAGATACAGTGAGACGTTTGTCCTCTGTCATGTTGACATGTTGAGCAAACAAAGATAATAATAGATATTATTAGCTTAAAGACTGGAAACAGGTCTTGTTAAGATAAGATAGGACTTTATTGATCCCACTTTATACGATTGAGTGCAACATGTGCTCACCACAGTTTCTTGGAATGTCATGAAACATGAACACTGGCCTTAATTTTCTTCCTCTTTGCAGAACTTGCAGCTGAGTTCATCGCCCGTCCTCAGAACCAGGAGGCGGTGGAAGGCGAGAAGGCCGAGTTCACCTGCTCTGTCTCCAAAGACACCTATGAAGTGAAATGGTTCAGAGGTGACAAGGAGATTGAAGCCGGGGACAAATACACCATCATCAGCGAAGGAAAGAGACGAGCTCTTATTGTGAAAAACTGTGAGCTGAAGGATGAGGGAGGCTACGTTGCCCAAATCGGCAGTGTAAAAGCCTCAGCTGATCTGTTTGTGATTGGTAAGTCTTGTATTTACTTTTTCCACATCTTGATTTAATTATTTCAGAGAGAAAGTTCAGTTTGAATAAGTTTGTCTCTTATTTCAGAAAAACTGAGGATCATCACGCCAATCAAAGACACAGAGGTGAAGGAGGGAAGTGAGATCGTGTTCAACTGCGAGACGAACACAGAAGGAGCAAAGGCCAAGTGGCTGAAGAACGAGGAGACCATATTCGAGAGCAGCAAGTACATGATGGCTCAGAGGGACAATGTCTTCTCTCTGAGGATCAGAGATGCCCAGAAGGCTGACGAGGCCAGCTACACCATCAGCCTGACCAATCAGAGAGCAGAGCAAGCCAAGTGCACCGCCAGCGCTAAAGTTGCAGGTACATAACAGGACAGTTTCTGTTTTTTTATTGTGTTCCAGTTCAGAAGATAAAAACAGATTTCAGATTTCTCTTAAAGACGCATTCTGACCTAAACTTTTAAATGTTGCTAAGAGATGCAAAATGGTCACAGGTGACACGGCTCTCTGTGGCGTGAATGGTGAATTATGGCTAAGTATAAGGGGTACCTTTTCATGTTTCTGTGCCCAACGTCAGATTGTTTCATGAGCAAATGTACATTTATAAAAAGAAAATCAGCATTATTCTCCGTGTTCTCACTCTGTGTCTCCACAGAGGAGAAGCTGAAATTCCTGGATCCCATCGAGGACATCGAGACTCAGGAGAAGAAGACCATCAGCTTCATTTGTAAGGTGAACCGGCCCGAGGTGACCGTGAGGTGGATGAAGGCCGGCCAGGAAGTGACGCTCAGCAAACGCATTGTCTACAGAGCCGACAACCTCAAACACACCCTGACCATCAAGGAATGCGTGATGGAAGACGAGGGCGAGTACACGGCCGTGGTTGGAGACGACAAATGCGCGGCCGAACTGATCATCAGCGAGGCGCCGACGGACTTCACGGCACAGCTAAAAGACCAGACCATCACTGAGTTTGAGGACGCCGAGTTCACCTGCAAGCTGAGCAAGGAGAAGGCTGTGGTGAAGTGGTACAGGAATGGACGAGAGATCAGAGAAGGACCCAGGTATCACAGATCAGCTTCATAAAAACTTTGGTCTTTAATGGAATTCACACAGGCCAGCAGCACAGACCATGTTAAAGATGTTAAACAACACAAACCGTCACATAAATATATATATATACACACACGCATTCACCTCAACACACCTAAATACATCAAAAACACAGGCCAGGATACAGAACGTGAATTACAAACACTATTTCTTGTCTCGTTTTATAGTTATGGATTATTCAGGAGTCACAGATCAACAATTAGTTTATTTGACCTTTAATAAAACAATATTACCCCAACGTTAATACCAACAAAAAGAAATGAAAAGAGAATGACGTGCTGGTCAAAGTCACACAAGGACGGAAAGCCACCAGGGCCAAACAAAATGCAGGCCTGTCAGAACTGAAGGTGCCTCCAACACAAAGCAACATTATAAACTAAATCAAACAGAATCAAAGAAAACAGGACTTCTAGATCCACCAATTCAAAACAAAAACAGTGAATAACACATTATAGTCAGATGCACATTATGACCAGCAGGGGGAGCACATAACAAGCCCCTCCTTGGATATTCTCTTACGTTTCGTGAACATTGTTATTGTACGTGTCTCACAGATATCACATGGAAAAAGAAGGCAAAACGTGCAGACTGATCATCAAGGTGTGCAGACCTGATGATGAATGTGAATACGCCTGTGGTGTGGATGAGAGGAGGACCAGAGCCAGGCTCTTTGTTGAAGGTAAACTCTTAAAATCTCTTCATCTCGACTGAGGTGAATATTTCTCTTTGGAATCGTTATCTATGACATGTTTGTTTTTTTTCCTACAGAGACCCCAGTTGAAATCATCAGACCTCCTGAGGACATGTTTGAACCTCCAGGCTCAGACATCGTGTTTGAGGTGGAGCTCAACAAGGACAGAGTGGAGGTGAAGTGGATGAGGAACAACATGATCATCGTCCAGGGAGACAAATACCAGATGATCAGCGAGGGTAAAATCCATAGACTGCAGGTCTGTGAGATCAGACCTCGAGACCAGGGAGAGTACAGGATTGTTGCCAAAGACAAGGACGCCAGAGCCAAGCTGGAGCTGGCAGGTGAGTCAGCACTGAGATACTCATCATACAAACTGACCCGCAATGGACTCATGAATGGAGACGGACCTCAGTGATATCAAGAACACAAAAAAGCTTGGAATCAGAAGCTGGATTGAAATGTATTTCAAGTGAAAAATGGCAAAACCTTCCTCACAATATCTCAAAATCATGATATCATTGATTAGTACAATTCATTTTGCCAATAATAACTAAAACGCAGTTTGAGATGTGTGGAATCAGCAGTTGCTCCCATTCTGGAATAGAAATATTTAGAAGAATAGAGAAATTATAAGAAAAATAGAAAATAAGTATGTAAAAATATGTGCATCATATTACAGTGAAAAAACAACAGTGTAAATACTAATGCCGACTGATGAAAAAGCTCTTCTAATGAATCCTCTCATCTCTCTTCAGCGGCTCCAAAGATTAAAACTACTGACCAGAATCTGGTGACGGATGCCGGTAAGCCCTTCCTCATGAGCGTGCCCTACGATGCCTACCCTCGCGCCGATGCTGAATGGTTCTTCGAGGGCACCAGCCTGCCTGTCCAGAACATTGACACCTCCATCGACAAGACTGAGTACCGCCTTAAGAGCCCTACAAAAGAGGACCAGGGTCGGTACAAGGTGGCAATCAAGAACAAGCATGGCACGGGAGAGGCGTTCATTAACCTGGATGTGATTGGTGAGTCTATGAATTAAATCAATGACAGGTGATTGGATAGCTGCTAGCTCTTGCATCAGAAGTATGCCTGTCGAGTGTCAGAGGAGTTTGTAAATGTCATATTGTTTTTTTCCAGATGTCCCTGGACCCGTCAAGAACCTGAGAGTGGTTGACACCGCTGATGGTGAGGTCAGTTTGGCCTGGGAGGAACCTGAGAGTGATGGTGGAAGCAAGATTGTTGCATATGTGGTGGAGAGGCGCGATGTGAAGCGTAAGACCTGGACACTGGCTACAGACCGGGCTGATACTCCAGAGTACTGCGTCAGTGGCCTCCAGAGGGATTCCATGTACCTGTTCAGAGTCTGTGCCCGAAACCGCGTCGGCAGCGGACCTATCGTTGCCACTGAGGATGCTGTCCAGGCCAAGAACAAATTTGGTAAGAAACAACTTATCATACATTCACGTACAATCCCCAGGCTTCAGTCCAATCAAATCCTTCATGCTTTTTCTACCATCAGATGTTCCGGATGCACCGGAGAATGTTGCAGTTGGCACAGTGAACAAGTTCGGTGCTACTGTCATCTGGGAGCCTCCCAAGTTTGATGGTGGCTCAGAGATCACCGCCTATGTGATCGAGCTCCGCGACAGGACCTCCGTGAAGTGGGAGGCGGCCATGGTCTGTGGTGCCAACGATCGCTCAGCTGCCCTGAATGATGTGGTTGAGAACAAGGAGTACATCTTCAGAGTCCGAGCCGAGAACAAAGCTGGCATCGGCAGGCCCAGTGCCGCCACCAACCCCGTCAAAATAATGGATCCCATCGGTGAGTTCAAACCAGCCAATCGCATGTTTGTTTGATCTCTTGCTTGTAAAAAACATCAATCAATTTTCTTTGGGCTTTTTGTGTTGTGACTGTAGAGAGACCGAGCCCGCCTCTGAACCCGAACTTCAGTGACCAAATCAAGACGGCCGTCACATTAACCTGGGAGACGCCCAGCAGCAACGGCGGCAGCATGATCACCGGCTACATCATTGAGAAATGTGATGACGGCACGGACAAGTGGCTCCGCTGCAACGCCAGACTGTGTCCCGACCTCTCCTACCGGGTATGGAGCCTTTTCCTGGCAGATTTTATTGTCTTGTTCTTCTTGTTCTTGTTTCTTTTTTATTTACTTTGTTTATTTTTTTTGTTTCTTTTATGAAGCTCTATCTTTCAGCTGTGAATATTTGCTGGTTCATCAGAGCTGAGTTTGTTTTTATTGTCTTGTTCTCTTTAGGTGACTGGTCTGAAACCCGGTCAGAAGTACCTCTACAGAATTTGTGCTGAGAACGCAGCCGGTGTCTCTGATCCAGCTGAAAACATTGGACCATTGCTCGCAGATGACCCTCATGGTATGAGATAAATAGAATCAACACCAGAACAAGAAGTAAAATTAATGTACTGGGATTTAAATGCTGTTCATCTGTGAATAATTCAACTAAATCCTAAGTGAAAGAATTTTTCTATAGTTTCTAAGTCCTTCCCCAGAAACTTTCTAGGAAATTATTAAAAAATGTGGACCCATGCATTAACCTTTTTGTTCAAAACTGACGGTAAACTAGAATTTAGGAAGTTTCTGTGATTCCCGACTGAAGCACTGAAGTCATCCAGTAGATGGCAGTATAACTCTTCTCTGGAACTATTAAAACTTCTCTCTACATGACACGGAAACTTTTTTCTCTCCTGGCAGTTGGTCCAACCTTTGACCTGAGTGCTTTCAGGAATGGCCTGGAAGTCATTGTCCCTCAGCCTCTCACCATCAGAGTCCCCATCACCGGATACCCGACTCCCATCGCCAAGTGGACATTTGGAGAGAAGGAGCTGACCACCGCAGACGAGCGCAACTCCATGGTGACGAAGCCCACGTACACGGAGCTGACAGTCACGCCAAGCGTCCGCCCGGACAAGGGCACCTACACCCTGCAGCTGGGGAACGACGTTTCATCTGTCTCTGGAGAGATCGAAGTCAATGTCATTGGTAACAACGATTTCTCTTAAGTTCAAAATATAAATTTCATAATAATACGATGTGTAAGCAAATGCAACATACAGTATGTTAATACTTACACTGCGTTTATTTTAATGATAAGTAGACTGGTTTTGGAAGAGAATCATTTGTCTACTAAAGACCCTGGAAACTAAATTCCTCTCATATGGTAGATTAGCAACCTTGGGGGTGTATCCCACCGCTCATCCTATGCATACCGGGCAATACCATTTACAAGTTTTTTGTTGTTTTTTCATGCATTTATTGTTCGGTGCCTTTATTTTCTCAGCATGCCCCAGTGCTCCTAAGGACTTCAAGGTGGCTGAGGTAACCCGACACCACGTCCACCTGATGTGGGAGGCTCCAGAGCATGATGGAGGAAGTCCAGTCACCTACTACCAGATCGAGAAGAGAGAAGTGTCCCGCAAGACCTGGGCCAAGGTACATCTTAGTGTTTACCTTTGTAGTGCTGTCAGAGAATCTGTATTATGAGCTTCAGCAGCAGAATCTTTTCAATGCAGGCCTTTATAAATCTTAAACAGTGTTCAAAAAGAACAAAAAGTGAACTCTGGTTTGAATTCACTTTTGGTAGTACACATTGTGTCTGCATGAGTTGAAAATGCCTTTAGCAAAACAGTGTGTGATACTGTGACACAAAAGCAAATTCATGTTGAGTTTTCTTGAAAGGAAAGTAATAACACTGTGGGAGATTATGTTAAGATCTGGAAACATTTACCATTTATTTTATTTGATCAACACAGGCACAAATCAATAATCACGATCGCTCTTTTGGTTAAAGTTGACATATTTGTCACTAAGGTGTAATGCATCCATTCCTCATTCTTTAAATGATGCTTTTCCAGGTGGCTACCGGCGTCCTGGACCTGGAGCATACAGTAACAGATGTGATAGAAGGAAAGGAGTATCTGTTCAGCGTCACCGCCTGCAACAAATGTGGACCCGGAGAGCCGGCATATATTGATGAACCCGTCAACATCTCCTCTCCTGCCAGTAAGTATTTATTCTAACAGATTGAAATTGATTAGTTCACAGTGTAGCTAGCTTTATCAGATCAGAGCTAAAAACAAGGGAGTGCGTTTCTTTTGTTTCTGAGAAAATTTGGTTTTGTAGATTTGATTTTTTCACCACACACAAATAACTTTACACATATCCAGACTCTCATCTACATTATGTTTTTTTTCCCCCACAGCTGTACCTGATCCTCCTGAAAACCTAAAGTGGCGTGATAAGAGTGCCAAGAGCATCTTCCTGTCCTGGGAGGCTCCAAAGTATGACGGCGGTGCCCCAATCAAAGGCTACGTGGTCGACAAGTGTCAGCGTGGCACCGATAAGTGGGAACCCTGCAGTGACTCCATCCCTGAAATGAAGTAAGACTTCACAGTTTGTCAGTGAAAATGGTGTTTATGAAACTTTGTAATGATTGCTACAAAAGCTGAGTGTATCAATGCTTAGTGGTTCTCTTGGGCCCATTTTAGAGGTGTCCTGTTCTATATTTGGGACAATTATGTATTATACTGCATATGTTTTGTGCTTACAGGTTCCAAGTGACTGGCTTGATTGAGGGCCAGTGGTACGCCTACAGAGTCAGAGCTGTCAACAAACTGGGAGCCAGCCGACCATGCCGAGCCACTGATGAGATCCAGGCCGTCGATGCCAGAGGTAGACCTTCTTGTGCTCCTTCTAATCCCTCCAGACTGTATCCTCACCCCATCCTGTGTTAGTGGGACCAGGACAGGATGGGCAAAAGCACCACGTAGAAAGATCTCTCTCAATTGTGCAGAAGTGAAATCAGAATGGATCAGAAGTAGCAGTAATTGGATTGGGAGTACAAGTAATGGCATCAGGAGCAGGAGTTTTTGGAATCAGGAGTAAGATTGTTAAGATTTAGAGAAAGAGTGATGGGAATTATTTACTTACAGTAATTTTCTGCACAGGATGTGGAGTCTAAGCAAATCCTTTCCGTGTGTTTTTTCCCTTTTAACTATTCTTTAATAAATTCCAACAGAGCCTCCAGAGATCCAACTAGATGTGAAGCTGCTGGCTGGTCTGACCGCCAGGGCTGGTACAAAGATCGAGCTTCCCGCTGATGTCAAAGGAAAGCCAGATCCCCGGGTGAAATGGACAAAGGCTGACTTGGTCCTGCGGGCAGATGACCGCATTTCCATTGACACCCAGCCAGGACACTCCAAGCTGTCCATTGCCAACACCACTAGAGGAGACACCGCCACTTACATCATCGAGGCAGTCAACGCCTGTGGACGCGCCACCGCCACCATTGATGTCAACATTCTTGGTACAGATGCTGTCATGTAATAGAGCAGAAGAAATATATATAAAATAATACAAATCTAAAATAGAACCAACCAGAAATAAAGTTATCAATAACAAATTCAGTTTGTCAAGCTTGAATTTGTTGAAATGTCTCAAAATGGTCTGCTCCTGAAACTGAGAACCATCATTTTCATTTATATCTCCTCCTCTTTAGATAAACCCGGCCCTCCAGCTGCCTTCGACATCTCCGAGATCACCAATGAGTCATGCTGTCTGGCTTGGAACCCTCCCAGGGATGACGGTGGCTCGCCAATCACCAACTACATTGTGGAGAGTCGGCAGACTGACAAAGAGGAGTGGGTGAAGCTATCAGCCACAGTGAAACACACCACTTTCAAGGCTTGCAAGCTCACGGCTATGAAGGAGTACATCTTCAGGGTCAGCGCTGAGAACCAGTATGGCATTGGCGAGCCTGCAGAGCACACACCAATCATTGCAAAGTATTCCTTTGGTATGTGTTTTTTACACTTGTCTAACTATCATTAATGGTGCCTTTTGAAGACTTGATGTGCCAGTGGTAACATATAAATACCCAATGACTGATCACAAAATTTTCAATCTCTTTCAGATCCTCCTGGTCCTCCAACCAGAGTCACTCCTTCTGACGTTGCCAAGGACGCTGTGACTCTGACCTGGTTCGAGCCAGATGAGGATGGTGGCAGTCCCATCACTGGATACTGGGTTGAGAAGTTCGATCCAGAGAGCGACAAGTGGATCAGATGCAACAAACTGCCCATTAAGGACACAACTTTCAGGTAAATAATTACAGGTGTCAAGTAACAGGGATTAGAATGAAAATTCATTAGCCAACGTGGTGCAAGATATTTGTGACCAGCCATGAGAAAACTAGCAACAGAGAGAGCTGTCTGCTCGGTAGCATGTTAGCCGGTGCAACCGGATGGCGGAGTCTGGTAGGACTAGGAGTAGGCTGAGGTCGAGTAACTCCTTAGCGTGTGCCGGGTTTAATTTGCAGATTGCTGTGTTGCCGATGTCAAAAAGAGTCCCACGGCTGTATGTTCGCATTGGGACAAACAAGCGCGACGAAAACATGAAATCACTCAAACACACAGACGAAGACCAACATGTAGACACCACATTACTGGCACCGGCATAACCAGAAGCTGCATAAATAGCCATGTGGTTCCCTTTAACGTGCAGCTGATTGGCCAAAAAAAGAACAGAAGCACGTGAATAGTCAAAGAAAGACAGTATGCTAATTTACTGTTGAATTGCCACACCCCCAACTAGGACCGTGAATTTCCGGTACAACAACCCAAATTCAAATACAAAGTTTACGGTTTTAAGGCCCCCAATACTGTTATTTGAAACATGGAGTGGCTTCTTCAGGATTTCAACTTACATATTCTGCAAAAAAGCGAAAATCACAAATTTTTTTTTTTTTTTTAATCAATTTTTCGTTGTTTACTCAACTTGCGCGGGGCCAACCTGTTGCTGGTTTTCTCGTGGCGGGTTTATGTGTAAATTATATATGAAAAAATAATGGATTATATATTTTCTAAACTCGTTTCCATGTGGGTGCAGGGTGAAGGGACTCCCCACCAAGAAGAAGTACAGTTTCCGTGTTCTGGCCGAGAATCTGGCTGGACCTGGAAAACCGAGTGCAGAGACCGATCCCATCCTCATCAAAGATCCCATTGGTATGTCACATGTCGATCAGTGCTCTTACTCTACTGAGGTTCAGTCAAAAACTGATGTAACAATGTGTTTTATAGTTTTATGTATTGTTTTATCAAGATTACAGTTTCATTGCTTAAATACCATAACAGCTGCATCAAACTGTGAAAAACTTGGATTGTTCTTCAGTGGAAAATTAAGCTCAATTATTTCATCAGCAAGATACTGGAAA
Source organism: Chaetodon trifasciatus (assembly GCA_037975065.1). NCBI lineage: Eukaryota > Metazoa > Chordata > Actinopteri > Chaetodontiformes > Chaetodontidae > Chaetodon > Chaetodon trifasciatus. The sequence goes on along the minus strand of JBBMOE010000055.1, from coordinate 2,848,484 downwards.
AGATCATTTCAGTCCAAATTAATGCCTTTCTGAAAGAAAATAACATTCTGGAGGAATTTCAGTCAGGCTTTAAAAGAAACCACATCGGAACTCAAAGGGATGCAGACTTGTCCATTACACCCCAAAGCTCTGGGACAAACTACCTACAAATATCAGGGAAGCAGCTGGCTGTATAATTTTAAAAGAAAGCCAAAGGACACTTTGGCGCTCCTGGGTTCATCCTTTGATGACCCTTCCACAAAACCTTTAGACAATCCGGTGGTGCGCAACACCGTTAAAATATGGACCCAGTTTGTAAGTCCTTCAGCCTAAGGCGCCTTTCCCTCCTGAGCCCAACTGCCTCCAATCACCTTTTCCTTCCCTCGTGTTCTGATTCATCCTTTAAGACCTGGCATGGGAATGGTATCAAATGCTTTGTAGACCTCTTTGTGGACAGATGTTTTGCCTCCTTCAACCAACTGTCTGTCAAAAACAACTTGCCAAAAACCCGCTTTTTTCGATATTTACAGGCTAGACAGTACACCCACCTACCTAGCTTTCTCTTAAAACCAGATACCAACCCTATAGACACCTTTCTTTCCTTTGACCTGCTATCTAAAGGTGCAATGTCTAAAATATACAAGAACATTCAACACTGTTGCGCCCATCCCTGGATAGGATTAGATCGGCCTGGGAACAGGATCTGGGACCCATGTCTGATGACCAGTGGGACTCTCTATTATGGGCAATACACAAAACCTCACTCTGTGCAAGACATGGCCTGCTTCAGTTTAAAACTGTCCACCGCGCTCACATGTCTAAGACTAAGATGTCTAGTTTCTACCCTAATCTAAGCCCAAAGCCCTGCTGGCAAAACCGGCAACGGTATCCTTTTCCACATGTATTGGTTGTGCCCCAAAATACAATGGAATTACAATTAGAATTACAATTGGAACAATGTTTTCAATACTCTATCTAAAATATCAGACAGGGATTTCGTTCCTAGCCCTACTGTAGCTCTATTTGGCATTTCCACGGATGGTGGCCCACATTTGACATCTAGTGAGCAACACATGGTTGCTTTTGCCTTGCTTTTGGCAAGACGCACTATGCTGAGCCAGTGGCTCCAGGACGTAATGTCCTGTCTCAAGTTGGAGATGCTGTGCTTCTCCATTCACAGCTCAGAAAAAAAGTTCTATAAAGCATGGGATCCATTTTTATCATATTTTCATAATACCCAAATAACATGAACTTGAAACTGGCTTGGTTTTGGCCCTTGACATAAACATTTACCGCCTACCTTTGCCATCAGTTAATCTCTAGAGCTGTGCCTGAAAATACTCTCAGTACTGCAAGGAGGGGTGGGGTGTGGGGGGAAGGGTGTTATGTGCGGGGTTGTTCATTGTTTGTGTTAAACCCTGCACTCATTGTCTTGTTTTGTTTTGTTTTGTTTTCTTCTGTTTAAATGAGGATCTACTGTTTACTCTGTCATCACTATTCACATATTTGTCTGAAAAATCCAAATGAAAATATTTGAAATTGAAAGAAAGCCAAAAACTTCTCTCTTCACTTTAGCCTTTAACTAGCGATGACTTCCTGATGCAGGCCTGAAACTTTATTTTGCTGCTACTGTTCATTGGGTTTAATTCTTCATCCTATTTTACATTAATTTTCTATTGCTTTTTTTTAGGTTAATTCTGTCTTTCTATGTGACGTGCTTGCTGCGTCTGTTTTCTTTGTTGTAAAACACTCTGAGTTGTATTTGTTGTGTGAAAGGTGTTAGACAATAATTTATTGGTTAATCTTGTTGTTGTTGTTGTCATTAAGAGTAATCGGATCAGGAATAAGACTAATGCAGAGAGTCACTGGATGATTATTAGATAACCACACTCTTCTTCAGATCCTCCATGGGCACCTGGTAAACCTGTCATCAGGGACATTGCCAAGACCTCAGCTCTGCTGGCATGGACCAGACCAGAGCACGATGGCGGGGCAAAGATTGAGGGCTACATCATTGAGTTCCAGAAGACTGGAAGCGAGGAGTGGATCCGCATTGCAGAGGACATTCCTCAGACTGAGCACCAGCTGCAGGGCTTGATGGAGAAGCAGGAGTACTCATTCAGGGTCAAGGCCATCAACAAAGCTGGCGAGAGTGAACCCAGCGAGCCCAGCGACCCTGTGGTCTGCAAGGAGAGACTTTGTAAGTCCAACTTTGGGGCAGTCGGAGGGTGGGCAGCACAGCAGGTTGTGTCTGAAAGGATTGTAGTCTTTGAAAAACTCCTGTTTTTCTTATGATAACCATGTGTCCTTGAGTTTATCCAGTGGACCAACTTGCAAAATTACTAGCTAATTAAGTTAAGTTAGTTTGAGTTAAAGTTGTCAAAATGTAAAGTTGAAGGCTTTATTTTGCCCTGACAGCATTTTTTTTTTTAACTTTATCCAAAGAGATTTTTTTAATTAAAAATACCTCTTCTTCTAGTTCCTCTGAAACTCATACTGTATCTCAACAAGCAACACTGAAAAAGCAGAAAAAAATGTTACCATTCTTGCAACGAGACCAGTATAAAACCTCTCTGAAACAAAGGGAAAGGCACCCACTCCTCTTCATCCACTTTGTGGTGTTTGGGTTTCAAGAAATCAATTTCTACGCTGAAATAATACACAATTAGATAAACACTACCTGCCTTTCATTCACTTTTTTCTGTTTTCCATTCAACAGACCCTCCATCTGTACCTCAGTGGCTAGAGGTGACAAACATCACCAAGATCAATGCCGATCTGAAGTGGCAGGCTCCCAGCAGTGACGGAGGCTCGCCCATCACCAACTACGTAGTAGAGAAGAGGGACGTGAGGCGGAAGACCTGGCAGGCTGTGGACACCACTGTCAAAGAGCTGAAGTACACAGTTTCTCCTCTTAATGAAGGATCGCTCTATGTGTTCCGTGTTGCTGCCGAGAATGCCGTGGGAATGGGTGAATTCTGCGAGCTGGAGGACGCTGTACTTGCAAAGGACACATTCAGTACGTTCTAAACAGTTATCACCACCATCATCATCATTATCTGTCTTTTAAAATATAGTCAGTGTGGATTTTCATTCACTCCTCAGTTACTTGAGTTCAGTCAGTTTAGCTTGAATAGAAATGTTGCAACATGTTTGTAAAGAATTCCAAACAATCACTGAACTTTGATTTGATGTGTCCTGCACCCACATAATGATTCCAGGTGATTTTGGTGAGCTGCTGAGAGCTCTAATGCCACCATCTGGACAAAATTTCCCGTTGCCAAACATTTCAATCTGTGACAATATATCTCAAAAACTAATGTCTGGATTTCAAGGAAGTCTGCTCTCCATAGGATGAGCGCCCTTCATATTTTAACGACCCATAACTTTCCTCTTGCACCACCTTCTGGAACATCTTTAGTTTCATTTGTGAAATATATATCATCACAATAATGTTTGTCCTGTGGTAGTCAATGATTAGCAGTCCATTTCAAACAGAGATAAATTTTTATGTCCTGATGCAAGAAAGGCCTAGTGGTTAGTATCAGGACTTTAGACGATCAGTGTTATATGTTCTTCATTTCAAGACTGTTAATAGGGCTGCAAAGGAAAGAAGCTACAGACAACCAATCTAGTATAAGCATTAATGTTTGTCATGTTCTTTGCAGCAACTCCTGGACCTCCTTATGCCCTGACAGTGGTCGAGGTCACCAAGAGACATGTGGAGCTGAAATGGGAAGCTCCCAAGAGCAATGGTGGAAGACCCATAACCAAGTAAGGCTACAAACTGCTGTAAAACTAGTATAGACTGCTATAAGACAGGATATATTATAAATGAGATGAGACCCACCCTAACAGAGAAGAGAGGGTGGTGAACAACTCTAGAAACATAGTTTAGGTCTGCCTTTATGCTGTTCTTGATGCCAAATACAGTTGGAATATTAAACAAGACAATCATCTTTCGTGTCTCAGGTATGTGATTGAGAAGAAAGAGAAGCTGGGAACGCGCTGGCTGAAGTGCTGTAAGACTCCAGACAAACAGACCCAGTTCAAGGTGATAGACGTGGATGAAGGGTCTGAGGTGCAGTTTCAGGTCAGAGCTGAGAATGAGGCTGGAGTTGGAGACCCAAGCGAACCCACTGAGATCCTCACCATCGAAGATCCAACCAGTAAGAGACATTATTATAGCAAACACAGATCTATGGATTTGTTCTTGTGGTATTTTGCTAATGAATGTAGATAACTTTTTTAAATCTGTACAATATAGTCAGGAAGAAACCATTTCAGATGTAAAATGACACATCTTTCTCTCCCCAGGCACTCCATCTCCTCCTCTAGAAGTGACCATCCCTGACGCCAGCAGGGAGCACATCAACGTCACCTGGAAGCCTCCAGCCAAAGACGGTGGCTGTCCAATCACAGGCTACCATGTGGAGGTGGCCGAGGCCCGTCCTGAGCTGAAGTGGCTGAGGGTCAACAACAGACCCGTCAAGGAGCTGACATTCAAGATCGATGACGGAATCAAACCTGAGAAAAAGTACGTCATCAGGGTCCGTGCCATCAACTCTGTTGGCGTGAGCGATCCATCCGAGATCTCCGACAAAGTCTTCACCAAGGATCCTGACTGTAAGCACTGACAGAATTTAAGAGATGTGCAGCCAAAACAGTGATAATCTACCCTAAATAATAATCTTTTCTCTGGTCCCAAGGTGCTCCAACCATGGATTTGGAGGCACAGGACGTAGTCGTGATCGAGGGTGAGAAGCTGCACCTGAACATCCCCTACAGGGCTATTCCGACACCGAAGATGGTTTGGCAGAAGGACACAGTGGAGTGTAAGGCTGATGACCGGCTCTCCATGACTGTGGAGATGAACAGCGCTCACTTGGAGCTGCTCAAGTGCACACGTGCTGACGCCGGTGCCTATGCCATCACCCTGGAGAACAGTCTGGGAGCCGCCACTGGGACCGTCAATGTCAAAGTCATTGGTAGGATGTCCTTCATGTAGCTGTGCTTGAGAAATAAAACACTGTTCTTAATTCATATGTCACTGATGTTGTGCAGTCCAGTAATAATGTCTTTTTCTAAACCAGTGCAAAAGTTGGTTTCCTAACAAAGATTTTCAATCAAATTGTCATATTTTATTTTAGTCTTTCACTGGAAACAGACAAGCAACAGTCATCCTCTGACACATTTATGCTTCCCACCTGAACCCTGCAGGACTCCCCGGTCAGTGTAAAGACATCACCTCCAGTGACGCCACCAAGAACTCCTGCAAGATCAGCTGGGAGGCTCCGGAGGACGATGGTGGCACCCCGATCATTAGCTACACCCTGGAGCGGCGTGAGGCCTCCAAGAAAACCTACATGCCTGTGATGACGGGAGAGAATATCATGACCTGCACTGTCAAAGATCTTTATATCAACTGTGAATACTACTTCAGAGTGAAGGCTGTCAACAAGGTTGGAGCCGGGGAATATCTGGAGCAACGCAACCCAGTCATCACAGAGGAAGTCAAACGTAAGTCATGTTTTTTACCCAATAACATCAGTAAGGATTCATCTGTTTTATCGGGTGTGAGCATGTTAGCATACTGACATAAGCACATAGCTCAGGTAAAATCTCACAGATCTGCTAGACTCTAATCTTAGTCTGTAAAATTGGGTTAATACAAGCAATAGTTATAGAAATTACCTACAACTTTAGTGTCCACTCAATAGAAAACATGATTTTCAGTTGGGAGTCAGGTGAGTGAGCCAGCTGGAGCATTTTCAGATCAACCAATAGGTGGTCCACAAAAGCAAAATGAGTGTATCTCCTTAACCTGTCAATAAAAAGATAAAACAGGGTACATATACTCTAGGGTTATGTTAAACCTAGTGGTCTTGGCAATGAATACCATTCAGACATTTACTGTATGTTATTAACATAACAATTGCTCCACAGAGAAACCAGACCCACCAATCCAGGTGGAGGCTCACGATCCAACATCCAAGTCCATCACTGTCACTTGGAAGGCTCCGGACAATGATGGTGGCTGTCCCATCCAGGGTTACATCTTGGAGAAGATTGAAAAGGATGGTGACCGCTATGAGAGGGTCACCCCGAGCCTCGTCCCTGGTTTCTCCTATGTGGTAACGGGCCTGAAGGAAGACATGGAGTACCAGTTCAGGGTTCGAGCCGAGAATGCTGCTGGAGTCAGTGAGCCATCCCGCAGCTCACAACCCATCAAGGCTGCAGACCCCATGGGTATGAAAGACTACGAACACTTTCAGATAATTTATTTACCAGGGGAAAGCATCAGACCTGCCTAAATTCCATAACTCATCTTCCATTTTCAGAAAAACCAACGGTCACCCTGCATGCACGTGTGCAGTCTGGTGTGTGCATTAAGAAGGGCGAGGAGATCAGAATTGAGGCCTTCATCTCCGGATCCCCATATCCTAAGGTAACCTGGCTGAGGAACAACGAGGATGTCACCAAAGAGCCGACCAAAAAGGTTGTCCCTGTGGTCAAGAGGAAAAAGACCAAGGCTAAGGTTTGTGTCCTTAGAGAGATGAAAGAGTCCTATCTGTTTCAGTGTATTTCCATAAATTCTTTGAGGAATTAATTGCTTATTTGTTACCTTCAAGGTTCCAGAACCAGAGGAGGAGTTTGTGACTCCTCTGCGTGAGCGTCTGGGTCTGGATCAGACCAAGAAGGGTCAGTCTGTGGTGATGATCCGTGATGCTGTCAGAGCCGACCATGGAAACTTCACCATCCAGGTGGAGAATACTCACGGTGTTGCCGCCGCCTCCTGTGTTGTCAATGTCCTTGGTAAGACAGAAGTTTATTTTTTATGAGTTTCTATCCTGATACCTGAACCTGCTCCTCAGGGGGGCTCCTCATAGTCCTCAGTATGTTTTAATCAGCTTAATTATGGTTGAAATTGGTCATCAGTTAAACATAAATATTTTTAAAAAATGTAACTTTATAAACTTTAATCCTCCTGAGATTCAACTTTGACCTGACATCTGCTCTGCCACAGACAAACCTGGGGCGCCAATCAACTTCACTTTTGACGAGATCAGGAACACCTCGGTCATCTGTAACTGGGAGCCTCCCGAGGATGATGGCGGCAGTGAGATCCTGAACTACATCCTGGAGAAGAAGGACAACAAGAACGATGAGATCGGCTGGATCACCATCACATCAACCCTGAAGGGCACCAGCTTCCCTGTCACCAAACTCATCGAAGGGAAGGAGTACATCTTCAGAGTCACTGCTGAGAACAAGTTTGGCTGCGGGCCACCTTGTATTTCTGACCCACTGGTTGCCAAAAACCAGTTTGGTGAGTAAAGAACAGAAAATATACTTTAGCACAAATGAAAACTGAATGGGTATATTTTAGAGCTGTCAATCGATTAAAATATTTAATCGCGATGAATCTCATGAATGTCACAGTTAACTCGTGATTGATCACAAATTAATCGCCCATTTTTATTTATTCTAAATGTCCCATTAATTATCATTTAATGCTCTTATCAACATGGAAAAGTGGACAGGTTTGCTTTGTGCAAATGTTTTATTGAAAACAACAGCGTGTAGTGTTTTATTTCACACTAACATTCTCACTTTGAGCAGTCGTTCACATCTGAAGCAAAATCTCTCAGTTTAACACTCAATAAACAGATGACAACAATAAATACCTGGTTAGAAAAAGCCCTTCAACAACCCTTTCTAAGGATCAAAACAGGCTGATCAAGATGAAGTGACACAGCGCACATCATTGTAAACTAGGACTCAGCCTGTAGTGCAGTTAAACCAGGCTTAAACTCTCCTTTCTTAAGTGTCTTTGAACATACGAGCAGTCAGACTGTACTGCTCTTCTGTTTGTTCACCAGAGGCTGATCAGCCAGCCTCTTATTTCTCTGCACAGAGAATGAACATTACTGGGCTGTGGCTGCAGTCGGCTCGTTCTTATTGTGGTGTCCACGTGTCTCTGTGGAAAGACGTCCATTGTCTCCTGGTTTTGACAAGGAGGCGGCGGAGAATTGGCGTCCGCCGTGTGTTTGTCCATCAAGTGGTATTTCAGACTGGATGTGCTGGTGATAACTCAGTTCACACCAACAACACACACAGATAACTTTGGTCTCGTCAGTCGACCCATCAGGTAACTTTCTCAAACTAAACTTTCCATTCAGAATCTTGTTCGCGTCCATTTCGGCGTTTGGCGCTCGACATCCGCACAAACCGGCGGCCGACTCTTTGACAGCGAGCGAGCAGGCGAGACCAAACATTGACCAAACAAGCAGTGGCCACAGCTTATAAAAAACTACAATTTCACTCGGTCACAAAGAGCGTTAATCTCGCGATAAAAAAAATTCTGCCGTTAAAATTGATTTGCGTTAACGCGTTAATAATGCAATATTTTTGACAGCACTAGTATATTTTGTAGATTTTAACAATAATCCCATGAAAAGAAATAAATTATGCACACATTTCTTCTTTTTTATGCACAAATTTCTTACTCACCACAAATCACCAATTTTCTATCTTACTTGAATATTTTTTAATTAATTAAGAATATGTAAACTTGTTAATGTGACTTATATCATTCATCTACTATCATTTCAAGAAATTCTTCTGATAAATTATTCTAATTAAAATTGTACATTATAATAGTTTATTTTAATTACTAATACTTCATTCAATAATAAAATCTCCCAAAATATTATATAAAAAATAATTATAAAAATCTGTCTTTTTTTGTCACCAGATGTCTCATCAATGAAGAGATAATTAAATATTACGATCATAAAACAAATGAGTTTGAGTTATTATGTATTAAATATTTTGTAAATTTTGTTAATGAAACTGTTTCTTTTTATATATTCTCTTATATTCTTCATAAACTTTTTTTAATTGTTACTAATTGTTTTATGTGATAAATAAAATTCCCAAATTAATTATTGACTTTGGCAGCACCTGGTGGTTATATCAAGAATGGCACATTGAGACCCATATCTTCTTCCCTTTTCCTCACCCCCAAAACCCCAGATCCTCCAGACGCTCCCAACACCCCTAGAGTCCACGAGGTGACAGCAAGCAGCGCCCACATCTCCTGGCATGAGCCGAAGGACAACGGCAGCCCGATCCTGGGCTACTGGATCGAGAGAAAAGAGGTGAACAGCAAACACTGGACCCGGGTCAACCGCGCCCTCCTCAACTCTCTGGAGGTGAAGGTCTCTGGCCTGATGGAGGGACTCACCTATATCTTCAGAGTGTGTGCAGAGAACCTGGCCGGGCCCGGGCCCTTCAGCGAGCCCACCGATCGCATCGTTGCCATGGATGCCATCCGTAAGTTTACTCTCTGTGATTATAAAAGTGTAATTTATTCTAGTTTGATTGCCCTCTTTGCAGGAACCCATTGGTTTGGGTTTCCGTGGATTCATCATTGCTTCTGACTGAAAATAGAGAGAGAGAGAGAGAGAGAATGGATTTCATTGTCCTTGATCAGTCATTTTAAGGCTCCCCTAACATCAGATCAATAAGATTATCCAAAATGCTGGAATGCAGGTGTCAAATGCATTATTACCGAAATCTTTATGAAATGCTACCTTAAATTTAATAATTAATCATTGAATTAATAATAAATACAGATTATTAATTAAAAAGTATTACATAGAAATATAAACTGCCACAATGTAATCACAACTTCAAAGACCAAAGCACTATTTTTGCATAGTTACTCCTGTAAACCACTTTCCAAAGCAAACTGAGTTTGATTTCAGTCCTTCCTGGCAGCTGTTGCTTTCATTTATTTCCAGTTCACTCAGTGAGCTGAAGTCGGTTGTATAGCGCACTTAAATAACTTAAAACCTGCCTCGAAGGAAGCTGAACACCAAAGATGTATTCAGTGGCATTGCAAGGGTCTCTTGGGGCTCCAAGCAAGAAATCCCTGGGCCCCCCACCTCACCCATGCACGCTGCAAAAGTTTGGTTTTTGCACACATAAATGCATAATTTCCGGGACATTTGAGATGAATACTGAAAAAATAGATTAGTGGTCGTCAAAGTGAGAGCCCAGGCCTATCAATAATCATCGTTGTAAATAAGTGGCCGGGGCCCCCCTAGTGGTCGGGGGCTCCAAGCAACTGCCTGGCTTTCCTGTCCGCAAGCTCCGCCCCTGGATGTATTCATAGAGGAAGTATAGTACATGAAGAAGTCAATCAAATATTGTCCTGTGACCTATGTCTGATAATTTCCACAAAAAAGTAACTGTCATTGTCACCCCCTACTTAGTGCCTCCTGGCCCCCCCACCCCCTGGATCGTCGACACCGGTAAGGACTTTGTCATTGTGGCTTGGAAGCCCCCTCTGTTCAATGGCGGAGGAGACATCCTGGGATACCATCTCGAGAAGGTACAGAAAATTAATACAGTAACCTGACCAAATTCAAGGACTCAAATTTACTTAACTGATGTATCTGCAGGTAAAATGTCTTTCCAAGTCTTTGACCTGAGTCTGTGACATTAATGTCCAAGCCTCTTGTTTTCTGATCGCAGGTTCTGGCTGGAGAGAAGGATTGGACTCGCAGCACAGAGTACAGGTGTAAAGAGCTGACGTACACTGTGACCGGTCTGACTGAGGGAGCAGATTATTACATCCGTGTCATCGCCATCAATGACGCCGGTCCTGGAGCTCCCGGTGTGACCGAACCTGTCACCGTCAAAGAGCCTGAAGGTACAGACAGTTTTATTATTGGACAGGGAACAACAATGTGCTAATGTACCTTCTGGCATTAAGAAAAGATGAATGTTTAGTTTGTTTTATAATTGCCTCAAAAAACGAGTTAAAAATTAAATTTCCACTCTCTGTGCTGCTGCTTCACAGTGAAATCTGTCCCACATCATTTGATACTTTCACTGTGAAGTAGCTGCAGGAAGTGTTATGACCATAAGAAACATGTTCTTAATTTAATACATTTCATCCACTGAGGCTGACTCGTCTCACTATGCATGTCCTTCAGAAACTCCCACTGTGGACTTTGATGCCTCCGTGAAGAATGGTGTGATCATCAGGGCTGGCGAGTCACTGAAGCTTCCTGCTGTAGTGACTGGCCGACCCCAGCCCGAAGTCAAATGGACCAAAGACGAAGCTGAAATTGACAAGGAGCGGATGATTGTGGAGACGGAGGGCAAGAACAGCACTCTGTTTATCAAGAAGGCGATGAGGGCAGATCACGGGAAGTACCAGATCTCTGGCACCAACAGCAGCGGCACCAAGACCGCCGAGACCAGAGTGGATGTTATGGGTCAGTGATGAATGAATACATAACAGTATCAACACTTCACAGGAAAAGTCTAGTGGATCCCAAACATACAACCTCTTAAGCAGTTGGGGTTCACTCTGTTTTCTGAAAAACGTTCCATTCATACATATTCAAATAGTTTGTACTAAAATAATTACTTTTTAGAGTACTGAATTTATACAAACTTTTACATTCTAAGATTATCCAAGGTACCACTCATAGGAAAAATGTCTGAGACCCCATATCTGACATCTTTACTTGCCTGTGTTTCCATAGACGTCCCCGGGCCAGTGGTAGACCTTAAGACAGTCATGGTGACCAAGAAGAACATCACCCTCACCTGGTCTGACCCCGTGGACAACGGAGGCAGTGATATTATTGGCTACGAGGTGCTGAGGAAGGACGCCAAGATGAAACTCTTCCGCCAGCCCATCGAGACAGCGTCCTGCAAGTGCGACATTCAGGGCCTGCTGGCTGGCGAGGAGTACGACTTCAGGGTCATTGCCAGGAACAAGTACGGTGACGGAGCTCCAGCTGACCTAGGACCCATCCTGGCCGAGGATCCCAAAGGTAAATCCATCAAAATTTGACTGACTTTGTACATAAGATGACATTTTTCTGACAAAATATAGCAAAGAAACAACTTTTAAGATTTATGACTCTAAGTGGCTTTTTGAAACATTTGTCAATTGTCACTCCTCCATAATGTTCCAGGTACTCCATCTGCTCCCGAAAAGCTGCACTACACTGACAGAAGCAAGACCACCATCACCCTGGCTTGGCAGCCACCTCGCACCGATGGTGGCAGTCCCATCAGAGGCTACTATGTTGAGAAGATGAGGTCCGACAGCAATGAGTTTGATGTGGCAAACCGGAAGATCTTCACAGAGTGTTGCGGGACCATTGAGAACCTGTCAGAGAACCAAGAGTACCAGTTCCGCGTCAAAGCCGTGAACGAGGTTGGGGACGGAGATCCATCCAAGCCTATCAACGCCAAGATCCAGGATGATGAAAGTACAAAACTCACTTTTGAAAATAATGATAAAGAGAAACTTGATTTTTGGAAAGACTCAGTATTAAAAGTTTAGATTGAAACACACTAAGCAACAAAAAAACTGACAAATGTTTGTTTGTCCACAGTTGCTCCAGTTATAACCATCCTGAAGTTCTTTAAGAGAAACGCCATCATTGTGAAGAAAGGCTCCGCCATTGACATCCCAGCAGAGGTGAAGGGACTTCCTCTGCCAACACTCCAATGGATGAAGGACGACGTGGTGATTGAGAAGCCTGATGAAGAGAAGATGACAATGGAGACTGAGGAGGTGAGTGTTCCTGGATTTCACTCACTCTGTATGAATTATGTTTGAGAATGAGCTCTTCGCCATTAAAACCTTTATTCCAACAAAGTCTGGACTCTTTGTAAAACAAATAAACCAGTATCAGTCATTCACAATCCAACTGTGTTTACTGACAACAGTTTTCTGAAGTGTTCCTAAATCCATGTATTAATCTCCTTTATACAATCATGTGTTCACAAAGTGGTGAACATCACTCCATCCTCACTCGTGACTGAATGACTGAGCCTTTCCAGGATGCCCCTTTCATACCCATGTTGGAAACATGTTGCTGCATCGAATCCAGAATAAGCAGATATTTACAAAAATCAATGAAGCCGATAAGCTGAAACATGTCTTTTGTCATAGAGCATTAGCAAGTTATAACATTCTCTTTTATTGATGTTTCACGCAGCATACCTACTTCTTTGGAATCAGGGTTGTATATTTATTTGATCTTTTAAAGTGTGTTTCGAATTCCTTTTAAAGTTGCAATGTTTGTGAAGAACATTGAAGCTACTGCCTTGTGTCTAATATTTTGCTTTATAAATAAATAAATTTGTGTCGTTAGGTGGACCGGACAACTATGAAGACTAAAATTGCCATCCCAGAAACCGTCAGGCAGGACAAGGGCAACTACAAGCTGGTGGCTGAAAACTGCTACGGCAAAGCTCAACATGTCATCGGAGTCGAGATCCTTGGTAGGAAAATCTCCGTAACATAAGATCTTACACGTTTAGAAGTTCTTATCATCTCTGCATATTTAGCACGACAGTAACCCGACCCTGCATTTTCAGACCGCCCTCTTCCTCCGAGGAACATTGTTGTCTCAGACATCAAAGCAGACTCATGCTACCTCACCTGGGATGCTCCAGAGGACAATGGAGGCAGCGAGATCACCAACTATATTGTGGAGCGAAGGGACGCCAGCAAGAAGAAGTCTGACTTTGAGGTTCTTACCATCAACCTCATAGACAGGAGATACGGGGTGAGTCATGGCTGCAGAGCATGAAAATTAATCTGCTTCGATCCACTGATGCTAATTTAAAAAGAGGCAAATACTTGATCATCATGCAAGAGGTGATCTTCATTCTGACTCAGCCTTCAGTCGGTTGGAATTAATAAACTACAATTAATCAGTCAGGTTACTGCAGAATGTACAAAGATGTGCAATTTATGTGCAATATGAAAAACAAACTTCCAATTAGAAATTGAAAGTAATTAGTATTAGAACTTTTTCCAGGAAATTTCCAAGAAATTATTTGAAAATGATGATGAAATTACAGACCCATAAAACAGAGCATTACCAAAACTGTATCGATCAAAGGATCACATCTTTCTAATGTTGTTTTTTCATCTCATATTTGATGCTTTAAAACCTTAACAAAAAATAAGATGAGTGTTCCTGTTCTGCTCCTTCAGGTCTACAAACTGAACTTGAACGGTATCTACCAGTTCAGGATCAAAGCTGAGAACAAGTATGGCACCAGTGATGGCTGCGATTCAGAGAAAGTCCAGCTCAGGGATCCATTTGGCCTCCCCGGACCTCCACGCAACCCCAAAATAATTGCCAATACGGCAACCACCATGACCCTGACCTGGGATCCACCTCTGGACAATGGTGGCTCGACTATCCAGGGATACTGGCTGGAGAAGCGGGAGCGCGGCGCCGTGTACTGGGGTCGCGTCAACCGAGCTCCAGTCACCAAGCCAGCAGTGAAGGGTCTGCAGTACACCGTGCTGAAGCTCATCGAAGGAACCGAGTACCAGTTCAGGATTGCAGCCTGCAACGCTGCAGGAGTCGGGCCGCCCTGCGAGGCCTCTGAGTGTCGCTTTGCTGTGGATCCATGTAGTGAGTGTTAACTGCCAGAAAACCTTTTACAAGTTTCATCAATCAGTTGAAAGTTCGCATTTTACACCTTTGATAATCAACAGAATCATACACACTGTCAATCACACTGACTCACTTTACTGACCAGGTTTCAGTCCTCAGGCCTTCATCAGGTGAAATTTCTTCATGAATGAATGAATCGACAGTGTTCAGAGTTCTGATCTGGAACACCTGAAGAATTTTGTAGTCAGCTCACACTGACAACCTTTCTTTGTGTGACACCAGATTTTACACTTTTCGGCAGATTGTTGAAGTTATTTTAAGCCCCTTAAAGCAAACTGGGATTTGTGATTCTGGTAAATGAAACTGACTTCCCTTGTTATGCTATAAGACATAAGACAACATTTCGTCCTACTTTGCTTCATGTTTGTGGTATTTGGTAAAACAGTGTCTGATGTAAGTATCAGCTGCCAGGTGATGCCACCATCCGTTTTGTACATCTACTTTAACTGAAATGATTTCATGGATGAATGACTTGAACCTTGTCAAAGATTAGCCCAGCCAGCTCCTGAACCAGAACTAAAAGGCACAGAGAGGCAGCCTTTGTTATTTATGCCCCAAAACAGGAACAGCCCTCCTGAAGGTCTGAGGGGGTCTAAGTCTGTTGATGCCTCTAAACAAAAGCTTAAAACACGTCTCTTTAACATCCTTTTCTCCTGCAGTGTCTTTTCTTTTTCAACTACCAGCTGTCTGACAGCAGTCTGTTTTATTTTTATTGTCCTTGTTTTGATTTTTATCACACACATTGTTATTTGTTTATATGTTAAGCACTTAATTGCATTTTATGCTTGCACTGTGCTATTTAAATAAAGTTTATTATTATTATTATTATTATTATTAAGATTGACCTTTCACCCCCTCTCTACTCCTCTCTCAGATCCTCCCAGCCTACCTGGAGCCCCTGAGGTTAAAGACAAGACCAAGAGCAGCATCACACTCACCTGGAGCCCGCCAGACAAAGACGGCGGCAGCCCCATCAAGGGTTACATCATCGAGGTCCACGAGGAGGGCTCTCCTGATTGGAGGAGGGTGAACCCTGCTGAAAAACTCCATCCATCCACTGAAATCACAGTCCCTGACCTGAAAGAGGGCAAGAAGTGCAAGTTCAGGATCTACGCTGTGAATGCCGCCGGAAACTCAGAGCCCGCCAAAACGGCCGACATCCTGGTTCAGGACATCCTGAGTAAGAGACACATCTGTAGTTCATCAGGAGCTGCTCATAGTGCGCTCCTGCTGATTACAGCAGTTGGTGACTGAGGCTGCTGTCTGACTTTCTTACAGACTCACACTGAACATCACTCAAAAAGTAAAAATTCAGATTGGATCCTGATACTGATCAGTATTGTGACATTGTATAATTATATTAATGAATTTATGTAACATATGTAATAATATATATATTATTCTAATCATTAATTAATTGAATATTTGTTCTGTCGTTAGGTCTTAGGTCTCTCTTGTGTCTCTCAGCAAAGTGGAACACAGGTGATTTATCATGGATAAATAGTTAGAAAAGTTGTTTGCTTGTTCGTTCTCCAGTCGAGCCGACGGTCACTCTGAATGTGAGCGCTCACGACCTGCTGAACTGCAGAGCAGGAACGAGCATCAGGATTCCCGCCACCATCACTGGACGACCCATTCCGAAAGTCACCTGGACCTTCGATGGAACCGCCGAGACTGAGAAGAAGAACGAGCTCCACACGCTGCCTGTCGACTCAGAGGTCAGAACACTCTTTACTGTATTTACAGTACATGTATGTACATATATGTACTTTACACACATTGATCTGACCTTTGGTTTGAAAAACATCCAAACGGGGGCAGCTTTGATTCAATGTTTTTCAGCTTCCTTGTGTTATGATCACCAGAAATAGTCAATAATCAGCCTCAGTCAGTTTTTGTAGTGTGAATTTTGCCTTCGTTGACTCATCAGAGCTGTGGAGAAACTTAAACTAAAAATAAAAACCGAAATATATCAAATTGTGACTTCTGACATCATTCTGGTGGTTTCTATCAGATTCACTCCACCGACACAACCTCGGTGGTCGTGATCCCGGAGGGCAAACTGAACCACAGCGGCCGATACATCATCAATGCTGAGAGTCCTGCCGGACACAAGGTGGTCAAAGTCAGAGTCAACGTGCTCGGTACGTAATGATTCAACCTTCAGAGATTTATATGCACAGTGAAAGCCTCCACAGTGCGCTGTACTCCTGACGATGTGTGTGATGAAGAATAAAAAGTGCAAGAGATGAAAAATCACGTAAGTGAGTCTTCTCCTCATTAATTTTCGGTTTGTGGATCCACAGACCTGCCTGGACCTCCAAGAGACTTTAAGATCAGCGATGTGACGAGGGGAACTTGCCGACTCACCTGGAAACCTCCAGAGTGCGACGGAGGAGAAAGAGTGAAGAGCTACTTCATTGAGAAGAAGACAGTGGAGGGCAAAGCCTGGACCAAAGTAGGAGTCCAGCTGCAGCTTTCACGGCTCATTTCACGGTATAAGCAGGATAATGCACTCTGAACAGACATGTAAAGTCTGACTCTGATCTTTTTCTTCAAGGTGAACCCGGCCTGTGCAGCTCAGTCTCTCGTGGTTCCAGACCTGATCCATGGCCAGGAGTACTTGTTCCGCATCCGGGCTGAGAACCGCTTTGGGTTCAGCCCGTTCGTCGAGACCATTCAGAGCACCAAAGCCAGAGACCCGATCCGTATGTTTGCTGTCTCTTATTACTTAATACTGTTTCATGATGGTTTAGCTGCTGCAGTTCAGAAATTATCAGATATTTATTCAGTTTTTATCATACCGGACACAAAAACCTGCACTTTTAATTAATCCAGTATTGTAAAGAATATTTACATTGTGTGTCACACTGTGGAATGTAACTAATAACATTTACTCAACTACGAAGGTACAATTTTGAAGTACCTGACTTTTTCCATTTTATACTGCTTCATACTCTACTTTCATTATTGATACGAATTACATTCATCTTCAACAATTGTGTACTTTTTTTCCGGACATTAACTGAACAGTATTTCACCACAGAGCTTGTGCTACTTGTACTGATGTAAAGGATCTGAATAGTTCTTCACCACTGTTCAAGAGCGTAAATCACCTTTGTTAACTCAACAAACAGCTCAGTCTCAGCTTTCTGTTTCCTGTTTGCGTTATTGATGATGATAAATGCATCTACTACTGATTTAAAACAAACCCAAGAGGTTTTACAATCTGACTTTAACACTCCACAAACTGTTGGTCAAGAAATATCAGATAGAATGGTCCTGAGTACTAGAACCTCAAATGAAACATTTGGGTTTATGGATCAATACTGAACTCTCATTTAAACCACACATTCACATATTTTAAAGAAAATAAATTTTCAGACTCTCTTGGAAACCGATTAAAGATCTGAAGGTTGATTCTGACATAACAAATTAGACAAAACTGTAATAAATGCCATAATTCTGCAGATCCTCCCGATCCCCCAACGAGGCTGAAGATCCAGAGCGTGAGGAAGGGCAATGTGACTTTGACCTGGAAGGCTCCAAAGAATGACGGCGGTTCACCCGTTACCCACTACAGCGTCGATCTCCTCTGCTGGGATGCCAGCGGTGCCCAGAAGGAGTCCTGGAGGAGGTAACCCATCACCCCAGAGGTCTATATGGGTCCACTTGGTTCCTATGAACTGAGACCTGACCTGGGAACAGAGCCAGGCCAGGTCCAAATTCTGTTCAGCGTAATTAGGTCAGGCGTCTGTGTGTCTATGTGCATCTACAGAGTTCGGGTCCAATTATCCTCAACTCTGTTTTGGATCAGATCGACTGTCCTCGGGCCCATAAAGTTCCACATTACCAGCAACTTTTTTGCTGACCATCTACACGTCATGAATTTGAATAACTAGTCACTGACTGGACAAAATGCTGCCTCCATCAGACACATTTCTGTCTACAAACAAATATCTCTATATCTTAATATAATAATAAGTATAAGTATAATAATAAGTTGTTTATATTATTTACGTTTTAAAATCAATTTTGATCATTAAACCTTTTGTGTCGGAAAGTACTTTTTCTTCACATTAATTTTACATTCACCAGGCCTGCAGCTAAACTGTTTGCCTTTGCTGCGACCTTCAGGTGTAATAGGAGAGACGTGGACACTACCAGGTTCAAGGTGGAGGACCTAACTGAGGGAGATGAGTATGAGTTCAGAGTGGTGGCCTACAATGAGGCCGGAGCCAGCCGACCTTCATCCACGGCCGGACCCATCGTCATCCAGGACCAGACATGTACGACTTTTTTTTGTTAAGACATTAATCTGCAGCATCGTATGCATAACATTATGATGGCTAAACCGCCCATCTTGACCAGGTTTGATCAATAACCAGACTGCTCCTGATCACAGTTCTTGATTTGTTCAACCACAGCATCTGCTCTGTTCAATTACTGTCAGCCTGTGTTCTTCTCTAGAAAGACAGAAGAAGCTTAAATCTTCAAAGAAGAAGAAAAACCTTTTAAGAATATGTCATCATCTTCTTATAAGCCTTACTTTCTGCTGCAGGCGCTCCGTCCATTGAACTGAAGGAGTTCATGGAGGTTGAGCAGGGCTCCGACATCAGCATCGTGGCGAAGATCCGCGGCTGTCCATTCCCCACGCTCACCTGGTACAAGGCTCCACCTCACAAGTCCGACAACAAGGTGGAGGTTCAGTACGACGAGCACATCAACAAGATTGTGTCTGACGACAGCTGTACGCTGCTCATCCAGCAGGGCAAACGTTTCGACACCGGCCTCTACACGCTGGTGGCCTCCAACAGCCTCGGCAAGGCCTCCAAGGAGATGAGGCTCAACGTGCTTGGTACAAACAAAACCATCACAATTACCACTGAAAACTATTTTCTGGTTTTATTGACTGAAATGCTCTCAGGTGCTCTCTGGTAAAAAGTGAGAAATCACCTCTTTCCTATTTTTCTTCTATTTCTGTCTACTAGTCTTTATTTTCTACCCTGATAATACACCTGTTCCACTTACGCTTATTGATGTTGCACTACTAGTTCTTTGAATTTCTCCTCACTGGGATTAAAAATCTTTTTCAAGACTGTCCTGGATAATACAGGTGACAATAACACACACTTAACAGTGACTAACAACATCAAGCAGACAACAAATGATACGTCACAATCAGAACTCAACAAGGAAAATACAAAATTCTGAAAACATGAATAAAATTGTGAAAAAGGATCTTAACACCAGTTATGACACCTGCAACTGAAAATCAGCCAGGATGGAACATTTACAGAAATGTCTGTTGATATGTGCTGTTCCTGTAACTTTCATCTGTATAAATCAGAAGTAAAGATCCCTGTAAAGACAACCTGTCTAAACCGTCGATCACAGTGGCCGACACTGATTCTCAGAAAGATTTCCGTCGTCTAAACTTGTTGTTGGTGTTTTCAGGCCGGCCTGGTCCTCCCTCTGCTCCCATTAAGTTTGAGGAGATCGGAGCCCAGAGGATCACGCTCTCCTGGCTGCCGCCGAAGGATGACGGTGGCTCCACAGTCACAAACTACGTCATCTGGAGGCGTGTTGCCAACAGGAAGACCTGGGTGCCCGTCACCAATGAGCCCAAGGACCGGATCTGGACGGTGGAGAACCTGATGGAAGGACATGAGTATGTGTTCCGGATCATGGCCCAGAACAAATACGGAGTTGGGGAGCCACTGGACAGCGAGCCCGAAGTCGCCCGAGACCTCTATAGTGAGTCAAAGCTTAAAATGGATTCTGATTTTCAGACAGGAACCACAAGAATAATATTAAATACTTCAGTCTGTATATTTAAAAAGACATACTGTGATACAGCAGTTAATCTAAAATAATAAGAATTGTAGCAAATTATATTGTAAATTAAGAAATATAGGGCAATTTAATATACTGTTATTACTGCTTCAACTCTTAAAGTAATGGTAATAGTAGTAATCGAGGACAAAGTGCAGTGCAGGTGGATTGATCAAACAACCACCACATTTACACATTTGTTTGTTTGTTTGTTTTTTAGGCTTTTTTCATCAAAAAGTCTAAATAAATACTTTATCTGAAGGTCCACTGACTAATGAAAAACTAGAAAAATTCAATGTAGCAACATTGGTCATTATGAACTTATATAACCAGAGGTATTAAAGGGACGGACGCTGAGGTGTAAACAGCGTGGAAACTTCTATGACTATGTAACTGGTCTACTGACTCACTACTTTAATACTGTGTTCCAGTGTTCTGGACGCTGCTGACTGGACCAACAGTAAACTGCAGTTGTATTGATACAAGACAAATATTTCAGTCCTCTAACCTTCAGTCCTTTCTGTCCTAC
The DNA here is from genome assembly GCA_037975065.1 of Chaetodon trifasciatus. Lineage (NCBI taxonomy): Eukaryota > Metazoa > Chordata > Actinopteri > Chaetodontiformes > Chaetodontidae > Chaetodon > Chaetodon trifasciatus. The sequence goes on along the minus strand of JBBMOE010000055.1, from coordinate 2,827,622 downwards.
TGCAGCCGTCCCTGGTCAGTGTGAGAAGCCAACGGTCACCAACATCACCATGGACTCCATGACCGTTAACTGGGAGGAGCCTGAGGACGACGGAGGCACCCCAATCACCGGCTACTGGCTTGAGCGGAAAGAGACAACGGGTAAACGCTGGGCACGTGTCACCCGCGATCCCATCCGTCCCATGGGCCTGGGCGAGTCATTCGTGGTGAGTGGACTTATTGAGGGTTCCCAGTACCTGTTCAGAGTCTCTGCCATCAACGCTGCAGGACCTGGACCCGCCAGTGCTCCCACAGACCCCATCTTCGCCAGAGACCCCATCTGTAAGAGACACACTGAAATCACACAAGTTTATGTTATGAATACACAGAGCAGGATGTAACCGCCTGTTTGTCTCCTCCTGTAGCCCCACCCTCTCCTCCAACCCCAAAGGTTTCTGATTGGACGAAGTCCACGGTGGACCTCGAATGGATCCCTCCTCTGAAGGATGGAGGCTCCAAGATCCTCGGCTACTGGGTGGAGTACAAGGAGGAGGGCACAGAGGCCTGGGTCAAGGTGAGAGGAAATCAGTCACCATGTCTTTATGTCATCATGGTTCCAGGTATAAGCTAGTTTTAGATCCCTGCTTAAGACAAAACTGAGAAACTCTGTGTTTTTCAGGCCAAGGAGACCGAAATCCGTGGCACCCGGTTTGTGATCACTGGTCTGAAGACTGGTGGTCAGTACAAGTTCAGGGTGATTGCCTTCAACGTTGCTGGTAATGGCGAGCCAGGAGAAGTCCCAGAGGTGCTCGAAGTCAACGACAGAACCAGTGAGTCCATGGTTCTCTCAACAATGTGACCTTACGTATTTAAATCTGTGAGGTATTTATCCAGTTTGGCTGGAACAGCAGACTGTAACATTGAGTATCTTCCCCCCAGTTGCTCCTGAAGTCGACCTGGATGCTTCAGTGAAGGAGAGGATGGTGATCCATGCCGGTGGTGTGATCCGTATCATCGCCTATGTGTCTGGCCAGCCATCCCCGGAGGTCACCTGGAGCAGAGATGGAGCTGCTCTGCCTCCTGAGGCTAAAGTGGAGACGACAGCCATCAGCTCATCCCTAGTCATCAAACCCTGCGCAAGGAGGCACCTTGGTGTTTACACACTGACCGCTAAGAACGCTGGAGGGGAGAAGAAGAAGAATGTCACTGTGGAAGTTCTGGGTAAAATATTGTTTTCATGTCAAAATGAGACAGCATCATAAAACTTCTCAACATTTTTATGTTTTTAATTAAAAACTGGTTGTGTCCTCGCTCAGATGTCCCCGGGCCTGTTGGCATCCCCTTCACCGCCGAGAATCTGAGCAGCGAGTCCTGCAAGCTCAACTGGTTCTTCCCCGAGAACGACGGTGGTTCCCCCATCAGTAACTACATCATCGAGAAGCGTGAGGCTGAACGCAAGGCCTGGACCTCGCTGTCCTTCACTGCCAGCAGACAAAATGCTCTGGCTCATGGGCTAACCACCGGAAAGTCCTACTTCTTCAGAGTGGCTGCCGAGAATGCTATTGGCATAGGACCCTTTGTGGAGACTGCAGCCGAGTTAATCGTCAAGGAACCAATGAGTGAGTTTAATTAAACATGGTAACCACTGGTCTCTAAATGTTACATAACTACTGTAAAGATGAGAGGATTCTGAGGCCACAAGCAAAAAGTTCTGTGATCATCTCAGAATAAAGTCAGAAAATTAACAAAAGTCAGTTGTGAAATTAAATCCAGATTTTTTTAAAGTCAGGACTGAGAATAAGGTAAAAACTATACTAAACAAAAACTTGTTTTAAAACCTGTTTTAGGCAAATCTGAATTCTACACATATGGGATGAATTTAAATGTCCAATTTTTAAGATTTTTAAGAAGAGTCATAATTATAACAAAAGTCAGAGATCCAGGAGTAAAGTCAGGATTTTGCCATTTTAAATGTGACCCTAATCTTTTTCTGTAATAGTGCTGGTCATGAAAAAATTTACATTATGCAACAGTTAATTTTGCAGACAACGGAATTGAATCTGAACAGGAAATGACACAAAACCACAAATCACTGAACGTTTTCCCACCTTCAGATATAAAAACCATCTGTGTGTTTGTGCTTCCCTCAGGTGTGCCTGACCGCCCCGAGGAGCTCGAGGTCACCAAGGTCACCAAGGATTTGATCAGCATCACCTGGAAGGCGCCCAAGTTTGATGGTGGTTCAGAGATCACCATGTACATCCTGGAGGCACGTATGATCGGCAAAGAAAAGTTCACCAGACTGACAAAAGAGAGGCTGATGGAGAGGAAGTACACCTTTGATGGCCTGAGGGAGGGTGACACCTATGAGTTCAGGGTCATCGCTGTCAACGAGGTTGGACCCGGCAAGCCTTCATTTTGCACCAAACCAATCACCTGCAAGGATGAACTGGGTGAGGACTTATAATTAACAAGACCATCTGATTCGTATGTTTTAAGCAGTTTTAGAGTGACTGACAGCCAGTAGTTTCAGTGACATTTTTGGATAATTAGCTATAAAAATGTACTTATATATTGCTGATCAGTTCGTCAGACAAAGGTAGATAAAGATGCAACAAACTCACAGCTTTAGATGAGGAATATCAGGGAACCTACAGTAGACTCCTGTGAGACACCACAAATATTATGCATCATATCAATTCTTCATTCATTTATATTCACAAATTGCATAAATAATTAGAGGCATTTTAAAGTCAATCCATACGTGACATAACGTGATAATTTAACAGGCATTTCAAAACTTAATATTATACCAAAAGCATATTCATTATCATTCAAAGCATCATGATTTAGTGGCATAGTAGTCATAATAACTTATTATTATATTGTACTACTATATTGTATGTTTATAAAATGATCAAACAGGGAAACAACAGAGATTCGTCAGTGAATCATTTTATTTCACTTCGTCTTCATTTTGCGTTTTTACAGAGCCACCAACCATCGAGCTGGACTTCCGCGATAAGATAATCATCCGTGTGGGTGAGAGCTGCCTGCTGCAGGGCCGCTACACCGGCAAACCTTCTCCATCCATCGCGTGGTACCGAGATGACGAGGAGCTGAAGGCTGACAAACACATTATGTTCAAGAACACACTGACCACCATGTCGCTCGGCCTGATGAAGGCACAGCGCGAGCACAGTGGCAGATACATGGTGGTGGTGGAAAACAGTACTGGATCCAGGAAGGGAGTCTGCAACCTCACGGTTGTTGGTATGTAGGCAGAAGTCATGAAGAAAACTGAGGCTGACACAAGCTATTATCATCAGCAAAAAAGGAATAGAAATATACACGAAGATACAACAACTAAATGATTGATTTAACTGAATAATAGAGGGATCTCAAAATAGACCCCAGTGGGACACCACGAGTGATGTGCCATCCATGTACATTTAATAATTGGTTGCAGCTTGAAACAGACTGAAGTCTGACCCATGTCAAAGTTCAGTCATTTCTGAATAATGCAGGGAGTTTGTTTCTTTCTGTCCTGCAGACCGTCCAACTCCTCCTATTGGCCCAGTGGTCTTTGAGGAGGTGCACAGGGAGTACATGGTAATCTCCTGGAAACCTCCTCTTGACAGTGGTGGCGTTGATGTGTCCAATTACATCATCGAGAAGAGAGACACCAACAGAGACATGTGGACCACAGTGACGTCTGCCACCACCAAGACCACGTGCAAGGTGGGTCCAAATGGGTTGTCGACCAAAATCCAGCCAGCTGTTGTGTTACTTTAATCCTCATCAGGATCATCAGGAGTCCAAAATGTGTAACCCAGAAGGCCTTGAACTCTGTGAAATCCAGAGATGTTCATGTGTTGTTTTTCTTTCAGATCCCCAAGCTAACGGAGGGCAGGGAGTACATCATGAGGATCTCTGCTGAGAACATGTACGGCATCAGTGACCCTCTGGAGTCCGAGGAAATGAGAGCCAAAGATCTCTTCAGTATGTTCTGCTCAAACACAGTTACTTTTTCCACATTTCAGTTCTCCTACATTCTTTTAAGGAAATTCAATTTTCATTAAATACATTTCATTTTGTTGTATTTTATATATGTTCATTGTGCCAAAATTCCCTTGGACAAAAAGCAAAAAGTAGCCAAACCTGAGAGTCACAATTTAAAGTAATACACTAATATACAGTAATAATACTATTACAATAATACTGTAATATACAGTAATAAACACCTCCTGCTAAAATGAAAATATTTTTGCACAGTACCTTAAATCTTGGTCCTTTTTTTCTTACTTTAATCTGTGTCTTTTTAAACATTTTCTATTTTTTACCATATTTTGATGCGCTATTATGACATTGTAGCACTCAATAATCAATTTTAATCAATAATGTTTAGTTATTAACCAAAATCTAAACTTTTGCATTAAATCTCTGAGCTATAGACTTAAATTTAAATTTTAAAAATCAAATTAAAATTGCCCAAATGAATATAAAATTTTTCCTCAAGATGACAAAGCAGTGGAAAGACTACACTTTTAGAAATATTCTGTCTGCATTGGATATGGTTCCTAAAAAGGCCTCCAATAACCCAGTTTTTCCTCTGCGGCCCCCTTCAGGAGTCCCCGAGGCCCCTGAGATGCCAACAGTCAGAGAGGTGTATGCCACTAATGTTCTGGTGCTGTGGAACCGGCCTCGCGATGGCGGAAAGCCCATCACCAACTACATCCTGGAAAAGAAGGAGCTCACAGCCAAGAGGTGGTCCAGAGTCACTAGAGAGCCGCTGTACCCAGCCACTCAGTACCGAGTCCAGGACCTGGTTGAGGGCTGCGAGTACGAGTTCAGAGTGACAGCTGAGAATGAGTTGGGAACTGGAGACCCCAGCGTACCCTCTAAACCCATCCTCGCAAAAGACCCCATTGGTCAGTGCAACACAAACTGGCGGAAAATATATTTTCATTCTTCGTTTTTATATTTATTATCATAGACTACAGTCACATTTATTTCATTTTACATTCTACTGCATACTGTATTTCCAAATTACCATTTTATATTTCCATGTGCAAAACCTTGCTGAGGTTATGATTTGCAGTCCATATGTTTAGTGAAGATATTTATACATATATATACTGAACTACAATAGTATATAAAAAAAGACATTTGATTACTCTTAGTGAAGTATTGCCTGTCTTTTCTACCAACGTTGACATGTTTACACGTTTAATTTTTTTCTACATAGTTAACAGTCTGATACTCTGATAATTTCTCCTCACAGTGTGTCCCAGCCCTCCGGTCACCCCCGAGGCCTACGATAAGACCAAGGACTCAGTCAGCCTGAAGTGGAAGTTGCCCCGCCATGATGGAAAAGGCCGGATTTTCGGCTACCTTGTTGAGTACCAGACACCAGGAGCTGTGGAGTGGATCCCGGCCAATGAGACCCCAGAACAGTGCCCCGACCTCCACTATGTGGTGACAGGCCTGACCGATGGAAAGGAGTATAACTTCAGGATCTTCACCGTTAATGCTGCTGGCAAATCTGACCCTGCCCATGTCAAACAGACCATCAAAGTCCATGACAGACTGGGTAAAGGATTCCTTTATAGCTCCTCTTCAGTTTTTATGTATTATATATGGAATCAGATTTTTCTGCACAAATATATATTTCATTTTAATTCATCATTATCGGATTGGAGAAAAAAAATCCAAAACATCCTTAACTCTGTTGATACTGTGTTAACTAGATGACATACAAATATATTAGCCGTGTCTGGAAAGCCACAAAAATTAATTTTATGTACTAGCTAGTAGCAACCTGGTTACAAACAAAATTTCACCAAATTTGTTTATGATCGGTGTTATTGTAAATTAAATGAATTTCCACAGTATTTAGTAAAACCACTGGTTTTATATTGCTTTGTTTTTAATGCTTAAATATTTTTACCTGAAAAAAAAAATTAATTAGACTAGCACATATACAACAATAGTGTTTGGGTTTGTTAGTTTTGGCCAGTTGTGCATTACACTTTCTACATATGCTGTACTAAGGTCAGTAAACATATTCCCATTTCCCTCCACAGAGGAGCCAGAGTTGCTGCTGGATGCCAACATGGCACGTGACCACCTGGCCATGCTGGGCACTGACATCACCTTGAGCGCCACCATTAAGGGTGTACCGACACCTACTGTCAGCTGGAAGAAGAATGATGGTGACATTCCTTCTCACATTACTGTTGCTGTCACAGCCACTGGCAGCAAAGTCTTCATTCCCAAGTCTGTCCGCACAGACTCTGGCAACTACACTATCACAGTGGAGAACGCTGCTGGAAAGAAATCAGCAACCGTTGCCGTACTTGTCCTGAGTAAGTGAAACATCCACCGACAAATTTGAGTTTTGGTTTGTCTTGAATAAAATGATTCATAAAGATTGATTTACTGCATGTCCACATTCCTGTACAGAGGTATGTCTTTTTTCATTGCTTGACATGTGTTTGAATTTAGAATATATGTGTGTAAATTTTACTCTAATCCACTCTTGTTTCTGTCAGACAAGCCTTCTCCTCCTAGAGACCTGGTGGTCTCTGAAGTGACTAGTGAATCTGCCTATCTGACCTGGAAGTGTCCTGAGGACAATGGCGGTGCCGTCATCTCCCACTACGTTGTGGAGAAGAAGGACGTGGCTGCTGAGCAGTGGGTACCTGTCTCTGCAGCCAATAAGAAGTTGAGTCTGATGGCCATGTACCTGATGGAAGGAATCCAGTACCTGTTCAGAGTGGCTGCTGAGAACCAGTTCGGTAGGAGCAACTGCGTGATGACCAAGACACCTATCAAGGCTATTGATCCTCTCTGTGAGTACAAGTCATAATTATGTTGTTTAATTTTTCTTTGAAAAATAACCATGATTTTTTTTAGCTTTTTTTTGTCATCCAAATCCTGAAAGCTCTGTTCTCTTTGGATATCTGCTTTCATAGAACATGGGTGCATTGTTTGCTTTTCACATTGTCATGAAATAAATTTTACACAACAAAAAACCTACAAAAGCTAAAAATTCTCGGAGTGCAAGCCAGATCCTTGTGAGAGTTCCATCTCATCTCCAAAAAATGTTCAGTAAATTTGAAAGTCTGAAATACAAAATCAATGAATGATCAGCAATTAATTGTTGTTTATGGACACCTTTCAGATCCTCCTGGCCCACCCAAGAACCTGCACCACACTGACGCAGACAAAACAGAGGTGTGGTTGGCATGGGAGTGGCCCGATCGCACTGGCGGAAGTGAAATCACCGGCTTCATTGTGGAGCACCAGGAAGAGGGCCAGACTGACTGGGTCACCTTCAAGACAGTCAGCAACAACCACACCCACGTCACTGGTCTGGAGGAGGGCAAGACCTACCGCTTCAGGGTCAAGGCTCAGAATGCCATTGGCGTGAGCCGTCCTGACACTAGTGTCCCTGTCACCTGCCAGGAGAAGACATGTAAGAAACATGATTCTCATGGAGTTGTGTCTTATTGCGAACACTGTTCCTGCTCTCATTTAGAGGCCCTAAAACATCCTAAAATTATGGCTGTTTTGTTCTCTTTCAGTGCCACCAACTATTGAAGTTGATGTGAAGCTTATTGAGGGTCTTGTCGTCAAATCTGGCAGTACTATTGTCCTTCCAGCCAAGATGACAGGAATCCCCATTCCCACCGCCAAATGGATGACAGATGGCAAGGAGATCACATCTGAGGGCCGCTATCACATTGAGTCTGCTGGATCCTCCACTATCCTCAGTATCCCTGAGTGCCAGAGAGGAGATACTGGAGAGTATGTCCTCACCGTGGCCAATCCTGCAGGTAGCAAGACCGTTGCCTTGCATGTCACTGTGCTGGATATTCCAGGTCCACCCATTGGACCTATAAACATCTTGGAGGTCACCCCTGATTACATGATGATCCAATGGAGGACACCCAAGGATGATGGTGGCACGCCCATCACCAACTATGTGGTGGAAAAGAAGGATGTGAAGAAGCCATGGGAGCCCTGGTCTGTCGTTAGCTCCAGTGGCACCAGCACCAAGGCCAAGGTGTCGAGGTTGGAGAAGGGCCGTGAGTACATTGTCCGTGTCCGTGCAGAAAACAAAATTGGCATCAGTGCAGGGCTTGAGAGTCCTCCCACTATTGCCAAGCACATGTTCAACCCTCCCGGACCACCAGGGCTACCAGAGTGCTCTGATATCACAGAGAATGCTGTGACAGTGGAATGGACCCTGCCTGACTATGATGGAGGCAGCCCCATTAGTGGCTATGTGATCGAACGCAGAGAAATGACAGGAAAGTGGATCCGTGTTAACAAAACTCCTGTACTGGACCTCAGATACAGAGTCTCAGGCCTGTTTGAAGGTAATAGCTATGAGTTTAGAGTGTTTGCAGAGAACGTTGCTGGTATCAGTGAGCCATCTCCCACCTCAGACCCCATCAAGGCCACTCGTGCCATCACCAAACCCGGACCCCCTAGCAATCTGAAACTGAAGGACTGGAGTAAGTCCTATGCTGACATCTGCTGGACCAAGCCTACAAGAGATGGAGGCAGTCCCATCCTGGGCTATGTGGTTGAGGCTCAGAAGTCAGGAACTGCCCAGTGGAACAGAATCAACAAGGACCTCATCAAAATGTGTGCCTACAGAGTGCCAGGCCTCCTTGAAGGAATGGAGTACAGGTTTCGCATCAGAGCCACTAACAAGGTTGGAGACAGTGAACCCAGGGAGCTTGCTGAAACTGTCTTAGCAAAGGACATTCTTGTGCCCCCTGAGGTAGTTGTTGATGTGTCCTGCCGTGACTCTCTGACTGTCAGGGCAGGTCAGATCATAAGTTTGATTACCAGGGTAAAGGGCAGACCAGATCCAGAGATCACATGGACCAAGGACGCCAGAGCCATGTCCCGTGACAAGCGTACTGAGATTAACAACAACTACCCTCTGTGTGAACTGGTCATTAGTGATGCAGTCAGATCAGACTATGGTAAATATGCCATTGTGGCCAAGAACAGTAGTGGTCAGGCACAGGCCACCATTCTTGTCAATGTCCTGGACACACCAGGAGTTTGTCAGAACCTGAAAGTAGCATATGTGACCAAGAACTCCTGTATGGTGTCTTGGGAGAACCCTGAGGACAACGGAGGCACTGAGATCACTCAGTACATTATTGAGTGCCGTCAACCCAGCCAGAGAGGGTGGACGGTGGTCTCCAGCGACTGCACCAAACGCCTGCTAAAGGCCCCTCTTACTGAGGGCTGCGAGTACTTCTTCCGTGTTAGTGCAGAGAACAAGATTGGCGCTGGTCCACCCACTGAGACCAAGACACCTGTGCTGGCAGTTGATCCCATTGAGAAACCTGGTGAACCCATTGACTTCCACATCTCTGAGATTGGCAAGACCTTCTGTTTCCTCAAGTGGAAGAAGCCAGACTATGATGGTGGTAGCCGTAACCTTGGTTATCATGTTGAAAAGAAGCCAAAGGAGGCTGAAGAGTGGGAGAGGCTTCACAAGGGTGCCATCAAGGAGACTTACTTCATGGCTGACAGGTGCATTGAAAACCAGATCTACCAGTTCAGAGTTCAGACTAAGAATGAAGGAGGTGAGAGCAACTGGGTGACCACAGCTGAAGTCTTGGTTAAGGAACAACTTGTGGAGCCTGAAATCAAGATTAAACTGGATGGAACACTTGTGGTCAAGGCAGGAGACTCCATTCCTATAGAAGCAACAATTAAGGGCAAACCCCAGCCTGATGTCAAATGGACCAAAGACGAGAGCACAGAGGAGATAAAGAAGAGCCCCAGGCTTCAGATTGAAACTGGTTCTGACTTCTCAAAGCTGCTGCTCACTGGCGCCAGGCGCACGGACAGTGGCAAATATATCATTACTGCCTCCAACAATGCAGGAACTTGCTCTGCTCATGCTAAGGTCAATGTCCTGGACAGACCCGGACCCATCAGGGATCTAAAGGTGTCTGGTATCACCATCGACAGGTGCCATCTGGCCTGGGAAGTCCCGGAAGATGATGGTGGCTGTGATATCTACAACTACATTATTGAGAAATGTGAGACCAAAAGGGGAGTTTGGTCAGTCCATTCCAATGCTGTCATCACCAATAGTGCTAAAGTCACACGTCTTATTGAGGGTAATGAATATATCTTCAGAGTTCGTGCTGAGAATAAGATGGGTCCTGGTCCTGCAGTGCAGAGTGAAGCCATTGTTGCAGGCACACAGTTCAGTGTACCTGACGCTCCTGAGGCACCAGAGGTAACCAAGATCACTAAGGAGGAGATGACCGTGCAGTGGTCAGAGCCAGAGAGAGATGGTGGGAAGCCAATCACAGGTTATCTGTTGGAGAAGAGGGAAGAGCATGCCATTAGGTGGTCTCCTGTCAACAAGGATCCAATCCCTGCAACTCGTTTCACAGTCACTGGACTCCTGCCTCTCCATGACTACCAATACAGAGTAAAGGCTGTCAATGAAATTGGCATAGGCAGCCCAAGCAAGCCTTCACGTGCCATCACTGCCAAGGACACAGTTGGTATGTAACTAGTAATAATGTTTTCATTGTGTTTAACATCTTTAACAGTTAACAAATGTATCTCATGGTGGGATCTATGGTTTCATCGTCACAAATGCCAATGTTTTCTTACAGAGCCTCCTGCATCCCCTACCAACTTGAAGGTCATAGACAGCACCAAATCCTCTGTCACTCTGGCCTGGACCAAGCCTGTATCGGATGGTGGCGCTCCAATCATTGGCTATGTTGTGGAGATGAGGGCACAGGGAAGCGCCAAGAAAGGAGACGATGGTTGGAAGAGGTGCAATGTGGCAGCTCAGCTCGTTGTGTGCGAGTTCACAGTCTCAAGTCTGGACGAGAAGCTTGTGTATGAATTCAGAGTGTCAGCTCAGAACCAGGTGGGCATGAGCTTGCCATGTGACCTGGAGGGTGCTGTGATCCCCAAAGAGATTCTAGGTAGGACTTGATTGAATATTATTTGCTTTTATCATAACTAGGTAGCTTAAGAGTTGTCCCACATGACAACATGAGAGAGGAACCAGAGATTAACATTATGTACTTGCAAGATGACATCTGCACTGTTCCTTCCAACAGAGGCACCAGAGATTGACTTGGACGCCAACCTGAAACAGGGATTGACAGTGAGAGCTGGCTGTCCCATCAGACTATGTGCCACCATCAGAGGTAGACCACCTCCTAAAGTCACTTGGAGGAGGATGGGCATTGACAATGTCGTCAGAAAGGGAAAAGTTGACATCATTGACACCATGACCTTCCTGGTCATCCCTGATAGCACCCGTGATGACTCTGGCAAATACTGCCTGACTCTACAGAGTCCTGCTGGAGAGAAGGCTGTGTTTGTCAACGTCAAGGTTCTGGGTAAGTCTCTGGTTTCTTATAATGCTGCATACACATTTAACTTAGTTTCAGCCAACAATCAGTTCTTACTTTCATCAAAATGCCATTTTTCAGTTCAATCAGGAAAAAAACCCTAACATAATGTGTTTTTTCGGGCAGACACTCCGGGACCTGTGATGAATCTGGAAGCTACCGACATCAAACAGACATCAGCCATGCTGTCCTGGAGTCCTCCAGAGAATGATGGTGGCAGTGAGGTCACTCACTATATCGTTGAGAAGCGTGAAATTGACCGCAAGACTTGGGCAACTGTCAAGGCTGAAGTTGAGAAGGATAAAATTCCCTTCAAAGTCAGCGGTCTGATACCAGGCACCGAGTACTACTTCAGAGTCACAGCTATCAATGAGTATGGTCCTGGAGTTCACAGAGTGTCGCCCACTTCCTACCTAGCCTCCGATCCTGTCAGTACGTATTGTTTCTTAGACACTCAGCGTGTTTACAGCTGTGCTCAATCGTCTCTTTTCTTTTTCATCAGTCATTAGGAACACTTAAGCATACCCATATGTTTTCCTTTTTAAGGCAAGCCTGATCCTTGTGAGAAAATTGAGGTTCTGGAGATAACTAAGAACAGCGCCACAGTCGGTTGGGTGAAGCCTGCAAGGGATGGTGGTGCCAAGATCGATGGTTACGTAATTGAATACATTGAGGTCAAACCTCCTCCAGAACCTCCAGCACCTGTGGAGGTTTGTCATATGATCAAACTGACTCTTCTCTGACTGCTTTAATCAACTGTTGATTTAATTTTCAAAAATCATGCACTTTTCCTTTGCTCCAGTATTGTACTATAAGAATGCTTTAAATAAAATAATGATGTGCTAAAAGAAAACATAACCTCACTGCCATTTTACACGTATATGCTCTTACATATAATTGTAATTCAAGCTTCTTATTGAGTTAATTTGAGACATATGAGTCATTAATCTACAAACCTTAATTTGTCACAGGTTCCAGAGGGAGAGGAAGCTCCTCCACCACCCCCACCACCCCCAGTGGTACATGAAGAAGAGGAGGTAGAACCTGAAAAGGAAGTATGGAATACCTACACTACAGTGAAAGGTTTGACAATCAGCATCAGTGGCCTGAAGGAGGGCAAGAGGTACAAGTTCAGAGTGGCTGCCAAGAACATCATGGGCATGAGCTTGTTCACCGAGACCAGGCAGCCAGTCGAGATCAAGGAACAGATGTGTAAGTTATTACACCAGATTAGTAAGGGATGATTAAAAAGTAGTTTTTAGCCATTATCCCATGATAGGACAACAGTTAAATGATATATTTTTCAGTTATCTCAGGATCAGAATGTAATTTATTGTATTATTTTGAAATAACAATTACTGGTGAACCAGTAACATGTAGTACAGTAAGAAATATGTATGAAAATGTCATTTGTTGGTCTCAAGGCTGCTCTCAGTTTCCCTAGATAATCTCCTCAATCTAATGAGTCAAATTCTCTTTTTGTCACCTGCAGTGGAGCCAAAGATTGTCATGCCAGAGACAGTGAGCGCCAGAGCCGGTGCCAAACTCAGAGTGGAAGCACTGGTGTCTGGAAAACCTGCACCAACCTGCAAGTGGATGCGTGGTGAGGATGCAGTGGTCCCATCCAGCCGTCTGGCTGTGCACCAGTCCGGCAACCTGTGTGTCCTGATCATCAAAGATGTGTCAAGGACTGACAGCGGAGAATACAGCCTAGTGGCCGAGAACAGCTCTGCAAAGGTGGTGGAGGCCCTGAAGATTGTAATCAGAGGTCAGTATTACTCCTAATAAGGTAACTAGAGGACATGAAGATAATTTTGAAGATTTTGGGATGATAGAAATTTTTCATGTTTAAAAGCTGACTATGTGTTTTAGACATCCCGGGTCCTCCTGAGGGCCCCGTGGAGATCAGCGACATTGACTCCGATGCCTGCTCCCTGTCCTGGAACAAACCGCTGGAGGACGGAGGCAGCAATATCACCAACTATGTGGTGGAAAAATGCGATGTCAGTAGAGGTGACTGGGTGACGGCTGTCTCTTCCAGCCTGAAAACAAGTTGCAGGCTTGGGAAACTCATTCCCGGGAAGGAGTATGTGTTCCGTATCCGTGCTGAGAACCGCTTCGGCGTGTCAGACCCCATTCAGTCTGACAGGATGGTCGCAAAGTTTCCCTTTGGTAAGTTTAACAGAAATATTTCCTTGATTAGTTTTAGATTTAAGCTTGGGTCTAAAATGTTCATATTTCATAATTACAGGCAGTATTAATTTTGCGTTTTGTCACCAGATGTTCCTAGTGAGCCCCTTAACTGCCGCATCAACAAGACCAACAAGGACTGTATGTTTGTGGCCTGGGATAAGCCTGAGAGTGATGGCGGCAGTCCCATCACAGGTTACTATATAGAGCGTAAGGAGAGGAACAGCTTGCTGTGGGTGAAGGCCAATGACACTGTCGTCCGCACCACTGAGTACCCCTGCGCCGGCTTGATCGAGGGCCTGGAATACACTTTCAGAGTGTCCGCCATCAACCGTGCTGGCCAGGGCAAACCAAGCATGAAGACTGACTTCATCACTGCTCGAACACCTGTTGGTAGGTTTTCAGGCAACAACACCTATGCAGCAAGCTTTATTTTATTAATCTAATTTTGTTTCCTCACCTTGGCTCATTTGTCTTTTTGTGTCATAGACACTCCAGGTAAACCTGAGGTCCTGGACATGACTAAGAACTCTGTCACCCTGGTTTGGACCCGTCCCAAGAATGATGGTGGTAGCAAGATCATTGGCTACTACGTTGAAGCCATGCGAGTACCAGGAGACATTTGGATACGCTGCAACACCAGCAGCCAGAATGTACCAAGGGAGGAGTATACAGTGACTGGTCTGGAAAGAGACCTGCAGTACCAGTTCAGGGTCATTGCCAAAACGGCTGTCAACATCAGCAAACCCTCTGAGCCCACAGACCCTATCCTGGTCTGTGCTGAGAATGGTGAGAGGTTTTCATTCAACATTTTATGATATGATAACAGCTTGTGAGCTTGACAAATGAAACAAAAAGAGCATCCCTCACTGAGATTCATAACACTGCCTTATCTCATCTTTACAAACACAGTTCCTCCAAGGTTGGAGCTTAGCGCCAGGATGCAGAAGGGTTTGAAGGTGAAGGCCAGAACCACAATCCTTCTGGAGGCTGAGGTGTTTGGTAAGCCTATGCCCAGAGTGACCTGGAAGAGAGACGATGATAGCCTAAAGTCAGGTGAAGGCCAGGTCATCACCCAGCAGAGGCATCACATCCAGCTGGAAATGACAGCAGTCACCAAGGAACACACAGGAACCTATACCATCTTGGCTGAGAACGCCAGCGGGTCCAAGACAGCCGAAGTCCAGGTCAATGTCCTGGGTGAGTACTTTCATTGATTCTTTAGGGAGTCAGTCAAAAACTCTAGCAAGATACAAGTTGGGAATTTTTCAGTCAATAAATTATACTCACATTAAATTCTGCATGATGTGCACACAACTTCCCCAATTAACATGGTGTGCTCAATGGACTGATATTCCATTATTTTGGGTCTCCTCAGATGTGCCTGGCCCTCCTGCTAGTGCCAAATACATAGAAGTGTTCGCCACGAATATCAAGATGTCCTGGGAGCCTCCTCTGAAGGATGGTGGCGCCCCCGTCAGCAATTACATTGTGGACAAGCGTGAGACCAGCAGAGCCAACTGGGCCCAGGTCTCTGCCAAGATCAAGGGTGATGTCCTTGAGTTGAATGTGGAGAAACTGATCGAAGGTCATGAGTACCAGTTTAGAATCCGTGCTGAGAACATGTGGGGAGTTGGAGACCCACTCATCACCAACCCTGTCATCGCCAAGAACCCATTCAGTGAGTCATCACCAGCATTTCCTCTGGATTCATACATACACATAACAAGATCAATGTTAGTGAAAAACTGTAGCAAACCATGCTGGGTCTAAAACTTTGACCAAAGACAACCAGAAGGTATATCAGAGCAGCTTATTTACTTACCTTCTGTCAATATACCTAAAGCTTCTTTTCACAATGAGTCATCATTTGGTTGCTTATTTGAAATATATTTTTTTATATCTAAACTAAAACCTAAATTCTGATGTGACTTCCAGCTGTGCCTGGCCCCTGCGAAGCCCCAGTGATTACTAACGTGACCAAGGATCGTATGACTGTGAGCTGGAAGGAGCCTGCAGATGATGGAAAATCCACTATACTGGGATACATGCTGGAAAAGAAAGAGACCAAAGAGATAAACTGGACAAAGGTGAACAGGAAGCCCATGACAGAGAGGACTGTGGACATTACAGGCCTCTCAGAGGGAGCCGAGTATGAGTTCAGAGTCAGTGCTGTCAATGTGGCAGGGCTTGGCAAACCCAGTGAACCCTCCGCTGGTACCACTGCAAAGAATCCTATCAGTGAGTCTCATGACCCCTAAGCTTTGCATAGTACTCTCTTAATGAAACAATACATGTGCTATTATTCACAGAAATCAAAGACTCGGCACATAATCTAACCTGGGATAATATGCTATTCCCCAGCTCCTCCTGGACCCGTTGTGAATCCCAGTGTGACAGACACTACCCACAGCACCATCAGCCTCATCTGGGCCATTCCCACCAGTGACGGTGGAAGCCCTGTCATTGGATACTTGGTTGAGTGCAGGAGGACAGACACCAGAGACTGGATCCGCTGCAACGTCCCCAGGAACCTGCAGGAGACCAACTACGTCATCCAGAACCTCATTGACAAGACTGAGTACCAGTGCCGCATCACTGCCGTCAACAAGGTTGGCTTTGGCGAGCCAATTGAAGTACCCGGCAAGCATGTTGCCAAGGACATCATTGGTAAATGTGATTTTAATTTAATGACAGTGAGCAGAGGGAAATATCATTGACATAACAAAGTATACAAGTTATAACCTGGGATTTTCAGTAATTTAAAAGGGACTCAAAGCTGGAAATGTGTAGTTTAGATAGATAGATACCTGTCAACATTGGGAGCGATGCTACTCCCTTAGCCATCCCATCGCCATTACCATTGTCCACATACCCTTTACATTTACAAGGAGCAAACACATCAAATAGGCCCAGCAGTTAAGCTTCCTATCAGCATTATAGCAACCTCTTTTTTCTTTAGAAAGGTTACAAATACAAGAGATTTATGGGAAAAATATTTTCACGGGAGGACAGCAGGAGAGAAGGTTGACATGTCAGACCTAATAAGACCTAAACAAGATCCAGAAACACCGCTGCGTTCTCTGGTCCAACTGTGGTCCAAATGTGCTGTTGAGATTATATTGTAAATGAGGACACAATTTTGAAAAAACAATGAAATTTCTCATTTTCAACATTTGACATGTTGTCTTTGTGGTGTTTTCAACTGAAGTGTTTTGCAAATAATCACGTTCTGTTTCTGTTTACATTTTACAGTGTGACCTGCCAACTGTTTTGGAAATGTTGTACATTCCTTAGTAAAACATTGCTTTTTATCAATGTTTTTTATTATAAGAGGACACAAAATGAGCAGAATTTTGATTTTTCTGTACAACATTTGACCTTTGTATCTGTAGTACTACAACAATAAGACTCACTCATAAAGCTATCCTCTGTGTACGTTCATACAGTTGCTCCTGAAGCAGAGCTGAGTGCAGAGCTGAAGGAGGGTCTGGAGCTGCAGGCGGGTGCCACCATGAGGCTCCAAGCCATCATCAAGGGCCGTCCCACTCCCAAGATCACCTGGGCAAAGATGAACACAAACATCAAGGACCGCCAGGGCATTGTCATCAAATCCACCAATACTGACACTTTGGTGATGGTGGAGAAAGTCAACAGATATGATGCTGGCAAATACATTCTGAGCCTGGACAGCTTGGCTGGCATGAAGATGTACACCATTATTGTCAAGGTTCTTGGTGAGTGAAGGACCATTATCTCAGTTTGTTTGCATTGACTGTACACTAGAGGCTGACTGACTGAGACCAGCAGGAGTATGTAAAATTTTGGGTTTAGGTGCATATTTGAAAAGCCACTGTTATAAGTGTTGTTGTATCTCACCAGATACCCCCGGACCACCAGTCAACCTGATGGTGAAGGAAACATCCAAGGACAGTGCTTCTATCTACTGGGATGCTCCTCTGATTGATGGTGGCTATGAAGTCACCCACTACATTGTGGAGAAGCGTGACACTGAGAGGAAGGCCTGGTCTATTGTCTCCAACAACTGCACCAAGACATCATTCAAGGTGCCAGATCTGGATGCCGGGAGGTCCTACTGCTTCCGCGTATCAGCAGTTAACCAGCTCGGTGCTGGAGAGTGTTGCGAGACAGCTGACTCAGTCAGAGCAACTGGTGGGTTTGATAACAGAATTTGTGCTTTGCCTTCTTTTGTTTTTTGTTCTTGTAAATGTCATCCTCATTGCACTCATTTTTATTTTTCCAGAGGAGCCTGGGCCTGTCATGGACTTCAAGACCCTGCTAGTCACCAAGGACTCTTGCACTCTAAGCTGGAAGAAACCCCTCACCGATGGTGGCAGCCGCATCATCTGCTATGTTCTGGAGGTTCTCAATGGTGATGACAAGTACAAGGAGCTAATGAGGTCGAAAAACATGCAGTACAGTGCTAAGGATCTGGTGGAGGGCAGAGAGTACACCTACAGAGTCAAGGCTGTGAATGACTCAGGAGAGAGCTCTGCCAAGGAGCTGACGGTGGTCGCCAAGGACCAGATCAGTAAGTGACTGTCCATACTTCTAAAATTTACCAGCAAAGATCTATTTAATAAAGTGTGTGACATGTTCAAAGCAGAGTTTTAAAACATTAATTCCTTTCCTCTGCAGTTCACCCTAGCTGTGACTTGAGGGAGCTGCCCAACATGTGCTACATTGCCAAGGAGGGCAGCACCGTGCGCCTGAAGATCCCGATCATTGGCAAACCCACGCCCAAGGTCTCCTGGAAGAAGGGAGAAGATGAAGATCTGACAGACACTGGCAGAGTGTGTGCAGAGTCATCTTCAGTCAACACCACTCTCTTGATCAGGGACTGCCAGAGGAGTGATGCTTCTAAATACACCATCACCCTCAGGAACAGCGCTGGAAGCAAAGAGTCCACAATTTTCATAAGGTAGGATTCAAACTGTGCCAGGGGATGCAATGTCAGAGAATGTCATACAAGGAGTACCAAAGGTACAAGATTTGAATCTCTGTGTCTCCATTCAGGGTGGTGGGTAAACCTGGCATCCCTGTTGGACCCATTAAGTTCAAAGATGTTACTGCCGATGGTGCTACACTGAAGTGGGGTGCTCCTAAGGATGACGGGGGCTCAGAGATTACAAACTACATCCTGGAAAAGAGGGACTCCATCACCAACATGTGGGTGACTGTGTCCTCTGCTGTGGAGACCAACACCATGAGGGTAACTGGTCTCCATGAGGGCACAGAGTACACCTTCAGGGTCTGTGCTGAGAACAAGTATGGTGCTGGAGAGGGACTCAAATCTGAACCCATCATTGCTAAACATCCATTCAGTAAGTGACTGTTACTCATATGTTTTTAAGGCTGAATGTTAAGTGTTAAGTGACTTCTTCTCACCGTATAATAACACTGTTTTCCTACAGATGTTCCCGATGCTCCTCCTCCACCCCAGATCATGAGCATGCGCCACGACTCTGCTTACCTGGCCTGGTCTGACCCCAGAAAGACTGGAGGATCTCCTATCACAGGTGCAGTGAGCTTGGACACTTGACCTATCTACTGCCAAACATCTATGTTATGTTGACTAATATTATTGGACATACATGTTTACTTTGCTTCTTCTTTCTTCTGCACTTTAGTTGATGTCTATATGATGTGCATGTGGCATGTGAACTTAAAACGGATTTTGTTTTTTACTGTTTGGTACTATATTCAGGTTACCATGTTGAGTTCAAGGAGAGGAACAGTATGTTGTGGAAGAGGGCGAGCCCAGCCGCCTTAAAAATGAAGGAACACAAGGTAACTGGGCTGACTGAAGGTCTGGAGTACGAGTTCAGAGTAATGGCAATCAACCTGGCTGGCATCGGCAAACCAAGCCCTGCCACCGATCCACATGTGGCCCTGGATCCCATTGGTAAGTGTAAAAAGTGTGACAAACAATAAGTATGAAAAATACAAATTTTGTAAAATATGCAACAAAGGATTTATATATTTTTAATATCTGTATCATTAGATGCACCTGGTAAACCTGATGTGATCAGCATCACCAGAAGCACCGTGACCCTCCAGTGGACAGAGCCACAGTTCGATGGTGGCCACAGACTAACTGGCTATATTGTTGAGAAGCGTGATCTGCCTTCTAAAATCTGGGTGAAGGCAAACAATGTAAATGTTGTGGAACCTGCATTCACTGTAACCAACCTGCAAGAGGGTTGCAAATATGAATTCAGAATCAGGGCAAAGAATTCCGCCGGCGCTCTCAGTCCGCCCTCCGATCAGACAGATACCATTATCTGCAGAGATGAATATGGTGAGATATAAAACCACCGTTAAAATGTTGTCTCACTCACATCTTTGTATACTTTCAGTGATAGCAGTGATCTTGCATAATGCATAATAAATTAAGTTTTTCTCATTTTATCCAACAGCTGCACCAACCATTACTATCGACACTCAAGTGAAGGAGGGTCTGACTGTCCGAGCCGGGGATACTATTGTCATCACTGCTACAAGCATTTTAGGCAAACCTGCACCAACCTCATGCTGGTCAAAAGGAGGAAAGTATTTTAAACCCTCTGATCTTGTTGATATTGAGACCACTGCAACTTCATCTACTCTGTCCATCAAGTATGCCAGTAGGAAGGACACTGGGGACTACGTCATCACTGCCAGCAACCCCTTTGGTGTAAAGGAGGAAACCGTCAAGGTCACAGTTCTGGATGCTCCTGGTACCCCTGGACCCATTGAATGCAGTGGTGTCTCCTCTGAAAAGGTCACTCTTACCTGGACAGCTCCCACTGAGGATGGAGGCTCTCCTGTCAAGTATTACACCCTGGAGAAAAGAGAGACCAGCCGTCTGCTCTGGACTGTCCTAGAAGAGAAGGTCATCGACTGTCACTATGTGGCCAACAAGCTCATTCAGGGCAATGAGTACTTCTTCAGAGTTTCTGCTGTTAACCAGTATGGTGTCAGTGAGCCATCTCACTCAGAGGCAGTCAAGATGGTTGACAGATTTGGTATGTATAATTACTTTATGTTCCCTGATGCATCTTAGATACTACATTTGTCCTTATTTTTTTTTAAAGATCTTCTAGGAGAAGAAAAAAGAAAATGCAAATAAGTATTCAGTAATGTGCTGGAGAGCTATAATGATTCAGATACACACGCAAAAACTAATGGCCCAGCATCAGGTGCAATTTGGGGTTCGGTATCTTGCCCAAAGGTGTCATGAGCTAACTTGTGATGTGATTTGGCACCATATAAACAAAACTGAATTGTAACTGAAATTGATCTCTGTCTATTCATGTAGGTCCTCCTGGTCCACCATCTAAACCAGAGGTTGAGAAAGTTGATGGACATTCAGCCACTGTGACCTGGAGAAGACCAGCTGAGGATGGAGGAAGTGACATCATAGGTTACTGTGTTGAAAAGAAGGAGAAAAAGGGTATGAGATGGGTCAGGGCATCCAAAAAATCCATTTCTGAGCTCAGCTATGAAGTCACTGGTCTCACCGAGGGCATCGAGTATGAGTTTCGTGTTCTTGCTGAGAATAGAGCTGGCTTTGGAGAGCCAAGTGAACCATCTATGCCTGTCAGAACAATAGTCGTTGCCTGTAAGTAAAAAGGAGCATTCAATTATTCATATGTCAAGACACTTACATGAAATTTCCTGCTCTTACAGACAATTATATTTAGTTTTAAAAACACTAACCTCTTATTTTATGTCTGATAGATGTACCTGGACCTCCAGTCAACCCAAGAGTCACAGACACAACCAAGACCACTGCTACTCTAAACTGGGGAAAACCTCTTGATAATGGTGGACTTGAAGTTACTGGATATGTGATAGAGCACAAGAAAGAAGGAACAGAAGAATGGATCAAGGACACCCCTTCTTCTCCACTTAGGATCACAGAGTTTGTTGTTCCCAAGCTAGAAACTGGTGTAAAATACCATTTCAGAATTAGTGCTGTGAATGCCAAGGGAGCAGGTGAACCTGCTGAAACTCAGGAACTGGTTGAAATTGTGGAGCGAGCAACTGAACCTGATTTGGAGCTGGATGTTGAGCTGAGACGAACCCTTGTCATCAGGGCTGGCTGCTCCATTCGCCTCTTTGTCCCAATCAAGGGACGCCCTACACCTACAGTCACATGGACCAAGGAGGGTGGCCCTGTTTCACGTGCAGTCATTGACAGCACAGAGTCATTTACAATGCTGATCATCCCTGAGAGTTCAAGGATTGATGCAGGCAAATATGAGCTTACTCTCGAAAACTCTACTGGAAAAAAGAGTGCCTCTTTACATGTGAGAGTTCTGGATTCACCTGGGCCTCCACTTAATCTAAAACCAGTCAAGATTGACAAGGAAAGCATTTCTCTTCAGTGGGAGATACCTCTCATTGATGGCGGAGCCAAGATCACAAACTACATCATTGAGAAGAGAGAATCAACTCGGAAAGCTTTTGCTACAGCTGTTACAAACTGCCCGACCACTTCAGTCAGGATTGGTGACCTGGGTGAAGGTTGTGAGTACTATTTCAGAGTGTCTGCTGAGAACGAGTATGGCATTGGTGAGGCAGTTGAAACTGCTGACCCAATCCGTGCATCCCAGACACCAACTCCTCCAGAGAGTATTATTCCTACTGATATCACCAAGAATTCTGTGAGCCTGGCTTGGACTAAACCCAAACATGATGGTGGAAGCAGAATTACAGGATATGTCCTTGAGGCCCAGAAAAAGGGAACTGATCAATGGGCACATGTAACAACAGTCAAGGCCATGGATTTCACAGTGAAAAATCTCAATGAGAATGAGGAGTATGTTTTCCGTGTAATGGCCGTCAACCACTCTGGTAGAAGCGCTCCACGTGAGAGCAAACCCATTGTTGTCAAGGATTCTACTTCCTTGCCTGAATTTGACCTCCGTGGCATATGTCAGAAGACTGTTATTGCCAAGGCAGGAGATGACATCAAGGTTGAAATTCCAGTTATAGGACGTCCTAGACCAACTGTTTCTTGGCAAAAGGATGGCACAGCCTTGAAGCTCACACAGAGAACCAATGTGGAAACTACTGCTGCTACTGTTACCCTCAGCATCAGTGAATGCACCAGAGCTGACAGTGGTGTATACATAATGACAGGAAAGAACATTGCTGGTTCTGTGACAGACAACATCACTGTTAAAGTACATGATGTACCAGGGCCACCCAAAGGACCTGTTAAGATTGTGGAGATATCTCGTACCTACTGCGTCTTTGCATGGGAAACTCCTGAGAATGATGGAGGTGTTCCAATCAATAATTACGTGGTTGAGATCAGAGACACCACTTCCCAGACATGGACAGAGCTGTCTTCCACTGTCATCCGTACCATGTTCAAAGCTATTCGTTTGACCACTGGATCTGAGTATCAGTTCAGAGTAAAGGCTAAGAACAGATATGGCGTTGGACCACCCATCACATCAGAGTCAGTGGTGGCTGCCTATCCATTCAAAGTCCCTGGACCTCCTGGTACTCCTGGTGTTGTTGCATTTACTAAGGACTCAATAACAATCGGCTGGAATGAGCCTGTGTCTGACGGGGGAAATGAAGTCATTGGTTATCACGTTGAGAGGAAAGAAAGAAGCAGCATTATGTGGTATAAGATCAGCAAGGGTCTTGTGAAAGGAAATATCTTTAAATCCACTGGTCTGGAAGATGGCGTGGCCTATGAGTTCCGTGTCATGGCTGAAAACATGGCTGGAGTAGGTAAGCCCAGCAAGGCCTCAGAAGCAATACTAGCCTTGGACCCTGTTGACCCACCAGGTCAGCCTATGCCAATATTTGTCAACAAGAATGTTATCACTATTCAGTGGACAAAGCCTGAGTACGACGGTGGATTCAAAATCACAGGCTACACAGTGGAGAAGAGAGAACTGCCTACTGGTCGTTGGATCAGAGCCAACTTCACCAACATCATTGAGACGACATTCACTGTCAGTGGACTGACTCAAGATGCCTCATATGAGTTCCGTGTCATAGCCAGAAACTCAGCAGGTGCAGTGAGTGTGCCTTCTGAACCCTCAGACCCAATTACCTGCAGAGATGACATTATTGAGCCACGCATTATGGTTGATGCCATTTTTAAGGATGTTGTTCTACTGAAAGCGGGAGAGTCCTTCAAACTTGATGCTGACATTGCTGGTCAACCTACACCATCTATGGTTTGGACCAAGAATGGAAAAGAGGTTGAGAACACAATGAAACTGGATGTAAAATTCACTGAACTGACAACCACTCTGACCAACAAGGACTCTGTCAGATCAGATGGAGGAGAATTTATTTTGACTGCCACTAACATTGGTGGATTTGCAAAGCACATCTTTAATGTTAAGGTGCTTGACAGACCGGGACCACCAATTGGACCTCTTAAGGTGTCTAATGTCACGGCTGACAACTGTATGCTCACGTGGGCTCCACCTGCAGATGATGGTGGTGCCAAGATTGAAGGATATGTGATTGAGAAGCGTGAGTCAAGCAGACTGGTTTGGACCAATGTAGTTTCAGACCTTCAAGTTACACAATACAAGGTGACCAAGCTGCTCAAAGGAAATGAATACATCTTCAGAGTTATGGCAGTAAACAAATATGGGCTTGGTGAATCTCTTGATTCTGAACCCACTATTGCAGACAACCCATATGTGGTTCCAGATCCTCCAGAGAATCCTGAGGTGACAGCAATCACTAAAGATTCAATGGTTCTTATGTGGCAAGCACCTAAGAGTGATGGTGGAACTCCCATCACCAACTACAATATTGAAAGGAAAGACAGAATAGGCCTCCGCTGGGTCAAATGCAACAAGAGGAAGGTCAAAGATCTACAATTCAAGGCAACAGGCCTTGTTGTTGGACATGAATATGAATTTAGAATAATTGCTGAAAATGCTGCTGGAGTGAGTGCACCAAGTGTCACTAGTCCATTCTACAAGGCCACTGATGGACTGTACAAGCCAGGGGCTCCATGTAACCCCAGAATTTTGGACACAACCAAATCCTCAATTACTGTCGCCTGGAACAAACCTGCATATGATGGTGGCTCTGAAATCACTGGCTATATCGTTGAGACCTGTATCCCATGTGAAAAGGAGGAAGAGGAGGAATGGACCATTGTGACACCGAAAGAAGGGCTCCTTGCCACCTCTTTCACCATTATTAACTTGAAGGAGAACAAGGAGTACAAGATAAATGTCTCTGCTGTCAACAGTGAAGGAGTTGGAGAGGCAGCATTGATTCCTGGCAATCCCAAGGCAGAGGACAGGCTGCTTCCACCTGAGATGGATTTAGATGCTGAGCTCCGCAAAGTTGTCACTCTAAGAGCTTGCTGCTCACTTAGACTGTTTGTGCCTATCAGAGGCAGACCAGCTCCTCAGGCTAAATGGACCAAAGGAGATGGTGAGCGTATTGAGAGGGCAACCATTGACAGCACAACATCATACACCTTACTTGTAATTGAAAATGTCAACAGATTTGACAGTGGAAAGTATAATCTTACAATTGAAAACAGCTCTGGCTCCAAGACAGTTACAGTCCAAGTCAGGGTGCTTGATACACCAAGTGCCCCACAGAATCTTAAGATCACTGGTGTAACAAAGGAAGCTGTCACTTTGACTTGGGATCCACCACTGAATGATGGAGGAGTTAAGATTAAAAATTATATCGTTGAAAAACGTGAGTCCACAAGGAAAGCATATGCCACAGTCAATGCTAACTGCCATCACACCACCTTCACAGTTGACCAGCTCCTGGAAGGATGCAACTACTATTTCAGAGTTTTGGCTGAGAATGAATATGGCATTGGCATGCCCATTGAGACTGGTGAATCAGTTAAAGTGTCTGAGAAACCACAGCCACCTGGCAAAATAACTCTTAAGGATGTTACTAAGACCAGTGTCACCCTCTCTTGGGAGAGGCCAGAGCATGATGGCGGCAGCAGAGTTGGTTGTTATGTTGTTGAGATTCAACCTAAGGGTGTTGATAAGTGGACCCAAGCTGTGATTGTAAAGGAAACAGAAGCTACTATTAGCGGACTCAATGCAGGTGAAGAATACATGTTCCGTGTAGCAGCAAGAAATGAGAAGGGAACAAGTGACCCACGTCAAATTGGTGTGCCTGTGATTGTCAAAGATCTTGTGATTGCACCTGTTGCCAAAATGCTTTTCAACACATTCAGTGTGTTGGCAGGAGAAGACCTGACAATAGAGGTTCCATATGTTGCACGTCCCAAAGCAGCTGTCTCCTGGGTAAAAGATGGTCAGTCTCTGAAGAGAACTACCAGGGTAAACTTTGGTGCAACAGACACACTGCTGAACCTCAGCGTAAAAGAAGCTACTAAAGATGATGTTGGGCAGTACCATATAACTCTTAGCAACACAGCAGGAGAGACAACAGCAGACATTGGTATTGTTGTTCTGGACAAACCTGGTCAGCCTGGTGGTCCAGTTAAGGTGGAAGAGGTCACATCTGACAGTGTAACCATCTCTTGGAACCCACCAGAGTATGATGGTGGGTGCACCATTAAAAACTACATTGTGGAAAAAAGAGACACATCCACAACTAACTGGATGGTTGTATCTCCTAACCTTGCAAGGACCAAAATCAAGGCAGGCAGGTTGAAGACTGGCTCTGAATATCAGTTTAGAATCACAGCAGAAAACAGATATGGAAAAGGCCCAGCTCTTCTATCAGAGTGTATTGTGGCTCAATACCCATACAAGCTCCCAGGACCTCCAGGAACACCTTCCATTGCAGCCTGTACTAAAGACAGCATGGTGATTGCCTGGAATGAACCTGTGAATGATGGTGGAAGCACCATCTTGGGCTACCATCTTGAACGCAAAGAGAGAAACAGCATCCTGTGGATAAAACTTAACAAGTCTCTTATTACTGACCAAACATTCAAGACCAGTGGTTTGGAACCAGGACTGGAGTATGAATACAGAGTTTATGCTGAAAACATTGTTGGAATAGGCAAAGTGAGCAAAGTGTCTGAGGGACATGTTGCAAGAGATCCTTGCGATCCCCCTGGCACCCCAGAGGCAACAAAGATCACTAAGGATTCTGTCACCATTGTTTGGACCAAGCCTGAGTATGATGGTGGTGCAAAGGTTACAGGCTACATTGTGGAAAAGAAGGAGCTTCCTGAAGGACGTTGGCTGAAGGCTAACTTCACTAATGTCATTGAGACAGAGTATGTTGCAACTGGACTTGTGCAGGACAATCAGTATGAGTTCCGGGTCATTGCCAGAAATGCTGCTGGTGTTTTCAGTATTCCCTCTTATAGCACTGGTCCTATCACTGCCAGGGATGAGATTGAGCCACCACACATCAGCATAGACCCAGAGTACACACAGACTATTGTGGTTAATTCTGGAGACAACTTCAAGATTGATGGAGATGTTCATGGTAAACCATTGCCCTCTATCCACTGGATAAAGGGAGAGCAGGAACTGGGCAACACGATTCATAGAGAGATTAAGAACACACCCACCAAAGCTTGCATATCTGTCAAGGAAGCTAAACTTTCCGATGGAGGCCAGTACACTCTGCTGTTGAAAAATCCAGGCGGAGAAAAGGCTGTACAGGTCAATGTAGTTGTTTTAGATAAACCTGAAGAACCACAGGGACCTCTTATTGTTACAGGAATAACCAAAGACCGATGCTGCCTTGCATGGAAACCACCTCTACAAGATGGTGGCAGCAAGATCTCTCATTATATTGTGGAGAGAAGAGAGACAAGCAGACTAGTTTGGACTGTTGTTGATCCAAAAGTGGAAAATATTTGCTTAAAGGTTACTAAGCTCCTGGAAGGAAATGAGTACATCTTCAGAGTCCATGCTGTCAATCACTTTGGAGTGGGTGCACCACTTGAGTCTGCTGCTGTCATAATCAAAGATCCATACGTGCCCCCTGGAACACCCAAGAGCTTGGAAGTTTCAGACATTAAAAAGTACTCAATGGTGCTTACCTGGGAGGCTCCGTCTGAAGACGGTGGAAGTCCCATCACTGGCTACATAGTTGAGAAACATGACAAAGAAGGCGTAAGATGGATCAGATGCAACAGACAAACAGTCACTGACTTCACTTTCAAGGTCACTGGACTCCTAGAAAGCCACAGCTATGAATTCAGAGTTGCAGCTGAGAATGCTGTTGGTGTTGGTGAACCAAGCCTCCCAACTGTCTTCTACAAAGCCCTTGATCCTATCTTCAGGCCTGGTCCACCACACAATCCAAGAGTAACTGACACAACAAAAACATCAGTATTCTTGTCTTGGGGCAAGCCTGTATGTGATGGAGGCTGTGAGATTCAGGGATACATTGTTGAATGCTGCACTACCACAGAGCCAGCAGTGCCAGCTGAGGCCCCCACTGAAGACCCAGCTGCAGCAGCTGCCACAGATGCTCCAGCAGAGGAATGGATAATGTGCACACCACCAACAGGAGTCAAAAAGACCAAGTTTGAAGTTCCAAACTTGAAGGAAAACCAGGCATACAAGTTTAGAGTATGTGCTGTTAACAAAGTTGGAGTTGGCGAGCATGCTGATGTCTCTGGAGCTGTTGTTGCCCAGGACAAGGCAGAAGAGCCAGACCTTGACATTGACCCTGAACTGAGAAAGATTGTGGCCATTAAAGCTGGAGCATCCCTTAGACTGTTTATTCCCATCAAAGGAAGGCCCAGTCCTACTGTAAAGTGGGACAAAGATGAAGCTGCACTTAAAGAAACTGCTCAAGTTGAGGTGACCAGTAGTTACACATCCCTTGTAATTGACAAAATGAGCAGAAATGACAGTGGAAAATACACTGTCACTGTAGAGAACTCCAGTGGAACCAAATCTGCATTTGTTGTTGTCCGTGTTCTTGATACACCTAGTGCTCCTGTTAACCTAAAAGTTAAAGAAATTACAAACCAGTCGGTGACACTAGCATGGGAACCACCTCTGTTGGATGGCGGGTCCAAGATCAAGAACTACATTGTTGAAAAGAGAGAAAGTACACGCAAAACATATGCAGCTGTTGTGACAAATTGTCATGCTCTTTCATGGAAGATTGAGCCACTCCAGGAGGGTTGCAGTTACTACTTCCGAGTGCTTGCTGAGAATGCACATGGTGTTGGCCTGCCTGCAGCAACTGTTGACCCTCTTAAGGTCTCAGAGGTGCCCCAGTCTCCAAAGAACCTGACTGTTACAGACCAAACTAAAACAAGTATCTCTTTGGCCTGGGAGAAGCCAGAGTATGATGGTGGTAGCAGAGTCATGCAGTACCTACTAGAGGTGCAGCTTAAGGGCCAGGATAAGTGGTCTGGTGTTAACACATTTAAGACAATGGAGGCTACTGTTTCCAATCTGAACCCAGGAGAGGAGTATCTGTTTAGAGTGACAGCAATCAATGATAAGGGAAAGAGTGACCCCAAAGTCCTTGCTGGACCAGTGATGGCAAAGGACTTAGTCTTTGAGCCAGATGTACGACCAGCATTCAGCAACTACAGTGTCCATGTGGGTAAAGACCTGAATGTTGACATTCCCATCTTCGGTCGTCCTAAACCAACAGTCTCATGGACTAAAGATGGAGCTCCTTTGAAGTTCACTACCAGAGTTAACATTCTCAACACACCAACACATACAACATTGAGCATTAAGGAGGCAGCAGGTGATGATGGTGGCATGTACAGTATAAATGTTGCTAATTCAGCTGGAAAGAAGGACACAACCGTTGAAGTAATTGTACTTGACAAGCCTGGCCCTCCATCCGGCCCTGTGAGGTTCGATGAAATCACAACACAGAGTGTCACTATTTCATGGGACCCACCAAAACACAATGGTGGCTGCCAGATTTCAAATTACGTCATACAGAAGAGAGATACTACTACAACAACATGGGAAAATATCAGCATAAACTGTGCCAGAACCACCATCAAAGTGCCTAGACTGAAGACTGGAGCTGAGTACCAGTTCAGGATCATTGCTCAGAACCGCTATGGCAAGAGCCATGGCCTGGATTCATCTGCTGTGGTCGCCCAGTACCCATACAGAGAGCCAGGCCCACCAGGCACTCCTTTCATCTCCTCTCTCTCCAGGGACCACCAGATTGTTGAGTGGCACGAGCCTGTCACAGATGGAGGAAGCTCTGTTCTTGGCTACCATCTTGAAAGGAAAGAGAGGAATAGTATTCTCTGGGTCAAAATCAACAAGACACTTATTCATGAGACTAGTTTCAAGAGTCATCCACTGGATGAGGGTGTCGAATATGAATACAGGGTTTATGCTGAAAATATTGTTGGCATTGGCAGGTGCAGTAAGGTCTCAGAGGGCTGTGTTGCCCGTGACCCATGTGATCCTCCTGGCACACCAGAGGGCATCCATGTGACCAAAGATACAATTATCCTTCAGTGGACTAAACCAGAGTATGATGGTGGTAGTAATATAACTGGCTATACTGTGGAGAAGCGTGATCTGCCAGAGGGCAGGTGGGTAAGGGCAAACTTCACTAATGTGATTGAGACCCAGTTCACTGTCACTGGTCTGACTGAAAATGCACAGTATGACTTTAGAGTCATTGCTAAAAATGCTGTTGGCACCATCAGTAAGCCGTCCTACAACAGTGGACCAATCACTGCCAGTGATAAGGTTGAGGCACCCAAATTCTCCATTGACCCTGCATTCACCAAGGTCATTATCATCAATGCCGGAGAGATGTTCAAGCTAGATGCTGACGTCCGTGGCAAGCCACTGCCTACAATCAAGTGGTTCAAGGATGAAAAACCAATTGAGAATACACTCAGACTAGAGATCAAAAACACAGAACACCACGCAATGATTGTCATTAAGGACTGTGTTAGAATTGATGGTGGAATTTACACACTCCAGCTGACAAATGTAGCCGGCAGTGAAACTGTTCCATTCAATGTTGTGGTCCTAGACAGGCCCAGCCCATGTGAAGGACCCCTCCACATCACTGGAGTAGCAGAAGATAGATGCACACTGGTATGGCGAGCCCCTCTACATGATGGAGGTAGTCCTATTAAACACTACATCATAGAGAGAAGGGAGACCAGCCGTCTAGCTTGGACTGTTGTTTCTAACAGCTGTGACACCACATGCTACAAAGTCACCAACTTATTGGAAGGTAATGAGTACATGTTCCGTGTAATGGCAGTTAACAGTTATGGTGTCAGTGAGCCACTGCAGTCTGGCGGCATGATCATGAAAACTCCATTTGTTCCTCCTGGTCCACCTCACATTGAGGATGTATCCAACATTGCCCATGATGGCATGACGATCACTTGGTCAGCCCCTGAGACTCATGGCGGTAGTGAGATTACCAATTACATTGTTGAAAAGAAGGACAGAAATGGAATCAAATGGACCCGATGCAACAGACAGAAGGTCACTGACCTCTCCTTTAGAGTTACAGGCCTAACCACTGGCCATGAATATGAGTTCAGAGTGGCTGCTGAGAATGTAGTTGGAGTGGGAGAGCCAAGCCTTCCAAGTTCATACTATAAGGCCTGTGATCCCAAGTACAAACCTGGTGCCCCAGCATATGTGAATGTGATTGACTCCACAAACAATTCTATTACAGTGTCATGGGGTAAGCCTCTGTCTGATGGTGGCAGTACTATTCAAGGATACATTGTTGAAGTCTGCAAGGCTGAGGAGGAGGAATGGGCCATGGTTACTCCCCCCACTGGTCTGCGTGTAAACAAATATGAAATTACTAAACTTACTGAGGGTCTGGAGTACAAGATCCGGGTTTGTGCTCTGAACAAACTGGGAGTTGGTGAACCAGCATCTCTCTCTGGAACAGCTAAGCCAGAGGAAAGGGTCGACCCACCAGAGATCCACCTTGACTCTGAGCTGAGGAAGGGCATCACTGTGAAAGCTGGTGGATCTGTTAGAATCCATATTCCATTCAAGGGTAGGCCAACACCTGAGATTAAGTGGACTAAGGATGAGGGAGACCTGACTGAAAAGGTGGTGATTGAGAAAGCTCTCAACTTCTCTCAGCTTTCCATTGACTCATGTGACAGGAGTGACTCAGGAAAATACACCCTAAGCCTGACAAACAGCAGTGGCTCTGTGTCTGAGTTTGTTGCTGTTAAAATCCTGGATACACCTGGGGCCCCACAGAACCTTGTGGTTAAAGATGTCAAAAAGGATTCTATCACTCTTGTATGGGATGCCCCACTGATTGATGGAGGTTCCAAAATCAAGAACTATGTAATTGACAAACGTGAATCAACCAGAAAAGCTTATGCAAATGTGTCCACAAAATGTACCAAGACAACATTCAAAGTTGAGAATCTGATCGAGGGCGCTATGTACTACTTCAGAGTCATGGCTGAGAATGAATATGGAATTGGCCAGGCCATTGAAACAAAGACGGCTTCCAAGGCCTCTGAGGTACCACTGCCTGTTGGAAAAGTCTCACTCACCGATGTTACCAAGACCAGTGCCTCTCTGACCTGGGAGAAACCTGAGCATGATGGAGGCAGTAGAATTGGTGGCTACCTAATTGAGATGCAGCCCAAGGGTACAGACAAGTGGGGAGTTGCAGGAAATCCAAAGATATGTGAGGGCACTGTCACAGGCCTCACAGGTGGAACAGAATACCTTTTCCGTATTATTGCTTATAATGAGAAAGGTAAGAGTGAGCCAAAGGCACTTGCTGCCCCGGTTATTGCCAGTGACATGACAGTGGAGCCAAGCATAAACATGCAATTCAACACATACAGTGTATTAGCTGGAAAAGACCTCAAGTTGGAGTTCCCTGTGCTTGGCAGGCCCAAACCTAAGGTCACTTGGACAAGGGATAGTCAGCCTTTGAAGGTGACATCCAGGGTCAATGTGGTAAACACTCCAACAACAACTGGAATTCAAATTACTGAGGCATGCAAGGATGATTTTGGCAAGTATTCCATTACAGCCACCAATACTGCCGGCACAGTCACTGAGGATGTGGCTGTCATTATCCTTGACAAGCCTGGACCACCGATGGGGCCAGTCAAGATTGTTGAAGTGAGCAACACTTTTGTTCATCTCTCCTGGGAGCCCCCATCATACACAGGTGGATGCCAGGTAAAGAACTATATAGTGGAGAAGAGAGACACCACCACCACTACATGGCAGTCAGTCACCACACAGCTTGCCAGAACTGCTATCAAGGTCACCAAGCTCAAGACTGGTGCTGAATATCAGTTCAGAATCATAGCTGAAAACAGGTATGGAAAGGGTGTGCCTCTGGACTCTAAGGCCATTGTTGTGCAATACCCATACAGACCACCAGGGCCTCCAGGAACTCCATATGTCAAATTTGCAACAAAGGAAATGATGATCATTGAATGGAATGAGCCAGTCAATGATGGTGGAAGTACAGTTATTGGTTACCATCTAGAAAGCAAAGAGAGAAGCAGCATCCTATGGAACAAATTGAACAAGACTCTTATCACTGATACTCAGTTCAAGATCAGTAATCTTGAGGAGGGTATTGGTTATGAATTCAGAGTCTATGCTGAAAATATTGTTGGTATTGGTAGATGCAGTAAAGTCTCTGAATCCTTTGTTGCTCGTGATCCATGTGACCCTCCTGGTGCTCCCGAAGCTGTATCTATTTCGAAGAACCTTATTAAGATTCAATGGACCAAGCCTCAGTATGATGGTGGCAGCAAAGTGAATGGATATATTGTGGAAAGGAAGGATCTTTGCTCCCCTGATGGACGCTGGGTAAGAGCTAACTTCACAAATATAATTGAGACAGAGTATATTGTCACTAGTCTGACAGAGAATGAGCAATATGAATTCAGAGTTATTGCCAGAAATGCAGCCGGAGTCTTCAGCGAGCCATCCGACAGCTCTGGACCTATTACTGCTACTGATGAAATTGAACCACCAAGGGCTTCAATGGATCCTAAATACAAAGATGTCATTGTTGTCAATGCTGGAGAGCATTTGCTTCTTGATGCTGACATCTATGGAAAACCAATACCTGATGTTGTCTGGCTAAAAGAGGGCAAGGAAATGGACAAAGCCCTGCGCATTGAAGTGAAAACTACACAGAAACGTGCAGCCATAACTATCAAAGATGTAACCAAGCTTGACAGTGGGCACTATGACCTCGTCCTGAAAAATCTAGGTGGTACAAAAACCTTCCCTATCACTGTCAAAGTCCTTGATAAACCAGGTCCACCTACTGGACCCATGAAAGTGACAGGAATCATGGCTGACAGGTGCATCCTTTCCTGGTCTGAGCCAACTCTGGATGGTGGGGCTAGTATCACTCACTATGTCTTGGAGAAGAGAGAGACGAGCAGATTGTCCTGGACAGTGGCTGCACCAAATGTAAAGGGTCTGTACAATAAACTAAGGAATTTGCTCCCTGGAAATGAATACATTTTCAGAGTCAGGGCAGTCAACAAATATGGCGTTGGTGATTATCTTGAAAGTGAACCTATCATTGCACGTAATCCTTACAAGCCACCTAGTGCTCCTGGAACTCCAGAAGCAAGTGAGATCACAAAAGACTCTATGCTTCTGTCATGGACTGCTCCAGAACAGACTGGTGGTGCTGACATTGAAGGTTACCACCTTGAAAAACGTGACAAAGATAGTGCAAGGTGGACAAAATGCAACAGACAAAAGCTGGCTGACACTCACTTCAAGGTCACAGGCCTGATGACAGACCACTTCTATGAGTTCCGTGTTGCTGCTGAGAATGAGGCTGGAATAGGAGACCTCAGTGAACTGTCCCTATTCTACAGAGCATGTGATGCCACAAGACCACCTGGACCTCCACACCATCCAAAGGTGACAGACTACACAAAGTCTTCTGTGTCTCTGTCCTGGGGCAAACCTGACTTTGATGGTGGTGCCTACATCAAGGGATATATTGTTGAAATGAGGGAGTATACACCTGTGCCTGAATTGACGGAAGAGGCAGAAGTAGCACCAACAGTAGAGATACCAGCTGAAAAAGAATGGACTATGTGCACTCCACCCACTGGTATTCAAGCCACTAAACTCACTATCACAGACTTGAAGGAGGGTGGAGAGTACCAGTTCCGTGTCTGTGCTATCAATTCCGAGGGAGTGGGGGAGGCTGCTAATGTCCACAGCACTGTGGTTACTTCTGACAGGGTAGAAGCACCAGAGATAGAGTTAGATGCTGAGCTCAGAAAGGTGGTATCTGTTCGTGCTGGTGGAACTCTGCGTCTGTTTGTCACCATCAGGGGAAGGCCTGAGCCTGCTGTGAAATGGGAAAAGGTTGAGGGTACACTAACAGAACGTGCTGCAATTGACACTTCCAGTTCATACACCATGCTTGTAATTGACAATGTTAACCGCTTTGACAGTGGCAAATATTCACTAACACTGGAGAATAGCAGTGGTGCAAAATCTGCTACTGTTGCAGTGAGAATCTTGGATACACCAAGTGCACCACAAAACTTTGCTGTAAAGGAGCTCAAGAAGGACTCAGTCACTCTTGCTTGGGACACTCCCCTCACTGATGGTGGTTCTAAAATTACAAACTACATTGTAGAAAAGAGAGAGTCTGTGAGGAAGGCCTATACTACTGTCACCAGCAACTGCACAGTCAACTCATTCAAGATTGAAGACCTGCCTGAGGGTGGCATTTTCTTGTTCAGAGTCTATGCTGTTAATGAATATGGCCAAGGACAGATGGTTGAAACCAAAGAAGTCAAAGTGTCTGAGGTACCTCTGCCACCAAGCAAAGTTACCCTTGTAGATTTGACAAAGAACAGTGTGTCACTAGCATGGGACAAACCTGCTCATGATGGAGGCAGCAAAGTAATGTGCTATAATGTAGAGTTCAAGCCTAAAAGTGGAGATAAATGGGGCACAGCATGCACAGTTAAGGTACTTGAAGCGACTATTCCTAATCTGACCCCCAATGAAGCCTATTTATTCAGAGTTGTTGCAATCAATGAGAAAGGAAAGAGTGAGCCAAAGGATCTTGGCTTACCTGTGGTTGCAAAGGATGTTGCAATTGAGCCATCCACCAACTTGCTATTTACCACATACAGTGTGAAGGCTGGAGGTGACCTCACTCTTGAGGTTCCAGTAAGAGGCAGGCCAAAGCCTGTTGTATCCTGGAAGAAGGATAGCCTTCCTCTGAAGCAAACATCATCAGTGACCATCTTAAACACTGCAACCTCATCCAAAGTTATCATCAAAGAGGCTAGTAGAGAGCATGTTGGCAAGTATGAGATCACTTTGGCTAACACAGCAGGAACTGTCACAGCAGATATTGGAGTTGTTGTCCTTGATAAACCAGGTCCACCTAAAGGTATCAAGATAGATGCTGTGACCTCAGACAGCATCACATTGTCTTGGTCTCCACCAGATTATGATGGTGGCTGCTCCATCAGTAACTATATTGTGGAGAAAAGAGACACAAACACACAGGAATGGCAGATGGTAGCAAGTAATGTTGCCAGAACATCTTTCAAGGCATGCCGCCTAACACATGGGGCAGAGTACCAATTCCGTATCTATGCAGTCAACCGTTATGGAAAGAGTACATATCTGGATTCACCTGGAATCACTGCTCAGTATAACTTCAAACAACCTGGACCTCCTTCCACACCCATAGTGAAGCTGGCCACTAAGTCTTATATGTTGGTGACTTGGAATGAACCAGTCAATGATGGAGGTAGTCCTGTTGTAGGCTATCATCTGGAGAGGAAAGAGCGTTCTAGCATTCTCTGGACAAAGATGAACAGAGGAATGATCAAAGATACAGAATACAAAGTCAATGGAATTGAAGAGGGCATGATATATGAATACCGTGTCTATGCTGAAAATATTGCTGGTATTGGTAAATGTAGCAAGGCCTGTGAAGGTGTAGCAGCCAGAGATCCATGTGACCCTCCAGGCACACCTGTGGTCACTGCTGTTACCAGAACATCTGTCTCCTTGTCTTGGGATAAACCAGAGTATGATGGTGGAGCCAAGGTTTCTGGCTACATCATTGAGCGCAGAGACCTTCCTGAAGGACGCTGGACAAGGTGCAACTTCACCAATGTGCCTGAGACTCACTATGATGTGACAGGCCTTACAGAGAGCAGCCAGTATGACTTCCGGGTCATTGCTAAGAATGCAGCTGGACTATTCAGTGAACCATCTGACAACACTGGCCCCATTACGGTCAAGGATGATGTGGATCCACCACGCATCATGATGGATGTCAAGTTCAGAGAGACAGTTTTTGTGAAAGCAGGAGAAGCTCTGAAGATTAATGCAGACCTTGCTGGACGTCCAGCCCCTGTTATTTCCTGGACCAAGGATGGCAAAGAAATTGAGCTGAGAGCTAGAATCCAGATTGTTTCAACAGATACCAGCACTTTTGTCGTTGTGAAGGATTGCATCAGAAGAGATTCCGGACAGTATGCCCTGACACTACAGAATATTGTTGGAAAAGTTACCATGCCAATAAATTGTGTGATTCTAGATAAGCCAGGACCCTCAGCAGGACCTCTGCAGATCACAGGTCTCACAGCTGAGGAGTGCACTCTGTCATGGGGCCCTCCCCAGGAGACTGGTGGTGCTGACATTACACATTATGTCGTCGAGAAGCGTGAGACCAGCCGCTTGGCATGGACACTGGTGAAGGGAGACATCACAAAAACATACTTCAAAGTCACAGGACTTCTCAAGGGCAATGAATATATCTTCAGGGTTTTGGCTGTCAACAAACATGGACTTGGTGAGGCTCTGGAGAGTGATGCTGTAAAGATTACAGATCCATACACTTTTGCCACTGCTCCAACTAGCGTTGACGTCACTGATATATCTGGAGATTCAATGACCCTTACCTGGTGCAAGCCAGCCAGCGATGGAGGCAGCCCCATCACTGGATATGTGATTGAGCGCCGTGAGAAGACAGGTATGCGCTGGGTTCGTGTGAACAGAGATCCAGTTGTTGAATGTACCACAGTAGCAAATAAACTGCGCAAGGGCTGTGAATATGACTTCAGAGTCTATGCTGAAAATGCTGCTGGTCTAAGTCCTCCAAGTGAACCCTCTGCAACATTCAGAACAGTAGATCCTCTGGTTGTTCCTTCACGCCCAACCAAGCCAAAGATTGTCAGTTCATCCAAGGACAGCGTGTCCATTGCCTGGAAACCACCAACAGATGATGGTGGTACTGCTATCCTTGGATACAGTGTAGAATACAGAGATTACATTCACATACCAGAGCCAGAGGTTGAGGGAGAAGAGGAAGAATATGAGGAGGAGGAAGAGGAGGTAGAGGAATCCCCTGAAGAACTAGCACGATGGATTGAAGCTATCCCTATTACCAAGAGCTTGGAGTTCACAATCACTGGACTAAAGACAGGTGCAGAATATGAATTCTGTGTCAAGGCAGTAAACAAAGTTGGTAGCAGTGTGCGTAGCCCATATTCAGATGCAGCGGCAGCACTGGACAGAACTGCACAACCATCATTTGATGTTGACCTTGAGATGCGTAAAGTACATATTGTTAAGCATGGCACAGCATTTACTCTCAATGTACCATTCAAGGGGAAACCTGTGCCATCAGTGGCATGGGCCAAGGAAGGTGTTGATCTGAAGGTCAGAGGAACCATTGACTCAACAGAATCCAGTACTTCACTGACAATTGACAAGTCTACTAGAAATGACTCCGGAGAGTACTGCGTAACTATTGAATCACCACTGGGAAAAACAACATTGCCCATGGTTGTCAAGGTGCTTGACTCTCCTGGACCCCCTGTCAATGTTATAGTTTCAGCAGTGACTAGGGATTCTGCAACCCTTACTTGGGAAGCTCCAGAGAATGATGGTGGTGACCCAGTGAAGGCCTACCATGTTGAAAAACGTGAGGCCAGCAAGAAGGCCTGGGTGTCTGTGACCAGCAATTGCCACACAATGACTTACAAGGTGGAAGACTTGCAGGAGGGAGCCATCTATTACTTCAGAGTTATTGGAGAAAACGAGCATGGAGTTGGAGTACCTCAAGAAGCCAAGGGTGGAACAAAGATTACAGGTAACATATGAACTGGCAGTTTTTAAATGCAATAGCTGTGAAGTTGATTTTATATAACCATTATCATTTTAATAAAATGTGCGTGATAAAATATCTCACTGTCTATTACAGAGGTACCAAGTCCACCCATGAAACTTGGAGTTGCAAATGTTACCAAGGACAGCATTACAATTGTCTGGACAAGACCAGAATACGATGGTGGTAGCAGAGTCACTGGTTATGTTATTGATGCCGTGGAGAAGGGACAGACCAAGTGGGTGAAGTGTGCCACTGTGAGGACCATGATGCACACCATCAAGAGCCTGAGGGAGGGTGCTGAGTATTTCTTCAGAGTCCGGGCTGAGAACCATGCTGGACTCAGTGAACCAAAGGAGATGATTGTACCTGTTATTGTCAAGGAAATACACGGTATTATTTCTCGCTTTACTTCTGCATTGTGATATTAGTAATGTAATTCATATTGAGTTTTTATTGTCCTTATGAAACAGGATTCTATTTATATATAATATGATTTAATTTATTCTGCTGATATCTTTTAATATCATCAGTAATGTAACTTAACATCACGTAATACATAACGTAAAACAATAATTAAAAAACATTAAACATTAAGGTGATATTACTTATCCCATTACTGTCTTATTTTTTCAACAGAGGCTCCAGAGTTTGACCTGAAGAACTACCCCAAGAATACAGTTTATGTGAGAGCGGGATCCAACCTAACCTTTGAGATTCCTCTCACTGGCAAGCCCATGCCTAAAGTGACTATGTCCAAGAACAATGTTGTCATCAAAGGATCCAAGAGACTGCTAACAGAAGTAGCTCCAGACAGTTTAATCATCACCTTAAATGAGAGTATTTCCAGTGATGCTGGCAAGTATGAAGTCACCGCCTCAAATGTAGGAGGCACCACCAAGATCTTCATTATTTTTGTTGTGCTGGACAGACCTGGACCTCCTGTTGGTCCAGTCGAGATTGGAGAGGTTGGAGAGACCACAGTATGCTTGAAATGGGCTCCCCCAGAGTATGATGGTGGCAGTCCTGTTACCAACTACATTGTTCTGAAACGTGAAACTAGTACTCCTACCTGGGCAGAGGTGTCAACTAGCATTGCCAGAAGCTCGATCAAGGTGACTAAGTTGACCAAGGGAGAGGAGTATCAGTTCAGAATTAAGGCTGAGAATCGTTATGGTGTCAGCGACCACATTGACAGCAAGCCAGTCATGATAAAGCTTCCATACAGTAAGTCAATAAACTGATATACTATGTGGAGGAAAATAATCTTTTTGTTCTAACAGTAATTTTGTATTGTGCATTACGAATCACTCTGAATACTAATATGAATGCTGTCCATTACAGCCATCCCTGGACCTCCATCCACACCATGGCTCGGCTTTGTATCTAGAGAGAGCCTGACAGTTTGCTGGAATGAACCTGTCAATGATGGTGGAAACCCTGTAATTGGATATCATCTCCAGATGAAAGAGAGGAGCAGCATCCTCTGGCAGAAGGTCAATAAGACAGCAATCTCAGGAAACCAGTGGCGTGTCACAAACATCTGCCCTGGCCTCATCTATGAATTCAAAGTGGCAGCTGAAAATGCTGCCGGTATTGGAAAGATGAGCAAGACTTCTGAGGAGGTGCTTGCTATTGATGCCTGTGGTAAGTATTTCTAATTGTCTCCATTTATTAGGGGACCCACAGCCTATTTCCTGTTGTTTAATTAAAATAACATCTTTGTCATGTTAATATTACAGAGCCCCCAGCAAATGTCCGTATCACAGAAGTCACCAAGAACTCAGTCAGCCTGGCCTGGCAGAGGCCTCCTTATGATGGTGGCAGTAAGATTACCGGCTACAGTGTGGAGAGGAGGGAAGCTGCCAGTGGCAGATGGGTGAAGGCCAACTTCACAAACATCATTGAACTGGGTTTCATTGTATCTGGACTGAACCAGGATGAGTCTTATGAGTTCAGAGTGTATGCCAAGAATGCTGTTGGGTCTGTCAGTAACCCATCTCTCATTGCTGGCCCAGTCACTTGTGTCGATGCATGTGGTGAGTTTTTGGATTTTTATCTATGGTGACATGTTTTGTTTGTTTCTATGGGATTTCGTACTACTTTACTTATATTACCATATTGTGTCCCACAGGTGCACCAGCTATTGACCTTCCTCCAGAGTATCTGGATGTGGTTCAGTACAAGGCTGGTACTTCTGTTAAGCTTAGAGTTGGAATCATTGCCAAGCCTCTGCCAAACATCGAGTGGCTCAAGGATGGAAAAGAGCTGGTTGCAACCTCTACCATGTCTGTTGAAAACACAACTGACTCTTCTGCTGTTCTGATCAAGGATGCAGCTCGCATTCACACAGGCTCATATGAGATCAGGATCAAGAACGTTCTCGGCTCAGCATCTGCAACCATCAGGCTCGAAATCTTAGGTATTTAGAAATTCTTGCTCCACCCCTTCACACTTTCATAATTCTGAATTCCTGATCAGTTTGAATGGAGATACTCTTATTTACTATAATCTTCCACCACCCCTCTATTTAATGTTCATATGCTCTTCCTTTTTTTTCTTTCTTTCTTTTTTTTTTTTTTACCTCTACTTAGACAAATCTGGACCCCCAGCTGGCATCATTAACTTCAACTCCATCACAGCAGACAAGATCATCTTTAGTTGGCAGCCTGTGCCTGAGTCTGACCAGGGAGGTTCCAAGGTGACCCACTACATTGTTGAGAGGCGTGAAACCAGTCGAGTGGTCTGGTCAACAGTTTCAGACAAGCATGAGCAGACACACATAACCATTGGCAAACTGCTGCGCGGAAATGAGTATGTGTTCCGTGTAATGGGTGTTAATAAGTATGGAATTGGAGAGCCACTGGAGTCTGAGCCTGTCATCGCTAAGAATGCCTTTGGTACGTTTTGGGCTGTAGAGTGTTGTGACTATAATGTGAATACATTATTTTTTCTTGTTTAGGTAATACCAATATAATTACTCTGCAATAATTGTCCCTTGTATTTATTATTTATTTATTATATTATTACTATGATTTTTACAAATTCTTTGCTTTCACGAGGAAAAAAATGAACATCAAAATCAATTTTTTCTTTCATATTATCATTTGCATTTTCTTAACGTGTTTGTTATGAATTTCTACAGTAACTCCTGGGCAGCCTCGTACTCCTGAGGTGAATACAATAACCAAGTCCACCATGGTGGTAGAATGGGACAAACCAGGTGTAGACGGAGGTAGTGCCGTGACAGGCTACTACCTGGAGAGACGCGACAAGAAGAGCTTGCGCTGGATCAGAGTTTACAAAGACCCTGTCACTGATATCAAACAGACCGTCTATCATCTGACAGAAGGAAATGAATACCAATATCGCATCTGTGCCATTAACAAGGCTGGAGAGGGACCATTCTCTGATGTATCAGACTACTACAAGGCTGCTGACCCAGTTGGTAAGTTGTCTAACATTCACAGATTTCCAACAAAAAGAAGATAAACATACACCCCCATCTAACAAAATACATTTTACATACAGATCCACCAGATGAGCCTTGCAAGCTGAAGGTGGTGGACTCCACCAAGACATCCATCACCTTGGGCTGGTCCAAGCCAGAATGGGATGGAGGCAGTGAGGTCACCAGCTACATAGTGGAGAAGCTTGTTGAGGGAGAGCAAGAATGGGCTGTGATTGCCTCAAAGGGAGAGGTCAAGACAACAGAGTACACAGTTCACAACTTAAAACCAGAAGTCAATTACTTCTTCAGAGTCTCTGCTGTCAACTGTGCTGGTCATGGGGAGCCTCTGGAGATGACTGACCCTGTGCAGGCTAAAGACATCCTGGGTAAATTAATCGCTGATATTAAAAATGTGAAGCATGTTCAATTTAAAACATGTATGTTTTGTTTTGTTATGTTGATAACATATAGCAGTCCCTGTGTGACTTTGAATATTTTTCATGATTTTCACAGAGGAGGCCCAGATTGACTCAGATGTGGCCATGAGAACTCACTACATTGTGAAAGCTGGCAAGGATGTGGAGCTGACTGTTCCTCTGAAGGGCAGACCCGCTCCCACTGCTTCATGGAGCAAGGGAGAAGAATGCATCGATCGTGATCCTAAATATGAGTTCCACCACTCAGATACTACCACAGTCCTTGTTATGCGTGAGGTCACCAGGCTTGAAACTGGAAAGTACACAGTAAAGATAGAGAATGGTGTGGGAGAGCCCAAGACATTGACCCTGTCTGTGAAAGTCCAGGATACTCCAGCTCAGTGCAGGAATCTGGTCCTGAAGGACGTGACTCGTGGAAAGGTTACCCTATGCTGGGAGCCTCCACTCCTTGACGGTGGTGCTGAGATCACAAACTACATTGTGGAGAAGAGAGACTCCTCCAAGAGATCCTATTCTGCCGTAACAAGCAAATGCATAGACACCACATATACCATTGAAGATCTCTCCGAGAAGACATCCTTCTTCTTCCGGGTGTTAGCAGAGAATGAGAACGGTATTGGTGATCCATGTGAAACACTTGAGTCT
This sequence comes from Chaetodon trifasciatus, assembly GCA_037975065.1. NCBI lineage: Eukaryota > Metazoa > Chordata > Actinopteri > Chaetodontiformes > Chaetodontidae > Chaetodon > Chaetodon trifasciatus. Next base: position 2,784,412 of record JBBMOE010000055.1, on the reverse strand, counting down.
GTGAAGGCTACGGAGACTCCAGGACCAGTCAAGGAGGTTTCTATGAAGGATTCTTCCAAGACTTCTGTCACTCTGCAGTGGCTGAAGCCTGATTATGATGGCGGCAGCATCATCTCTGACTACATCATTGAGAAGAAGCTCAAGGATGAGGAATGGTCATTGGGAGGAACCAGCAGACAGTGTGAGTTTGAGGTCAAGAAACTCAAAGAGCACTCAGACATGTTCTTCAGAGTTGCTGCCAGAAATGAGAAGGGGCAGGGTGACTTTGTTGAGATTGGGCCTATCAAGGTCATTGACTACATTATAACACCTGAGGCAAACCTTGCAGAGTACCCAGATGGCAGCATAAGTGTTCGCCTGGGTCACAATGTGCACATCGAGCTGCCATACAAGGGTAAACCCAAACCATCTGTTCTGTGGCTGAAGGACAACCTGCCTCTAAAGGAGAGTGACCAAGTCCGCTTCAAGAAGACAGAAAACAAAGCCACTTTAATGATTAAGAATGTGAAGAAGGAGAATGAAGGTAAATACACCCTGACCCTTGACAATAAGGTCAACAGAAGATCCTTCCACATCCATGTCATCACACTTGGACCACCATCAAAGCCTGTTGGACCCATCCGCCTGGATGAAGTTAGAGCTGAGAGCATCATGATCTCCTGGGATGAACCTAATGACGATGGTGGTGGATACATCACCTGCTATACTGTGGAGAAGCGTGACACCTCCCAGCCTGACTGGAAGATGGCCTGCTCCAGTGTACAGGATACTCAGTTCAAGGTCCCCAACCTGATCAAGGGTGCCCAGTACCAGTTCAGAGTGTGTGCTGAGAACAGATATGGTGTCAGCGAGCCTCTGGTCTCCCAGATGGTCATTGCAAAGCACCAGTTCAGGCCTCCAGGCCCACCGGGCAAGCCTGTCGTGTACAATGTTACCAACGATGGAATGACCATCCAGTGGGAGCAGCCCATCTATGATGGTGGTACCCCCATCCAGGGTTTCCATGTTGAGAAGAAGGAAAAGAACAGCATCATGTGGCAAAAGGTGAACACTGTGGTGATCAAAGAAACAGACTACAGGATCCTGGGACTCATTGAAGGTCTTGAGTACTCCTTCAGAGTCTACGCCCAGAATGATGCTGGCTTCAGTCGAATGAGTGATGAGAGCAAGCCAACTATGGCTGTTAGTCCTGTTGGTGAGTGCTGATTTGGACAAATACATTACATATTGGAACTATAATAAGCTTAACAAAATAATTTCCTGCTCTAAAACTGGAATAACATGCAGTTAGAATGAAACCATTTAAGTGGTTAAGTCAAACGAAAATAAGTTAAAAGATGTATCTCATGTCTTTCAGATCCTCCTGGACAGCCCGACTACACTGATGTGACTAGCGACTCAGTGACACTGAAATGGGAGGCACCCAAACGTGATGGTGGTAGCAAGATTACTGGCTACAACATTGAGAAACGTCAAGGACATGGCCGCTGGTTCAAGGCCAACTTGACTGATGTACATGAGTGCCAGTACACTGTCACTGGGTTGGCAACAAATGAGCGATACGAGTTCAGAGTGATTGCCAGAAATGCCATTGGTGTTGTCAGTCCTCCTTCCAACTCCTCTGGCTTGATAGCTGTCAGAAGTGAGAACGGTGAGTAATAGCAGGAGACAAAATGACAAGAGGGTTTGAATATTGAACTGCAGGAAGAATGGGTAAATAATGTAGCAGATTTGTTGCCCTTTACTAAGTGATCACTGATTAAAAGTAATAGGCAGTGTAAACCATACCTCTCAGATCATCTTTCTGGAAAATCTTTAAAGCTCATTAAAGCAGTGAAGCTTCTCGAAACTAATATCTTTGTTTCTCAAAACCAGCTTCTCCAAATATTGAGTTTGGCCCAGAGTACTTCGAGGGTTTGACAGTCAAGGCAGGAGACAACATCAGGCTGAAGGTGACCATCACTGGACGACCTGTTCCCAAGGTTGTCTGGTACAGAGATGGTGTGGAGATTACCAAAAAGATGATGGACATTATCAACATAGCTGGATCTAGCACCCTATTTGTCAGGGACGCTGATCGTACACACCGTGGCCTCTACACTGTTGAGGCTACCAATGGATCTGGAAGCAAGAAAGAGAACATCCTTGTTCAAGTCCAAGGTACACAGTTTTGACATTTTTCTGTTTATATTACAGTGTAGCTGTTTATGCTACTGTATTATTTATTCATATTCTAACTTCAATCTCACGCACCTGCATGATACAGACACACCTGGGGAGCCAGTGGGACCCATCACTTTCAGCCACATTTCAGAGGGCAAGTGCACTCTGTCTTGGAACCCGCCAGAGAATGATGGCTGCTCTGAGATTACGCATTTCATTATTGAGAAGCGTGAGACCTCCAAGATCTCATGGGCCTTGGTGTCTGATGAATGTAAAGAGTGCACTTTCAATGCAACAAAGCTCATCAAGACCAATGAGTACCAGTTCAGAGTCTCTGCTGTTAACAAATTTGGAGTCGGCAGACCTTTGGAATCTAGCCCTGTCATTGCACAGCTCCAATACAGTAAGTGGACAATTGGAAAAGCTATTTCTTTTTGCAGAAAAAAAATATTTATATGTGTTTTTTATATATATATATATATTTTGCCAATGCAGACGTTGCACTTACCTATCAAAATTGTTCCCCTCAGCTACTCCTGATGCTCCAGGTACTCCTGATGCTACTGAGGTGACAGGAGAGAGCATCACCCTGTCCTGGACTCCTCCAACATCTGACGGTGGAAACCCCATTCAGTATTACATCCTGGAGAAACGAGAAAAGAAGACTGTCCGGTTCTACAAGGTGATTACCAAGAAGCCCATTATTGAATGTGCTCACAAGGTGCTCCACTTGACAGAGGATATGGAATATGAGTTCCGTGTGATGGCTGTGAATGACGCTGGTGTTGGAGCTCCAAGCAACATCTCTATGTCTATCAAAGCTGCTGAGCCAAAGGATATTCCCTGTGCTCCATCTGTGATCTGTGTGTCAGACTCCACCAACACCTCCATCAGCCTGGAATGGACCAAGCCTGTGGACGATGGAGGCATGGACATCCTGGGCTACATTATTGAGATGGTGAAGGGAGAGGAGACCGAATGGAAGAGAGTAAATGACCAGCTGGTTGAAGAAACAAATTATGTGGTAATGGGTCTACAGACAGGAGCTGAGTACAAGTTCCGAGTAGCAGCTGTCAATCACGTAGGTAGAGGTGAGGACAGGGAAATCTCAGAGCCTGCTCAGGCTGTAGACAGACTAACACCACCACAGGTGGATATTGATGCCACCTTCAAGCAGACACACATTGTCAAGGCTGGAGGTTCAGTGTGCCTGGGCATCTACTTCAGAGGAAAGCCAATTCCCACTGCCACTTGGGTGAAGGAAGAAGGACAGCTGGGTGTCATGTCAGAGATCACAACTACAGATGGCTACACTTCTCTAAGCATTGAAAACTGCTCAAGAAATGATACAGGCAAATACACTGTTAACCTGGAGAATGCTAGTGGCAGCAAGGCAATTACATTCACTGTAAAGGTGCTGGACACTCCTGGACCTCCTCAGGCTGTTGTCTTCAAGGAGGTATCCAGGGGCTCTGTGACACTTACCTGGGAGCCTCCTCTAAACGATGGTGGAGCCCGACTCCATCACTATGTTGTTGAGAGACGTGAGGCTAGCCGCCGCACTTGGCAGGAGTCTGGTGGCAAGTGCACGCAGCATATCCTGAAGATCCAGGACCTGCTGGAAGGAGTGCCATACTTCTTCAGGGTCTCAGCCGAGAACCAGCATGGGATGGGTGAGGCATTTGAGCTGACTGAACCTGTCATTGCCACCGCAGAACCAGCATCTCCAAAGAGACTGGACATCCTGGACACCACAGATAACTCTGTGTCACTGGGGTGGCTGAAACCAGAGCATGATGGTGGTAGCCGCATCCAATGTTATGTCATTGAAGCTAAGCCAAAGGGTACAGACAAATGGATGGTGGTTGGCCACACCAAGAATCTCACCTATGTGATTGAAAAGCTCAACAAGGGTGATGAGTATGATTTCCGTGTGATGGCTAAGAATGAATCCGGCTACAGCAAGCCAAGGGAAACTATAGCTCCTGTACTTGTCAAAGAGCCTCACATTGAACCTGCTGCTGACCTCAGCGAGATCACCAACCAGCTAGTCACAAGCAGGTCCGGCAGTACCTTCATGATTGACATTCCCATCAGTGGTAGACCTTCTCCTAAGGTCACTTGGAAGCTGGAGGAGATGAGGCTGAAGAACTCAGACAGAGTATGCATCAAAGTAGCTAAGGACAGAACCAGCATCTCAGTTAAGGAGGCCATGAGAGGTGATGGTGGTAAATACTACCTGACTCTGGAGAATGTGGCAGGAACCAGGACCTTCACTATTGAAGTTAATGTCATAGGTAGACCCAGTCCTCCAACCGGACCCATTGAAATCTCATCCATCACCTCTGAGTCCTGTGTCCTTGACTGGCAACCACCAGAGGATGATGGTGGCACTGATATCACAAATTACATTGTAGAGAAGCGTGAATCTGGCTCCACCGCCTGGCAGCTGATCAACTCCAGTGTAAAACGCACATCTCTGCATGTCAGTCACCTGACCAAGTACATGCAGTACACATTCAGGGTCTCTGCTGAGAATAGATTTGGTGTCAGCAAGCACACCGAGTCTGAGACTATTGTTGCAGAGCATCCTTTCAGTAAGTACTACTTACTTTTCAACCTATTCACTAATTTAACTTATGAATAACAAAGAACAGAAGTCTTTAAGCATTTCATAGACTGTTAATGTATGTGAAAATGTCTTCTACTAAATCAAGCTAGAACTCAGCTGAATATGCTCAACAACAAAATCTAATTTTTTTGATCACAGCACCTCCTGGCCCACCAACAAAGCCTTCAGTCTTCAATATCTCTGCTAACACAATGACCATTAAATGGGAGGAGCCATATCATGATGGCGGAAGCAAGGTGACTGGCTACTGGATTGAGAAGAAGGAAAGGAATAATATTCTGTGGGTGAGAGAGAACAAGATCCCTTGCTTTGAGTGCTATTACAAGGTGGAGGGTCTGGTCGAAGGCCTGGAATACCAGTTCCGGGTTTATGCCATGAACAGTGCTGGGCTGAGCAAAGCCAGTGAGGCCTCCAAGGGAGCAGTTGCTCAAAACCCAGTTGGTGAGTTTTAACACATTGTAGGATCATAATATGTAGTGACTTTTTAGTTAATACTCCAGTGCTTCAACATGTCTGATGGAATTTTGATGTGTCTTTTAGATCCACCAAGTAAGCCAGAAGTCACAAATGTTACAAGAACCACTGTCTCCCTCAAATGGTCAGCTCCACTGAATGACGGTGGCAGTGCCATTGCAGGCTATATTATTGAGCGTAAGCCATACACTTTGGCCGGTGAGGGCCGCTGGCTCAAGTGCAACTACACCAATGTTACAGACACTTTCTACACTGTTACTGCCTTGGGAGAGGGGGAGCCTTATGAGTTCAGAGTCATCGCCAAGAATGCCAACCAGGTCTTCAGCAAGCCATCAGAGTCCACTGGCTCTGTGCAGTGCAAGACCGACTTCGGTAAGATCTGTATCTGTAATTGTGATACAATACCACAGATAAAGCACCTTTTCATATTCACATTTTGACTTTTATGATTCTTAAATAAACTTATGACTGTGAGATGAAACTGTCTCCTTTTTACTCGATATTTTAATTTTTCAGTGTGTATACAGTATATTACAGTCCCAGCAAAGGAGTCCTATTAATAAATTGTTTGAGAACCATGTTTCTTTTGTCACCGACCAGAACCTCCAAAAGCCCAGCTGGATAGTAAACTCCTCTCTGAAACCGTGATGGTCAGAGCTGGTTCAGACCTGGTTCTAGATGCTGCAGTGGGAGGCAGGCCTGACCCCAAGGCTTCCTGGTCCAAGGGCAACAAGGAGTTGGAGTTGTGTGAAAAGTACCACCTGCAGTACACCCCCACCAGGGCCATGGCCATCATCAAGTTCTGTGACAGAGATGACACAGGAAAGTACATCCTCACGGTCAGGAATGTAAGCGGAACCAAGACTGCTGAGGTCAACGTCAAAGTGCTTGGTAAGTGAGATTGTTTTGTTTTTCAAGCATTTCGAGCAGTTTCATCCACTACAGATTGTATTTGAAGTATTAATTTCTCATGGTTATCCAAAGTGAATTTTTGTTTTTTTTCCAGATACCCCCGGAGTATGTGAAGGCAGCATTGAGATCAGCAAGATCACAGAGGAGTCATGCACACTGAGCTGGAAGCCTCCTCTCGAGGATGGCGGCGACGAGGTCTCCTACTACATTGTAGAGAGGCGTGACACCAACAGACTCAACTGGGTCATCATGCACGCAGAGTGCAAGGAGTTGACCTGCAACATCACCAGGCTGTTCAAGAACACAGAGTACCTGTTCAGAGTCCGGGGAGTCAACAAATATGGAGCTGGAGTCTGCCTCCAGTCAGAGCCCATGGTTGCCAGAAACACTTTCAGTAAGTGCAACCGTCCAATCATTGTGAAATACACTTTAAAAATGTAATATTCCAAAAACCTCAAAGGCCAGACAGATCCTGCTCTTCTATTTTTAAGCAAGGATCATAGTAACATGAAAGCAAGATAAATCTGTGCAAGAGCCCTGAGATCATACCTGGTTGCAAACTATTAGATTTAAAAATAAAACAAGTTAAATCCTCACAACCTCTAACCCTGAATTACCTTCCTTTTCTCCAGCGGTGCCAACTCCTCCTGGTGCTCCAGAGATCCTTGCGTCAGGAAAGGACTTTGCCACGATTGAGTGGCTAAAGCCAGAGAGCGATGGTGGCAGCCCATTAATCCACTACCTGGTGGAGAGGCGGGAGAGGAAGAGTGCCCGCTGGGTGAAGGTGAACAGGGATGGAGCTCATCTGGACACCACAATGAAGGTGTCTGGTTTGACTGAAGGCAACATCTACCAGTTCAGAGTGACAGCCATCAACAAAGCTGGAGAGAGTGAAGCCAGTGAGGTTTCTCTGTATGTTGTCTGCAGAGTGCCAACATGTAAGTCTGGTTCGTTCAAGTCTAAATGCCTAACATTAGATGCAACTGAAGATCTGCAGATCTTAAATGTATAAATCTAACATATTTAGATCTATCTTTTAACATGATTATTGGATAACCATGTCCATGAAGGCTGTAGTAAATCCTTGATAAATCTGTTGATGTTCAATTCTGTAATCTCTCCTCTCAGGCACCCCTGCTCCTCCTTCTATCCCACGCATCACTGACACCCACGCTGACAGCATCAGCCTGGCCTGGTCCCGCCCTGTGGAGGATGGAGGAGCTGATGTGATTGGCTACATCCTAGAGATGCAGGAAGCTGGAGCAGAAGAATGGAAGAAGGCCCATGAAAAGACCCTTCGTGGTACAGAGTATGTAGTGACTGGACTTTCTGCAAGCAAGAAGTACTGCTTCAGAGTGGCTGGCATCAACGTCAATGGTACAGGAGACTTCAGTGAACCATGTCCTGAGACTGAGCCAGTGGAGAGAATTGGTAAGTCCTCTGGAAAAGCATGAAGTGATTGCAAATATAGAAAGTGTAGCAAGTCATTTATTTGACAGAGACAGTAGAGACATGTCCCTTTTTATTGCTGATTAAAAAGAAGTAAATATTATGTCTTTCACGATCTGGTAACAAGCCATACATGTATCTGATCCCTTTTTCTCACACAGAAACTCCTGACTTTGAGCTCCACGATGACCTGAAGAAGACCATCTGCCTGCGTGCAGGTGGCTCTCTCCGCCTGTTCGTAAAAGTCACTGGTCGTCCTGTTCCTGCCCTTACTTGGAGTAAGCCTGGTGTTGAACTCCACAACAGAGGATTCATTGAAGTCACCAACACATCCACCACGCTCATCATCGATAAGGTCCACCGGTATGATGCTGGCAAATACACACTGGTGGCTGAGAACTCAGCTGGGAAACAAGAAGTGAGCATTCTGGTCAAAGTGTATGGTAAGTTGATGAAAATGACAAAAATGAGAACTGAATTGAAATGTGACATATTCCGTGGGGCAGTACTAATATTTTTTTTTAAAGTGACTTGTACTGGACCATTTATTTTCCATTGATTTTTTTTTTATGTGATATAGTTGGAAAAGTTATTTTGAACAAAATTTATTTGCATTGTTAGATACTCCTGGACCAACTGGACCAGTGAAGATCAAAGAGCTGACCAAGGAGTCTGTTACCATCTCTTGGGAAGCCCCAACTGTGGATGGGGGTGCTCCTGTCAACAACTACATTATTGAAAGGCGTGAGGCCTCTATGAGAGCCTACAAAACTGTCACCTCCAAGTGCAGTAAGACATCCTTCAAGATCGATGGCCTGATAGAGGGTATGCTTTACTACTTCCGGGTCCTTCCCGAGAACATCTATGGTATCGGTGAGCCCTGCGAGACTCCCGATGTCATCCTGGTTTGTGAGGTGCCTCTGCCACCACATAAACTAGAGGTGATCGACATCACCAAGAGCACCGTCACCTTGGGCTGGGAGAAACCCGAGCATGATGGTGGCAGCAGACTGACAGGCTACATCATTGAAGCCTGTAGGTTCGGCACTGATAAGTGGATGAAGGTGGCCACATTGAAGACCACAGACTTTGAGCATACCATCGAGAAGCTGAATGAGAGTGAGCAGTACGTGTTCAGAATCAGAGCAATCAACAGCAGAGGAGCCAGTGAGCCCAAAGAACTTGTTACTGCTGTCACCGTACAAGAGCAGAGAGGTAAAAAATACAAAAAAATCTGCTTCCCGCAGTCATGTGTTTTTAAAACCATTTTAGGCAAAAGCATGTAAATAGTTTGAAAGAGTTAAAGTTAATAACAAGTTGCTTTTCTGAAATCTGTTTATGTTGGATTTTTTTTTCTGCCCAGCTGTAACATTTAGTCTAACATCACAGCTCAGTCCACAAATTTCCCAACTGTTGATGTAATTATAATTTTTGTATCTTTCTTTTTCATTTCTAGTAATGCCCATGGTGGACTTTTCCAGTATTCCTCAGAAGGTTGTCAATGTCCTGGCTGGCAAGACTTTGGAGCTGGACCTGCCCATCATCGGCAGGCCTCCTCCCATCTGCTCATGGTACTTCAATGATAACAAGATGAAAATCACAGACCGTGTCAAGATCAAGAGCACTGGCAAGTTCTCCAAACTGACCATGTCTGACACCACCATCAACGACACTGGTGACTACACCCTGGAAGTGAAGAACGCTGTTGGTGTAATCACCGAGGTCATCAAGGTCATCATTCTCTGTAAGAAACCATTTGTCATTTGGTTTCATTATTTATCGCCAATGTGTAGCAAAAGCAGGTTACAATAAAGAAAAGTTCATTAAATTCTAAACTGACAACATTACAGGCAATCAAATCACTTTATTAACTTTCACCTTTTAGCCAAATCACTTTAATAACTTTTACCTTTTAGCCAATAAAGTTGTCTGTAATGATTAATTTTGTTAACACCCTTTCACCAGCTAAACCTGATGAACCAAAGGGACCCATCAGATTTGATGAGATTGATGCCACCACCGTCACCTGTAGCTGGGATCCTCCAGTCAGAGATGGCGGAGCCCCTATCAGTGGCTACGCGGTGGAGCAGCGTGATGCTCACAGACCTGGTTGGGTGCCTGTCTGTGACTCTGTTAGCCGACCAACCTTCAAGTTTGAGAACCTAATTGAGGGAGATGAATATGTCTTCCGTGCAGCTGCCATTAATCGCTACGGCACTGGAGAATTCCTGCAGTCTGAGATTGTCACCTGTAGGAGCTTGAACAGTAAGACTTCTGTTTTTTTTAAGGTTACACAGTTAGTCAATGTTACTATACAAACAGAATTATGGCAACAGAAGTACAGTAACGTGGTTACTCTCCTCTACAGGTGTACCTGGACCTCCTGGCCGTCCAACTGTCTTCGATGTGTCTCGTGATGGCATGACCGTGGCCTGGAATCCACCAGATGAAGATGGCGGCCTTGAAGTTTCTGGATACATTATTGAGCGCAAAGAAGTCAGATCTGACAGATGGGTGCGTGCCAACAAGAACCCCATCACCATGACCAGATACAGGTCGACAGAGTTAATAGAGGGCCTGGAATACGAACACAGAATCACTGCCATCAATGCCAGAGGATTGAGCAAACCAAGTCTGCCATCCAAACCAGCAGTGGCAACAGATCCCATTGGTGAGAACTTTATTATATATATGATTTTTAGATAGATAGAAACTAAGAATTCATAGGTACAGTGGGTGGCATTGAAAGTCTTACAGGAGCAAGTACATACTCATTTTGAAGCACTGGCTAGAAATACTGACATGCTTCACTTCCCCTCTCAGATCCACCTGGCTGTCCTCAGAACCCGAGGATCACTGATACCACCAAGTCCTCTGTGTCACTGGCTTGGAGTCCTCCCGACGATGAGGGAGACGCAAGGGTGGACGGTTACCTGATTGAGAGGCAGAAGGTGGGCACCATGGCCTGGATCAAGTGCAACACCACACCATCTCTAATCTGCGAGTACACATTGACTAATATGCAACAAGGAGAGGAATTAAAATTCCGTGTGATGGCCTGCAATGCTGGCGGCTCCGGAGAGCCTGCTGAAGTGCCTGGAACTGTCACTGTGACAGAGATGCTTGGTAAGGACACAACGTTTACATTAATTACATCTTCCCTAAGATAATTTGTATGTTTCTAATTATTATGGAATAACCATTGTTCTCTAGAATCCCCTGACTATGAGCTGGAGCTCAAGCACAAAGATGTCTACGTGGTCCGCCAGGGAGGAGTGGTTAGACTCTCTGTACCCATCAAGGGTAAACCTCAGCCAGCCTGCAAGTGGTCAAAGGATGGCGGTGCAGTTTCCGCTAAGGCCATGATTGCATCCACAGAGGACATCAGTGAGCTGGTAATCAAGGGAGCTGAGAGGAGTGACTCTGGTGTGTACAACCTCCTGCTGGAGAATAAGGTTGGCAAGAAAAAAGCCCAAATCAAGGTAAAAGTCATTGGCCGCCCAAGTGCTCCAGAGGGACCAATGGTCTTTGAGGAGATCCAGGCAAACTCTGTCAAGCTGTCCTGGAAGGTGCCCACTGACGATGGTGGCTCAGAGATCCTGGGTTACATTGTAGAAAGACGTGAGGCAGCCAGAAATGCCTGGTACACTGTGGACTCTAGAGTGACTGACACTCAGCTGGTTGTCAAGAGCTTGAAGGAGGGGACAGAGTACCACTTCAAGGTCACGGCTGAAAATTCCTTTGGCATCAGCTCTTCTCTGAAGTCTGAGCAGCCATTGGTGCCCAAGACTCCTCTCTGTAAGTACTCCTCTTTTTCAGTCTTAAGTGTCTTTGAACAGCATGACAACAGACATGCAGTAATATCTCAGAAAATAATCTGTTTTCAAACCAGGTCCCCCCGAGCCCTCAAGCACCCCACCAGAGATCATGGACATCACAAAGAGCTCTGTGGCATTGGCTTGGTCCAGACCAAAGGATGATGGTGGTTCTGCGATCACTGGCTACTTTGTTGAGTACAAGGTGGTGTCAGCTGAGATGTGGTCCCGCCACCAGACCAAGATCTCCTCCACCATGTTTACTCTGCCCGGACTTACCCCTGACGCAGACTACCAGTTCCGCATTGTTGCTATTAACGACATTGGCGAGAGCGAGGCTGGTCCTATGTCTGACCCAGTCACATGCAAGGATCCATTTGGTGAGTATCCTCTCCTAATGAAATGTAATTACTGGTAATTAATAACATTGTGATTATTATAGTTGATGGAATTTTAATCAGCATTGGACAATCAGATGTGAAATCTCACCAATCAATCACAGTTTTACAGACAACTACCAGAATGAATAACAATTATGATACTGTTGTTATTGTGCCACTAAGTCACAAAAAAAACTGTTAATTGAGCTAATTAGTTTTTTTCTTTCTTCCTTTCCAGACAAACCAAGCCAACCAGGAGAGATTGACACAGTGAACGTGACAAACAACTTCATCACCATCCGCTGGCAAGCTCCAGAGTGTGATGGTGGAAAGGAGGTTCTGGGCTATTGGGTGGAATACAGGAAGTCCGTCGAGAGCTCCTGGAAGAAGTGCAATAAGCAAAGGCTAAAGGAAAAGGAGATAACAGTGCCTGGACTGGCTGAGGCCACAGAGTACGAGTTTAGAGTGTTTGCTGAAAATGAGACAGGAATGAGTAGACCTCGTAGGACTGCCACCTGCATTAAGACCAAACTGAGCGGTGAGTACACTGAAAAACGCTGTACAAAAATTATTTGTAGGCCTTTACCCAACTTTCTTGCCCAGAGTGAGTTCAATGTGAAACATTACTAAACATAATACGTTTCCTAAATATACCACTGTGTTTTGTATATACAGTTGAAAGTAAACCAAGCCTGAGAAAGGAAATGGATGAGGTAACTGCCAAGCTTGGCCAGCCTGCTGTCATGAAGTGCCAGATTATTGGCAGACCTGTCCCTGACATTAAATGGTATCATGCTGGCAAGGAAATTGTTGAGTCCCGCAAGTACGAGATGAGCTCTGACGGCCGCAACCACTCCCTGTCCATCATGACCGATCAGCAGGAGGATGAGGGAGAGTACATCTGCAAGGCTTTCAATGATGCTGGAGAAATCGAGACCACAGGTATCCTGGTGTTGGAGGCTGCTTCATCCTTCCATCCTGATTACCCTCTGAAGGAAACATACTACGCTGGCCTGGGAACCACTCTGCGCATCCATGCCGTCTACATTGGCCGTCCTCAGCCAAAGATCATGTGGCTACATGGGACAAAGACCCTGGAAAACACAGAGGACATCAGCATTGAGAACACTGAGCACTACACACACCTGATCATCAAGAATGTGCAACGGAGAGTCCATGGAGGCAAATACAGGATCAGACTGCACAACCACTTTGGCAGGGCTGACACAGCATTCAATGTTGAAATTTATGGTATGTTCATGTAAATTTATTGCAGTGACTGCAACAAAGCATGCATCTTTAAAAGTGGTATTATTAGATTTCTGATTAATATCAAACAAATACCTCTATTTACAGACAAACCTGACATGCCTCAGGGTCCCATTGTGTTGGATGCTCTCCTGAAGAACTCTGTCATCATCAGCTGGAAGCCTCCTAAGGACGATGGAGGTTGCATGATCACCAACTACATCATAGAGAAGCGTGAGGACAAGGAGGGCACCGAGTGGGAACTTGTGTCATCATCTATTAATGGCATATCTTGCCGTGTGCCAAACCTCATTGATAGTGCTGGATACTTCTTCCGTGTGTACGCCCAGAATCGCTATGGCAACAGTGAACCACTGGAGCTTACTTCACCTATCCTTATCAAGAGCCAGCTGGGTAAATTTAATCCAATATCAATTGATCTTTCAAATAATTTGTAAATTAATGTCTAACAATGTAAACATAGTATCACTCAGGTACACTGCAAAAGAACTGGCAATGATCTCTGATAAATATATCCCTGTCTACAGAGAAACCATCACCACCTCTGTCGCCAGTTGTTTCTGGAATCACCAAGGACTCTTGTGTGGTTTCCTGGAAGCCTCCACTAAGTGATGGCGGCTCCAAGATCAAGAGCTATTGCCTTGAGAAGAAGCACAAGAAGGACAAGAAGGAATGGAGTGAATGGACTCTGGTGACCACAGACGAGATCAAGCAGACAGTGTTCTCTGTCAAGCGTCTGACCGAGGGCATTGAGTACATCTTCCGTGTGAAGTGTGAGAACCTCGGAGGACAGAGTGACTACAGCGAGGAAACTGCTCCCATTGTTCCAGCCACAGCTGTTGAGATCCGTGCTCCTGCCTTCAAAGAAGAGCTGAGGAACATGAGTGTCAAGTACAAGAGCAACGCTACCCTTGTCTGCAAGATAATAGGACAGCCCAAGCCTGTGATTAAATGGTTTAGACGAGGAAAGGAAATACACTCTGATGGAAAGAAGATCAAGATCCAGGAGTTCAAGGGAGGTTATCACCAGCTGGTCATCACTGAGGCTGATGAGGAAGACTCCACTGTCTACCAAATCAGGGCCACCAACCAGGGAGGCTCCATTTGTGCGACAGTCTCTCTGGATGTTGAAAGTAAGCTAAGAGATTCCCAGTTCCTACAAATATGCCACTTCTGTACTGCACTGACTAAACCATTTTCAAGTAATCAGATTTTTTATTTTAAATAAAAAATGACATCTCACAATATTTCTCTCATTTCTAGTACCTGCTAAGATCCATCTGCCAAAGAACCTGAAGGACAAGGAAGCCATCCCTGCCCTGCGTGGAGAAGTCGTCAACATTAAGATTCCTTTCAGTGGAAAACCAGATCCTGTCATCACATGGCAGAAGGGACAAGATCTTATTGACAGCAATGGCCACTACCAGGTCATTGTCACCAGATCATTCACTTCTTTGGTCTTCCCCAATGGAGTGGAGAAGAAAGATGCTGGTTTCTACATTGTTTGTGCCAAGAACAGATTTGGCATTGACCAGCAGACAGTTGAGCTGGATGTAGCTGACGTGCCTGATCCTCCACGTGGTGTCAAAGCCAGTGGTGTCTCCAGAGACTCAGTCACACTGAACTGGGTGGCTCCAGCAAATGACGGTGGCAGCAAGGTCATCAGCTACATCATTGAGAAGTGCCCCACCACGGCTGAGAGGTGGCAACGTGTTGCCCAATCCCGTGACACCCATTACACTGTTATCAATCTGTTTGGGGGAACCAGCTATCAGTTTAGAGTTATTGCTGAGAACAAGTTTGGACAGAGTGCTCCATCTGAGACCAGTGGACCTGTCATGACCAAGGAGGACAAATCAAGAGTTCTGCTCTATGATAGGGAGGTTGATGATACTGGATGTGTACCCAGGGGCAAGGCTCAACACTCCGATGCAAAGAATCTGCACAACAAATATGCCATTGCAGAGGAACTGGGTAGAGGCCAGTTTGGCATTGTTCACCGCTGTGTTGACATGAGCTCTGAGAAGACCTACATGGCTAAATTTGTTAAAGTAAGGGGTGCTGATCAAGCAATAGTTAAGAAGGAAATCGCAACACTGAATCTGGCCAAACACACCAACTACCTCCTACTCCATGAGTCTTTCGACAGTCCTGAGGAGCTGGTGATGATCTATGACTTCATCTCTGGTGTTGACATCTTTGAGCGCCTCAACACAGCTGAGTTTGAGCTTAATGAGCATGAAATTGTCAATTACATCAGGCAGATCTGCTCAGCTCTTGAGTTCCTGCATGGTCAGAGCTATGGACACTTTGATATCAGACCTGAGAACATTGTCTACACAACTAGAACCAGCTCTAATGTGAAGATTATTGAGTTGGGCCAGTCCAGACACCTGACTCCTGGAGAACAAATCAAGATTCAGTATACCACTGCAGAGTACGCTGCCCCTGAGATCCACCAATGTGACATGGTCAGCAGTGTCACTGATATGTGGTCAGTTGGTGTCCTTGCCTATGTTCTCCTCAGTGGACTTAATCCATTCACAGCAGAAACCAACCAACAAATGATTGACAATATATCCAATGCAGCCTACAGCTATGATGACGAGTCCTTCAAGCAGGTCAGTGTTGAAGCATTAGACTTCACAGACCGCCTAATGACAAAGGAACGGAAGCACCGAATGACCGCTGCTGAGGCCCTGGTGCATCCTTGGCTGACCAAGCCTACAGAGCAGATCAGTGCCAGAGCAATCCCAACTAGCAGGCATAAGAGATACTATCAGACAATGGTGAGGAAAGAGTGGAACACGGTGGTTTCTGCAGCCCGTGTGGCCAGTGGTGGCTCCATCAGGTCCCAGCGTGGTGTCTTTGTCGCTAAGGTGAAGATTGCTCCATTTGAAAACGGTCCTGTTGGAGGACAGATTGGCCATGCTGTGGTGAATGAGGGAGACGATGTGAAATTCATCTGCAACATTGACAACTATGATAGCACAACTGAAGTGACATGGTACTGTGGAGTCAGGCAACTTGAAGCTGGTGACAAATATGAAATTGAATATGAGGATGGTTTAGCTGTAATCACCATCAACAAAGTAACAAGAGCAGATGATGGCACTTACAGATGCAAGATTGTAAATGAGTATGGTGAGGACAGTGCCTATGCAGAACTGTTTATCAACAGTGTGAGATCTTACCGCGACTTCTTCACCACCCGTGTGATCAAGAAAACAAAGCGCAGAGTTGACACTGCCAGAATGCTTCAAAAGCCTCCAGAGTTCACCCTTCCTCTGGTTAAACGTACAGCCTACATTGGTGAGGATGTGCGCTTTGGTGTCACCATCACTGTTCACCCTGAGCCTCGTGTCATCTGGCACAAATCTGGACAGAAGCTCATCCCTGGGCATGATGACAGGAAATACACCTTCATCAGTGACAAGGGCCTGTACCAGCTGATTATCCACAACCTTGAGGAAACAGATGATGCTGAGTACAGTGTTGTGGCCCGCAACAGGTATGGCGATGACAGCTGCAAGGCTCGTCTTACCGTTGTTCCTCGACCTAAACCAGCAGACCTCACTCTGAGGCCCATGTTCAAACGTCTGCTTGCAAATGTCGAGTGTAAGGAAGGCCAGAACGTACGCTTTGAGATTAGAGTGTCGGGCCACCCCACATTGAAGTGGGAGAAGGATGGCACGCCTTTAGCCTTTGGACCATCTATTGAGGTTGTCCATGAGGGTTTGGATTATTTCATCCTTCACGTTAGAGACACTCTCCCTGAGGACTCTGGTGTGTACAGAGTAACTGCAACCAACACTGCGGGATCTGCCAGCTGCCAGGCAACACTCAAAGTAGAACGTGTCACTCATGTAAAGAAGGAATATGAGACCAGTGAAAAGAAAAAGGAAAAAGTAGGTGGAAAGGAAGAATTGGACAAAAAGGTGAGGCTGTCTCAGATTTTGTCTGACACTGTTGTTCTAGCTCTACCACCTGCAGCAGTACAAGCTGTCAGGGAAGCAGCCACCATGTTCAAACCTGCTGTTACAACTAAGAAGGGTGAGAAGACTGAAGCTGAGATACAGAAAGAAAAAGAGGAGAGGAAAAGGCGGGCAGACGAGAAGAGGCTGCGTATGCCATATGTTGTCCCCACTCCTCGTGTCATTAACCCAGCTGTCCTTGAGGAGGATGTGGAAATAAAACATTTCAAGCCACTCTCTGACATGAAATGGTACAAGAAGCTACGGGATCAGTATGAGTTTCCTGAGCCCATGGAGAAAATTCAGCAGAAGAGGATGAAGCGCATTCGCCTCTCCAGGTGGGAGCAGTTTTACGAGGTACCTATCAGGATCAAGGACCAGTATAAACCGAAGTGGCGCATTTCATCCATGACTCAGGATGACTTGGAGACTGTGAGGCCTGCAAGGCACCACACTCCTTCTCCTGAGATGGAGGCCTATCATCGGATCAGGAGGAGATCCCTGGGTGACCTGTCAGATGAGGAGCTGCTGCTTCCTGTGAATGAGTACTTGTCAATGAAGAGAACTGAGGAGGAGAGGCTTCGTCTGGAGCAAGAGCTGGAGCTTGGCTACTCTGCTTCTCCACCTAGCCTTAGCCCAGTTCGCTTTGAGCTGTCTGCCCTGCGCCCCCCCTCTCCTAGAAGAGTCTACAGTGATGACGAAGAGGGAGAAGACGTCCATAGATATGACTCCTACAGAGTTCCATCTAAATATGAGGCTGGTCCAAGTTTTGTTGACCTACGCCAGCGTCACGACAAAGTCACACACAAAGCTCCACGACAGAAGCAGAGGGTGTATGAAGAGAGAGAAGATCAGGACCTGCTGCGTCCACACACAACTGCTCAGAGAATCTCCTCATACAAGAGTGAACTCAAACGTATGGACTTTGAGGAGAGGACTCGGACCTCGAAAAAGGAAACAACTGTCACTGTTGCGACAATCTCTGAGGGAATTGAATCTGAACACCTGACAAGTTTTACCTCAGAATATATTCCTAGACCTGTCAAGAAGCTCCCAATGCCCGAACCTGAGAGATCTCCTACCCGAGGAAAAGCTGTTAAGACAGAAGTGACCCTTCCAAAAGTTGACTTTGCATCCAGGTATGAGGAGAAGAAGCAGGCTCTCAGATCAGAGAGAAGATCAGTGGAGAGGAAGGTTGAGGTGGTGACACAGGTTCCCTTCAGCCTTGACCATGCCCCACGTATCACCATCAGGATGAGATCTCATCGTGTACCCTATGGCACCAGCACAAGGTTCACCCTGAATGTCCAGGCCAAACCAGAGCCTGAGGTCAAGTGGTTCCACAATGGGAAAGAGATTCACCAGAGTAGTAAATTTCACATGACCAACATCAGTGGGGTTCTGACTCTCCAGATCATCAACTGTGTGACTGAAAATTCTGGCACTTACCGTGTGGTCTGCAGGAATGCCAAAGGAGAGACTTCTGACTATGCTACACTGGATGTAGCAGGAGCAGAATACGCTGCCTTCTCTTCACTCCGCAAAGATGAAGAGCCTCCATCCTCCCATCTGCCTGAGATGACCAGAACAGAGGTGTATCATGTCTCCTCCTCTAAAACAACAGTGCAGGAAACTGTGACTGAAACTGTGAAAGAGTCCACCACTGTTGTTGAGAAGCCCAGGGAGAAGCCCAGTGTTCCTGCCAAAATCCTGACCAAGCCACAGTCCCTAACTGTAGAGGAGGGAGATCTTGTCAGGTTTGAGTGTGATGTGGATGGCGAGCCAGCACCTTCTATCACCTGGCTGCATGAAGGAGGAGTTGTTGGTCCCTCTGCCCGTCACCATATTGTCTCTACGCAGTACAACTCCCACTTTGAGATCTCTGCTGTTGAGTTGTCGGATGAAGGCAGCTACTCTGTTATGGTGGAAAATGCTGGAGGCAAACAAGAGGCCCATTTCACTCTGACCATCCGCAAGTCTGAGTCCAAGGAGAAGGCAGTAGCCCCTGCTAGAGTCACCTCTCCAGAAGCCAAGTCCCCTCTTGCCAAGTCCCCAGAACCAGTCAGATCTCCTCAGAGAGTCAAATCCCCTGAGCCAATCAAGTCACCTCAGAGAGTCAAGTCTCCAGTCTCGCCAAAATCCCCAACACCAAAGTCACCAACCCCCAAATCTCCAACCCCCAAATCTCCAACTCCATCTGAGAAGGAACGAGTGACTTCACCAATTAAGTCAGCAAAGAGAGTGATGTCACCAACTCTTGAAAAGAAGCCGTCCTTCTCTGCTGGGCTGAGTGATGTCACTGCAGCCTCTGACTCTATTGTCAGGCTCGCAGTGAAGGTGACAGGAGAGCCCAAACCAGAAATCTCATGGATGAAGGATAG
This sequence comes from Chaetodon trifasciatus, assembly GCA_037975065.1. Taxonomy (NCBI): domain Eukaryota; kingdom Metazoa; phylum Chordata; class Actinopteri; order Chaetodontiformes; family Chaetodontidae; genus Chaetodon; species Chaetodon trifasciatus. The sequence continues at coordinate 2,764,963 of JBBMOE010000055.1, read as the reverse complement.
AAAGGTAACTATTCAAAAAAAGTATTCAAATACTCAAGTTATTCTACTTTTCATATTAATCCTTCACAGACAAAAAAAGGAATGGAGTACTTGATGTTTATGTTGGTTTTTAACTGTATTTTCCTGATTGACAGGCTCTGAGGCAGGGTGGAAAATATGAAATATTTGAGGAGCATGGCTCAGCTTATCTTGAGATCTATGAATTGGAGGTTTCTGATAGCGGGATGTACAAGTGTACTGCTACCAACAGTGCTGGAGCAGTGTCCACAACGTGCACAGTCACAGTGCAAGGTAAGGCTCCATAAGCAGGTGCTTGATGTTGTCCTTCATTAACATGCAGCTACAAACATTAAAACTGTTTCTTTCCATAAACTCTTACATTTATTTCTGCTGTAGGCTCCAAAAGCTTGAAAACAAAAGCTGAAATCTCTGAGGAACTCATGAAAAAGGAAATGGTCCATGAGGAGGTCCTGTCCTCTATGAAAGAGGTCAAGTCCTCCTGCAGCCAGATGTCTGCTACAGAGGGCCAGTCTCTGACTCTGAGGGCCAACATCCCTGGGGCCTCTGGCATCAGGTGGAGTTTCAATGGGGTGGAACTGGCCAACTCAGAGCAGTACAGATATGGAGTGTCTGGAAATGACCAGACCCTGATCATAAGGTCGGTCAGTCAGCGCGAGCAGGGGATCATCACATGTCAAGCTCAAACAGAGCATGGCCTGGTCCGGTGTCAGTTTGATACCGTGGTCACAGCCAAGCACTCAGATGCACCCCACTTCCTGTTGCAGCCCAGGTCCCAGAATGTGAATGAGGGACAAAATGTCAAATTCACATGTGAAATTGCAGGAGAGCCTTCCCCTGACGTGGAGTGGTTGAAAGACAATATGATTGTAAGTAGTTCTCTTCAGAAAGTTATTTGTTTCATAATAAAGACAAAATGTTCAATGCAGTGGTCTTCAAACTATTTTTAAGGTGAATTCAATAATAGAAATCTGTGCAGCTGACACAATATTACCCTGTCTCTCTCTGCAGATATCTGTCACATCAAACATTAGACTGAACCGCTCTAAGAATGTGTTCACTCTGGAGATATGTGAAGCCACCGTTGCAGACAGTGGGAAGTACACAGTAAAAGCCAAAAATCAGTTTGGACAGTGCTCTGCAACATCCTCCCTCAACGTCTTCAGTAAGTTCCCACTGTGTTTGAGCAAAACACAATTAAACACACTGTGTCTCAGTGTGTTTAATTGGCTTTGATACTAAAGCTTGTGATGAAAATTAGACTTTGATTGCACCAGAACAAACGTCTTCAAACTAATTCAACTTTCAAACACGGACATGGAAATCTTAGGCATTCGGGCAACCCAGCTTACCGTCGGTGTATGCATACAGTGTATTGTACTTGTGCACATTGTGATGTGAGCCATGTGCTTGTCATTTGCATCCTCTCAGCTCTTGTTGAAGAACCAGCAAAAATGATTATTGTGGAGCAAAGAGTTTCTACTGATGCTGCTGCCAGCATGCAGAAAAGTTTATCTGCTTCGTCAGTTCGTATGGAGGCTTCCATGCAGGCTGGCAGTTACAGCAGCAGCTCCCGCTCTGCTGCGGCCGCATATTCGTTTGAGAGCACGTCTGCAACTAGCATGTCTGCCATGACGGCTGAGTCAATGGTTTCCATGAGCTCCAGCAGCCACATGAAGGAAATGTCTGCTCACTCGCATGTTGAGTCCTCCTCCTCACTGAGAGCCCTCACTGCAGGGGTCAAAAGAGGTGAGATGCATTTTACACGTTGCCTGAATCTTTAACTTAAACTCAGAATAACAGTAACTGTGTAATGATTGGTCTGAGCATCTCTGTGAATGAAGACAAATATGGTGTGAGATGAAATCCTGCTTGATGAAAGACAATACACTGTTCCTCACATGTAATCTTCAGGTGCTGTGCCATCGGTGCGTGAATTCATATGTACGTTGCTTTGGATAAAAGCGTCTGCCAAATGACTGATTGTAATTGTAATTAAAAGGAAAGAAGCTACTGTATTAGCACCATCAAATCACTCAACTCCTCTACAGTAACTCTTCACAAAAGGTGCAGCATGGTCTACAGTCTGTCATCAGACAAACATCAACAGTACAAATGCTCAACCAACATTGTTGACTCACTAGTCATTTATGCCTCGTTTCCACTGCAACATGAGGCTCGACGTGACTTGCTTGGAACCGTTGTTTTTCGGTTTTCCACTGAAAAGTTATGGATAGCACCTCGTACCTGGTACTTTTTCTGGCATCGCTTCAGCCAAGGCTCCAAGCAAGCTGAACTGATGCTAAAAGATGAAATGAAAACACTGTAGACTGCTGATTGGCCAGAAAGAATAATCATTTCATTGTCTGCACTCTGCTGTAGGATTTTTCAAACTTGCCTTTTTCTCAGCAGTCTTTTGACCTTCAGCCTTTTCTGAAACAAAGTTTATCTCCCTGCTGTGACAAACAGCCACAACACCATCCCTTCAATATCCTCCATTGTTCCCATGTTTGTCACATTGAAGATGATGTCACACAATGTCACTAAGAGTTGCACCTACACCGTGGCGTTACTGTCTGCAGTGGAAAATTAAACCAAGAAAAGTTCCTTGTACCAAAAGTGAGCCGAGCGAAGTGGAGCTGTACCATGCAGGAGAAACCAGAGGCTTTAGCAACCGGTGCAGCTAATTATTTTCAAATATGAGGCAAAAGGTGTTAAAAATGTGTCCAAACACAGTAACTGATGTCAAACCATCTCCCGTCTCCAAACCATCGTACTGTCTTATTTCTGTGACTATACTCAGATGTAAAACCTTCGTCACTGACCTCCTTCTTCTCCGCATTAACAGGCGTTCCGCCAAAGATCGAAGCTCTTCCGCAGAATGTCAGCGCTGAGCCGGGGAAGCCCCTCACTTTGGCAGGGGTCTTCTCTGGAGACCCCATACCCTCCGTCCAGTGGGTTCACTCCGGGCGGATCCTCCCCAATGGGGACAATCGGTACCATGTGGAGAACACCGCCGACCTCTCCACCCTCGTGATCTCTGCAGTGAAGGAGGGCGACGCTGGAGCGTACACCCTCCGCCTGTCCAACGAGCTCGGCTCTGACGCTGCAACCGTCAACGTTCACATTCGGTCAATGTAAAAAGAAAAAGAAAAAAGAAAAAAAAAAGTTAATTTATATCCCCCGTTCCCCTCATCCAGAACCTTTTTATTTAGTGAATTAGCAACAATAATACTTGATAAAGATCTGGATTTCTGTTCTTGTAAATATGAACTATTTTTGTACCAATCTTGACATTAATTTATGCCAAACTAGACTAAAGTCTAAAGTTGTTATAAAATGTGCCATATTGGACAATTATGACTTAGGATTTTTGAACCACTTTTCTGTGACATGTACATAATGTATATAGCCGAATTTAACGGTTATGGGAAATGTATGCATTGTTATTTATGACAATAATATTAACTGAAACAAAAGAACAAATGTTTTAACAGGAGAAAGTTTCACCAGGAACGAATACCCTGTCAAAGTGAGAAACTAAACTCTGTGCCTCAACGATACGTTGAAGTCTTAAGATTGCCTCAGCAGGTAGAGAGGCTCCCTGCTGACGTTATAAACTCAAACAGAAAGACTAAGTTATTGTTTTGGACACGCCTCTGTGCGTGATATATTACAGTTTCCTATGAGTTGTACCATGAGTGTAAGACCCTGAGTGCTGTTTGCATCACCCTCATGGAAGCAGCATGAACGGCCTTGTGCTCAGACTGACTGTGTCATACCACCATGATTTGATGACCGGCTCAGAGTGCGAGCGGCCTGCACTCTGAGCGCTTAGATCATTTTAATTTAGAGCGCTGTTTCTGGCACAGGACAGCCGCACTGGCTTCTGAAAGCGTAACATCTCCTGGCCACTAATGAACAGGAAGCCATAGGCGGCTCTGCTGTGCAGAAGCAGCGCCGCTCTTGGAGGACAGTTAGCTAACGTGTTCGTGTGTTTGAGTGTGAGTGTTTGTAGGTTTTAGTCTTTTCACCTTGTCAGTAGTCAGGGTCTCGTTCCTCCACCACAGTGACTCCATCACCTGTGGAGAGAAAAGCAGACGGGGTTTCCTGCACTTTGATTTAACTGATCTGTTGATGTAGAAATATATTCATCCTCCTCGAGTTTGATGCATTACTGATTTAATAAAGCATGATTTCAGCACTACTCACATGTTCACTCCTGGTTCTTGTGTCTTTGTTGTTTCCTGCTCTCACTCATTACTGTAGTAAGTACTTTACATGTCAGAGGGGGGATCTTGTACTTTTTACTCAGTACATTGTTCCTATAGAATACAAATGATGAGCTGATAAATGACAACCTATTGTTGAAGATGTCACTGGTGGTTTCCAACCTTTGATCCATTGTCAGGCATGAAAGTACTCGACCGTACGTACTGTGTCTTTCTGGTGTGATTAACCTCATTAGCTTCAGTCGGTCTTCACATATGAGGAACTGGCCTTGATTAATCTCCATCCGGAGTCGTACAGTCATGGAAAAAATTATTAGACCACCCATGTTTTCTTCAATTTCTTGTTCATTTCAATGCCTGGTACAGCTAAAGGTACATTTGTTTGGACAAATAACAACAAAAATAGCTCATAAGAGTTTAATTTAAGAGCTGATATCTAGTCATTTTCCATGGTTTTCTTAATAATAACCAAAATCACTTAGTTCTTACATCAATAGCTGTGGCATTGTACTGCCAAAAACAGTGCTTTTAGGCATTCCATGTTTTCTTTTCTGTCAGTCACGTGATACACACAGGAGTTAGTACTTGATTGCATAACCATTGTTTTTGAGGACTGCAGCCATGCGTCTTGGCATGCTCTCCACCAGCTTCTGACATTGTTCTGCTGCCACAGCAGCCCATTCCTAAAAATTCAAACAAATTTGCTTTGTTTTTGGGCTTGTGGTTCTCCATTTTGAGTTTGATGATGTTCCACAGGTTTTCGATTGGATTTAGATCTGGTGATTGAGCAGGCCAAGGCATGCTTTGAATGTTCTGGTTCTCCATCCAGGCTTTAACTGATCTTGCCATGTGGCAAGGGGCATTGTCTTGTTGGAAAATCCAGTCATTTGAGGCAGGAAAGAGTTTATCAGCTGATGGAAGAAGACTTTTCAAGAGTAGCGCTGTACGTGACCTGGTTCATTCGCCCTTCACACAATAGCATTTTCCCTGTTCCACCCATACTGAAACAACCCCAGATCGACACCGATCCACCCCCATGTTTTACTGTAGGGGCGAGACAGTCTGGTTTGTAGGCTTCTCAAAACTGGATTCATCACTGAAGCGAACCTTAGCCCAATCAACAGTCCAATCCTTGTGATCCCTACCAAAGAGTAACCGGGCCTTCCTCTGCCTGTTGTTGATGAAGGGCTTCTTCCATGCCCTGTGTGACTTCAGACCAGCTTCAAGAAGTCTGTTTCGAACTGTCCTTGCTGAACAAGTCACATTTCTCAACAGCGCCCACTCATTTTTAAGGTCCCTGGAGGTCTAACGACGATTCCTGACACAGGGGTGCACGTGTCCTCTCGTGGGGTAGAAAGACGTTTCCTGCCTCGACCTGGCAATTTGGTAGCACCATGTTCAGCTTGCTTCTTCTTGGTGTAGTGAATGGCTGTCTTGGAGATCTTCTTTTGTTTTATGCATTATGTGAGAGCTGACAACTTCTGAGTTGTGCTACGGCTTGAATATAAGCAGGAAACCACTCTAGGCCTTTGCATGTGCAGTGCTGCTTATGACATGAAACGGCCTCTTATATACCCGGAGAATACAATTAAGCTTAAGCATGTCAAATAGGACATAAAGTATTATTCAGGTAATATATCTTTAGTGGTATCAGGCATTAAAATGAACAAGAAATTGAAGAAAACAATTTTTTCCATGACTGTATGTTAAATATGTGACATACATGCTGCTGGAGTGTCATGTTTCATCTGTGTACTTAATTCCAGTTGTGAATGCACTGCGTTGCGGGAGTCGCTCTTCCCTCCACAATGAACTCTTGGACTGATGGACGCCGTCACTCTGACAGAACAAACGTAGTGACTGATGCACAATATACGTGAAATCTGACTGAAAACAAACTCAAGCTCAGTCGCTGCCGTCCGTCCGTCCGTCCGTCCAGCTGGAAACCAGACTGACAGGCCGACAGCTGGAACTACATCGACCATGTGACAGCAAACACAGTAAACGGAGAAAACATTTTCTGTGACATCATTATGAGTTTTATTGAGCTTAAAGGAGAACAAGGTCTCATTTCCAGCTAATATGTCTAAATATATTCATCTGCAGGCATCTATGTACAAAAACATATTCAGGTGGACATAAAACCCTTCGACTTCAGCGAGTTCACACTTGTATTACTCAGTTCCAGGAACATTTCCAGTGAGTCTGACAGTGTTACCTTCCAAAGATCCAGATCAGCTCTCAGTTCACTTTGGGTGAGTGTTTCAGGCTCATTTTACAGGAAACAGCAGAGTAAAATGTGTCAACATGAACCAGATGAGTCCTGCAACTCCCTCATCTTCATCTCCTCCTCTTCGTGTTTCACCTCCACCTGAAGCAGAGAAGCTGACAGCGATCCAGTTTGTTACTTTATGTGACTGATGGAAAACTAGACTAAAATAATCGACTGTTAGCTAACCACGAGCCTCAAACAGTCTGATCAACACATCTGTCAGCTGGGGTCTTTTATTCATCTTTAAAAACAAAAACACAAGTGAAGTGAAGGTTTAAAGGTCTAACGTGGAGGAACTATGACAGAAATGTTCAGATAATATTCAAACTGTGTTCATCAATGTTTAATCACCTGAAAATAAGAACTGTAGTGTTTCTGTTAGCTTAGCATGAGTCTTCATATCTACAGAGGGAGCAGCTCCACCGTGCTGCACTGCCATGTTTCTGGTATGGTATCATGACCTGGGACCTGTTAGCTTTAGCCTCAGTCTGATAGCATGAGATCATGACCTGGGACCTGTTAGCTTTAGCCTCAATCTGTTAGCATGCTATCATCCTCACTGCTGGCAGCAGAGTCACTGATCTGCAGCTGGATGTTCCCTTCGTTCTGTGGAACCACACACTGGCCTCCTCCGCTGAGCTGCTGCCCCTCATCCAGCACCACCGAGTCCCCACCAGGAGTCTGGAGGAAGGGAGACGGGGGGAGGGGGGAGAGAGGAGGAGGAGGCTGGAGGATTCCCTGTAAGAAGAAACACATTTTATACTTTGAGCAAACGTCTTACTGTGACCTGATTATTGGTTATTGATCAGTGTTTTTCTGACCTGCAGCTGAGCAAAGATTTTGGGCTGCAGAGAAGAGAGAGAACTGAAGAGCTGAACAGCTTCAGGAGACAAAGAGTCGCTGCCGTCCACTGTAGACAAAGACATGAGGGTCAGACACAGGACAGCTGTCCACTGCACCATTAATCGTTAGTGTGCTGCATCCACCTGTTTACACACTGTCAGGAGTCAAGTCAGCATTTGTTCATGTCACAATGAGAGCGGATCACAGTGTTTGTGTCAGCAGTTAACGATCGTGAAGGAAGTCTGACATGTTTTAAAGTGAACATGTGAATGTGATGAATGTTATTATCTTTATTTTAACTAACTGACTTTTTCTTGATGGTGTTAGTGATGTTTGAGAGGACAGAGTGCAGTTAGAGTCAGGTGTGTGTGTGTGTGTGTGTGTGTGTGTGTGTGTGTGTGTGTGTGTGTGTGTGTTACCTTCAGCAGCAGGAGTCAGTGTCAGTGTGACGGTCTCAATCAGAGGGTCACTACTCGCTTCTGTCCACTAGAGGGAGACACACTCACTTCAGAGCACAGACACACTTTGACCTTCACACACAACTGATGCCTGACCTGTTTTCAACCACAGCCCGTTTTTATTTAGAGATGCTTCACATCCTGATCTAAATAAGGCTTCTGTTCTTTACGGTAGAATAGAATTTATGATAGATAGGTACGACAGGAAGGGGGGCAGAGAGAGAACAGGGGGACCACAGGCGGGAGTCGAGCCTGCGGCCACCGGCAGCCTGAATACACGGGGCGCACGACCTACCAACTGAGCTATGGGGCGCCCCCAGGCTTCAGCTCAGACTACACGATTTTCAACCTGATCCTCCTGCAGCGAATCATAGCAGACGATAACAGGTGCCTCATCTGTGAGTGTGCCTCATGAGTGTGTGAGTGTGTGTGAGACCTCAGCAGAGCTGCTGGCCAGCCCCAGGGCCTTCTGGGACTCGTGGATGTGGTTTTTGATGTCGTTGACGGTGGGGAAGTATCTCAGGTTGTGTCTCTCTGGAAGGCCGTCACATTTAAAGAGTTCCTTCTCCACAAAATGCCTGAGACACACACATAACACACACAACACAGAATACACAACACACACATCGACATGTGCGACGGTCAGAGGGCGGGGTCAGGTGTTCAGCTCTGCTCAGGTGTGATTCCTACCTGAGCTGTTTGCGGACGCTGTAGACCTGATGATGACCTGCTGCCACGAGCTGCCGGATCCTCTCAGCCACCCGCGGGTGGAGGCGAGACGGGATGACTCCATCCTGATGGGGAGGGAACTATTAGCATGCAGGTAACAGAGAGATGCTAACAACAAACTGCCATCATTATCAATTAAAACAATCAAAAATCAGATGTTCAGGCAGACAGACATGTTTAGTTCCACCATTGGTTCGGACTCCTGGATCTTCCTCAAGGACCCTGAGAATTCTCTCAAGAACCCATAAGACCTCCTCAAGGACTCCTGGAACCTGCACAAGGACCTCTAGAATTTTAAAGGATCCCTGTAACATCCTTGAGAACAATACACATTTCCTCATGGACACAAACGTCTCCTAAGGACCTTAACCTACTCATGTACTGCTGGATCCTCCGCAAGGGCCCCCAAAACTTCTTCAGCAAATCCCTCAAAGGCTCCAAAACCTTCTCAAAAACTCTTGGAATCTCCCCAATGAGTGCTGGAGGACATTTAATCATTCTGTGACACCAAGAACTTCCTGAAGGGTTCCTTGACCCTTCGTAAAGAATCCTGGAACTCCCTCAAAAACCCTCGAGAACCAGAACCTCCACAGGAACTCCTTGACTGTTCTCTAGGACCTCATAAGTTGCTCCAGTGACTAACACCCTCAAGGACTACTAGAACATTCTTTAGGACTCCTTAAACCACCTCAAGGACTCTTCAAGGGATTCTTCAAACACAGTTTAACCCTTTAAACCCTAAGCCTTTTTCTGGATACCTGAATTGTTTCTTTTACTTTGGCTGTAGAATTGTATCCCATATCAGCAGAAAGCTCTCGTTCTCCGCTTTCATGAACCATTTGAATTTTTCCAACAGCACCGACGGTCTACGAGTTAAAGAGGAGGAGGAGGTAAAGAGAAGCACACATACAAAATCCTGTCGGTGCCAACGGGACCATTTCCAAAGGGTTAACCCCTCTCAAGAACTACTGTGTCCTCTACAAGGACCCTTAGAACACCGTTTTCATAAGCTCTTCAAGGAACTCTCAATGATTTTTAACCTCCTCGAGGACCCCTTGAACCGTCTTAAAGGTTTACAAAAACGCATGGCTCCTCAAACTTCCTCAAGAAGTCCTGGACTCTGTTCAAGGACTTTCTAGAAACATCTAAACTCGCAGTACTGCTCTCTCCTACCTGCTCTGCTTCCTCCTCCATCATCTCCTCCTCCTCTTCCTCCTCCTCTGGCTGGGTGGGGGGAGGGGGGAGGTCAGGGGGAGGCGAGGGGATGGAGGGCGTGTCCACGGTGTGATACAGGTGAGCTCTCTCTGTGGGGAGCTGCAGGTAAAACCTACAGAGACAGAAGCAGGTTAACATGCTGACGCGTGTTTGGCTGCTGAGTTCAAGCTGCAGGTGTTCATGTTGCACCTGATGACCCCTCCTGTCTCCAGGTTCTGGTTCTTCAGACTCTGAAAGGCCTTCTCCTGCTCCTGTCTCACCGTCTTCCTGTCTGCCGTCGGCTCTGACGGGACTCTGAACTCTGGAAACTTTCGAACTTTCTTTATGTAGATCCTGAAACAGACGACGGTCACTGTGCGACCTTCACGGTTCAGAGGCCGGGACACCTCAGGAGTATTTGTACAGTGTGTGTGTGTGTGTGTGTGTGTGTTTGGGGGGGGGGTTTACCTGGCGGGACAGGTAGCTTTGTATGAGAGCTCAGCCGTTTGTTCAGAGCTCTTGTTGGACTGCAGTCCTTTCCTGCGAGGTCCGAACTGACACTCCATGACGATCGCTCTGCTGCCTGAAACACAGGGAGCACCTGACTCACAAGTCTTTTACTTTACACGACATCTAAAGCTTCGTCCTCCGTCACTGATTTCTCTACATTTTTTCATGTGTTCATTCTGTCTTTACATCTGTCTTCTTCCCTTATTTGTCCTCCCTTTCTGTCCTTTCTTTCTGAACTTCCTGCTGTCACAGTTTCTCCAAGAACTGAGCGTTTCTTCTTGTGGCTTACAGCCTGCAGACGGGTTAACGGTCCTTTTGTTTGTCAGCTTATACTACAGGATACATTTATTTTACAGTCTTAAACACGAGGTTTTATAGTCCTGAACTAACTCTGCATACTCAAGTACTGTAGTAGTACTGTTATTTTGTGGTATTCTTACTTTTACATGCATTTTTGCAACTTACTTGTAGTTCTACTCCACTATATTTATCTGACAGCTTCAGTTACTCTTCAGATTCCTTCCTGTCCAGTGAAAAGCTCGTATCTCCAGCTGTGCTGATGTTGAATGTTTGTGCTGAGCTGAAGGATGAAGAGTTCCTTCATGTCTTCTTCAGCTCAGTAAACTCTTTAAAAGCCTCTTGATCAGCTGAAAATCATCGTCACAAAGCTGAAAACAGCCTGTTTGTCTGAGATACGAGGTTCTCACAGGACGCCGCGCTGCAGACACGTGATGATCTTCTAGAATCTGAAGCATTGATGAAGATTAAAGCAGCAACAGGAGATAAAGGAGTTCACTGAGCTGAAACATCTACAGCAGGAACATGAATGAACACATGAACGAACACATGAACGAACACATGAACGAACACATGAACGCAGCAGGAACATGGATGAACACATGAACGAACACATGAATGAACACATGGATGAACACATGAACGAGCAGGAACATGAATGAACACATGAACGAACACATGAACGAACACATGAATGAACACATGAATGAACACATGAACGAGCAGGAACATGAATGAACACATGAGCGCAGCAGGAACATGAATGAACACATGAACGAACACATGAACGAACACATGAACATGAATGAACACATGAATGAACGCAGCAGGAACATGAATGAACACATGAACGCAGCAGGAACATGGATGAACACATGAATGAACACATGAACGAGCAGGAACATGAATGAACACATGAATGAACGCAGCAGGAACATGAATGAACACATGAACGCAGCAGGAACATGAATGAACACATGAATGAACGCAGCAGGGACATGAATGAACACATGAACGAACACATGAATGCAGCAGGAACATGAATGAACACATGAATGAACACATGAACGCAGCAGGGACATGAATGAACACATGAGTGAACACATGAACGCAGCAGGAACATGAATGAACACATGAACGAACACATGAACGCAGCAGGAACATGAATGAACACATGAACGAACACATGAACGAACACATGAACGCAGCAGGAACATGAAGGAACACATGAATGAACACATGAACGAGCAGAAACATGAATGAACACATGAGCGCAGCAGGAACATGAACGAACACATGAACGAACACATGAATGAACACATGAGTGCAGCAGGAACATGAATGAACACATGAACGAACACATGAATGAACACATGAACGAACACATGAACGAGCAGGAACATGAATGAACACATGAACGAACACATGAACGAACACATGAGCGCAGCAGGAACATGAATGAACACATGAGTGAACACATGAATGAACACATGAACGAGCAGAAACATGAATGAACACATGAATGAACACTTTTTTACTTTTTTACTTCAGTAGTTTTTCTGACCACAGTCTGAAACAACTGCTGGAGATGAAGCTACAACAGATCAAATGAACAAAAGCATCATCAGAAAAATAACTGGAGCTGTGCTGACCTGCATTGACGAATGGGATGCTGTCATAGGGGACGTACTGAGACTTCCACATTAGTCTGGTTGCTGGTTTGTCCACAGATGGAGACTGACGAGTCCCAAAGACACAACCAGTCTGCTGCTTATGGAGCAACAAGATGGCCTCCAACTCTGCCTCTGAACAGCAGAAACCTCTGTAGGAATCTCCCAACTTCTACTGACAGCAGAGGAGAAGGTCGGCCATGTTTGATACATTCATAAGAAATAAACATGTACGGACTAACCCATCTGTTCAGACTAACCTGAGCGTTACGCAGTCTCAGGGCCCAGCTGGGGGCGCCGGAGGGCAGCGGCTTCATACGAGTGGAAACATCCAGACTGCTGAAACCAGCACACACTGTTACCTCACAGACTGACACACACTCTCAAATAATGACTCTAAGCTCCTTGTTTCCACTTTCAGGCGTCACATGACTTTGCTGCATCCAATCATCTACAGACCACAGGTGAGCAGTTTTACCAGAGAGCCATGAAAATACATCTGCTGAACACACACGAGCACTTCCTGAATGAAATGGATTGTGGGAAATGGAGGCTGGTGAAGGAGGCGGAGTCTGAAAAGAGTCAACCAACCTGGTGTCTGCTGTGTGCTTGCTGCTGCTGGAGTCTGTTACCGTGGTTACTGGGATGTTGACAACAGCACCTACAAACAGACACAAATCCATAATTAGCAACTTTAACTGACATCACACAGATCTAATGACATCACCACCCTCCCCTCCAATCAGAATGCTTCCAGTACAGCTCCACTACCTGCTGGGCTACTAGAGATCGCAGCCAGCTGGGACCCTGAGAGCTGATTGGACGGGATGACAAACACCTCTCTGCCCTCTGACTGGCCCGTCACGATCAGCTGACAGGAAACACAGAAAAACCCTTTAATTTTAAAAAATAACGTAAAAAAAACAGAGCTAAATCAAAGAACACTCACCATGCGCTCGGCGGACGGCGTCTGACCTCGCTGCTCCACGATGATCAGCTGACTGTGACACGTCGATGAGGGTGGAGCCAACACCTGTGATGTCACCCAGGTGTCAGCAGCTGGATGAGAGGGTGCTGCAGGAGGAGGAGGAGGAGGGTTTGTTTCTGTGGTCACAAAGACTGCCGATGATGGGCAGGGACAGTCGGCTGGAGGGGCGGGGCTTACAGCAGCATCTGTTTCAGGTGAGACAGGAGGGGAGGCGGGGCCACGCTGGTCTGATCCAGGTTCTGCAGACTGGAGTGAAAAGTCAAAAGCTGGTCCATCCGCACACATAAAGTCAGTGCCAAGTTTAATTATTGGTTCATATAATTAAGATTAAGTGATGTCACACAAATCAAATTAACATAAACAGCAAAGTGTTCAATAAACATGTGACAGCTTTACTTTCATGAGGTGTTTTCACTGAAACAGAAAAAGAAACAAAGCTGACACTTTGCAAACGGAAAAGAGAAACAGATGGTCTGTATGTTGCCTTTAGCCCAGCTTAGCACAAAGACTGGAAGCAGAGGGAAACTGTTAGCCTCACTCCATCAAAGCCCAAAATCTAGTGTTTTTACCAAAACTCCTGCTGGTGCTCAGTGGAAAGAAACTACTTTGTCAGATTTAGAAAGGGAGTTTTGGTGGATTCAGTGTCAAAACGCGAGAAGGCAGATCCGTGTGTCTGTAGCAGAGCACATTTATTAAAGGCTTTCACTCTTAATGTGTGGGACTTTATAGCACTTTGGAAAATGTTGCCTGATCTGCTGATGACTCCTGACCTGCCTAACATCGTATTTGTAAATCTAGTTTCATTTAGTGGTAAAATGAGCTGAAAACACTGGAAAAACACATCTACTGTCTAAAAGCTGACGATAAACAGTGAAGTGTCTGCAGGTGAGATTATGCTCTGTTAAAGGGATGAAACAAGCAAAAACAGAAATTCCACTTTGAAATAACATCTGGTTTGTATCTGAAACCCCAGACCATGGCCTCAGGATTTTCTCAAGCTTATTTCAATTTAATTCTTTTTTCACTTTTCTCCACAAGTGAACAGCAAAGTCTAAATGGTGCATCACTTCATTTCCTGCCAACATGAACCCGGAGCGCCTCCTGAGGTGGTCCCACAATCCAGACCTGAACCCAGTCTTGACCTTTGAGTACTCGCATCAGTCTGTCTCACCTGTTCAGGTTCATGACTGCCGACGTCACTGTGGGTTCTTGTCTCCATGGTAACTGCCCCAGACTCACCTGTGAGACATCTCCTTCATTGAAAACACAAAGCACATGATTTTCATTCTTGTCCACAAAAATCATTTAGAGTACATACGAGGCTGATTTAAATCCCCAAAAATATCAACTAATAACTGACAAACAGCGTGCGAGCCAAGTGTCAGGTCTCCAGGTGAATAATAAAATCGACTTCAATGAAACTTTTAATGTGAGCATGAACATCAGCCGTCTGTCCTCAGATAAAACTGATTTTCATCAGCAGAATTAATATTTAACACATAAAATGAGCTCCCCACTCCATCGTATCCTCTGACAGCTGCTACAAGCTCACAGTTAACAAATGAATGAATTAGTCCAGAAGAAAATCTGTATTAAACAACTGTTTGGGGGCAAACAACGATTTGAACTACTAAGTTAAAGCTGTAAAGTCACAGCAGACTTAAAGTAGAGAATCACTATCAAACTCATTATTTCATGAAATTTTCAATACATTAATGCTTTTTTGTCAACTACTGTATCACAGAAAGTAATGATTTAATCTCCGCCATTAAAACCCGCTTTAAATCTGAGAGAGTGATCTTAAAAGCGACCACTGAACGTTTCAAATGTTTGACAGAAACTAGTTTGATCTTCTTTATTCCGCCATGACGGCTGGTGAGTTAGCATGAAGCTAACAGTGACTCGGATGCCGCCGTCCGTGTAAAGAGTGAGCGGTTAGCTTCGCGTTAGCAGCGGTGAGCTTCTCTCCGCGGTGCCGCAGAGCAGACGACACTGAGCGGAATGAAATATTTATACCAGCGAGGAAATGAAAACGAGTCTACTCGACCTCGTCTTCAGTCTGTCGCCTCCCTCCGCTTCCGCTAAACCTCAAACACGATCGCTTTTTTCCCATCAGGACTTGAATGTCTGCTGTTTTGACCTAACAGGACACCGTCGTTTGTGAACAGTTGTTTTACATGGTTAGATCCACCGGGGGGCGCTGTGGTCGCTTAAAATAAACACAACCCGGACACTTCAAACTCCATTTACAAATCCATTTGTTTTAACCTTTTCCTGCCTCCGAATGTGCACGTTATGGATGATGATGAAAAAATAACCTAAAAAAACATCCACTCTTCAATTCTCTTACACTGGAAATTCAGACTCAGTAATGTGCAAAGAATGTCAGACCTAACTCCATGAAAACAATCTCAAATGGACAGAGTTTAGAGATTAAAATCTAAAACATGTTATAAACAGGACTGATCACAGTACTGTTTTACCCAGAGATGTTTAGGTCACATCAAACTCACATTTTCATGAAATGTTCATGAACGGGAACGATCTCAAACCTTAGAAATAATCACACACCAAACTCCTTATTAAAAAAACGAGTTTAAAAGTGAACATAACCTGGTATGTAGTACTGTCAGAGGATAAAATGGAAAGGATCCACTCCTGAATTGGCTCATGCTCAATACCTAATTTAAATTATGTTTAAGAATATCTGTCCAAACAACATTTAATAATATGACACTTAAATATTTTTCTCATTGACCTCAGATACATTCCTCAGAGAAAATACTGAAGAAAAAAAAAGGGGGTAACAGATGGGAAGGATCCACTCTTTTGTACACTAAGTCTCTCACAGCAGTACCTCATATTCAGTGATGTTTAAAAGAATATCACACCAAACTCCATTTAAAAAATCCGTCATTTTAACATCTTCCCGCCCTGCATGCACCTTCTAGATGACAGAGTATAAAAGGATATAAATAAGAAGGACTCACTATTCAATTTGGCCATTGGCGTAATTTTCTGTGGGCGTAATCGAAACCAGCCAACTCTCCCTCCCCCATAATCTCCTGATGGAAAGTATTTACTTTAAGAAGACATTAATATATTGTCGATTATTTTATGTAATTCAATAAGCAAATAAAGAACAACAAAAACTAAATTTTAATCTGCCCCCCTCCCCTGCAGAAAACTTGGTTGCACCCAACCCAGACTCGCCTCTTGCTGTCCTCCACATGGACATATAAATAGTAGACGCCGCAACGACCGCTACTGTCTATTGGCGCTGGCGAGCCGTGGGGCCGCCATCTTGGACCGGTCACCAGCTCCACTCAGTGCTGGCAGGTGCAATGAAGTTTCAGCGCATTTACAGCTTTTGCTCGTTGCTTGAACACTTTCTGCTAAACTTGGCTCACTGTGTCAAACTCTACACACAAACAAGCAAAGACACAACTCTGAGAAATAAAGCATTCACATCTCTGTCAAAGTGAAACTCTGCTGTCCAAACCAGCAGTCCTTTGTCAAAATGTCTCTCTGGTGACAACATGATACACACCTGCATCACTGCATGTTTCACAAAACTTTATTGTATTTATACTACTGTACTGTATACTGTACACTGCACTGTAACATCTCAGTGGTGCAGTATTATGTACTATACTGTACTGCATGTTTCACAGAACTTCCACGTTTCGTGTCAAAAGGAGCGTCAGCCAGCTGTTGCTTAGCTGAGGCCATTTGTGGCTGGTTGGTGTTCAGTTTTGTAAGTAAGTATTTCAGGTGTGTGTCTGAGTATTTCCAATTACCCAGTGTGCTTTGTGTTTTAAATGGATGTGTTTTCCCAACGGTACCCTGAGATTTCATCTATGAACCAAGTGTCTTCTGTATGAAACAGTGTGTGGTGTGCAGGAGCCAGTGTGCTGCAGACCTGAAGCTACAGTGAAAGCAGCACTGTGTTCAGGGTTTGGTTTCACTGTGTTCAGGGTTTGGTTTCACTGTGTTCAGGGTTTGGTTTCACTGTGTTTAAGGTTTGGTTTCACTGTGTTCAGGGTTTGGTTTCACTGTGTTTAAGGTTTGGTTTCATTGTGTTTAAGATGGTTTCACTGTGTTTAAGGTTTGGTTTCATTGTGTTTAAGATGGTTTCACTGTGTTTAAGATGGTTTCACTGTGTTCAGGGTTTGGTTTCACTGTGTTTAAGGTTTGATTTCACTGTGTTTAAGGTTTGGTTTCACTGTGTTTAAGGTTTGGTTTCACTGTGTTTAAGGTTTGGTTTCACTGTGTTTAAGATGGTTTCACTGTGTTTAAGGTTTGGTTTCACTGTGTTTAAGGTTTGGTTTCACTGTGTTTAAGATGGTTTCACTGTGTTTAAGATGGTTTCACTGTGTTTAAGGTTTGTTTTCACTGTGTTTAAGGTTTGGTTTCACTGTGTTTAAAGTTTGGTTTCACTGTGTTAAAGAGGGTTTCACTGTGTTTAAGGTTTGGTTTCACTGTGTTTAAGGTTTGGTTTCACTGTGTTTAAGGTGAAGTAACACAAACCTCAGGTTTTGTTACTTTGGTCGAAGCGTGTGTCAATGCAAAAACTGTAATCCATCGTAACTCTCTGAATACTAAACTGATTTTCATGCTTTTTTTTTTGTTTTTTTTTTGTTGCAAACGTCATACATGTAGCTATGATACAGGACAAATAGTTTGGCGTATTTTAATATTCATATGGGATTAACAGTAATAGAATATTCTGATGTAGCCTAGACTGTAGACAGGTATTTTGCAAACACTGTAAACACACATATTATACATATATATATATATACACACACACACACACTAATATATGATAGAGAAGCAGATAGTGGCAGTTAAGTCAAATATTTTAATAATTTGAAGAGACAATATATGATTAGGCTATATATAAATATTCACATATATAAACAAAATACTGACTAATGAATACATTATATTTCTATATAAAACATAACAATGGATAGAAGTTATATATCAGAGAAAATGAAATTATATTTAAATCAGAGTATCAATATAATTCATATATATATATAAAATGAAAATATATATAAATCATATGTAGAGTATCAATATCATTCATTCATACATACATATATGATAGATGTTATATGTCAGATACAGTTATATGTCAGAGAAAATTAATATATATTAATCATATATAGAGTATCAATATACTTCATATCAGGTCAGAGAGAGAGAGCGAGTTCCAAGGCTGTACAAAGCAGAGAGAGATAGAACGTAATGTAAATGTAAATCTCAAGTTCACACAAGAACATGACAGCCCCGCCCCAAACCATATTCACAATCGAATCACGCTCTCTGCAGCTCTCAGCACCTTACATGAATAATAATAATACATTATATTTAGATAGCGCTTTACACAGTGCTCAAAGACACTACAGAACAGAGAGAACACCAAAGAACAAAGCAACAGTAATATACAAAGATTAAAAAAAAAAAACAATAAGATTGTAAAATCAAACCTTCACCGTGCCTTGTGATGGAATCACTGGGCTGTTTTTCAGGGCTAGAAGGTGGAGGCTCTCGTCAGATGAGGATGGTACAGCATCTCTGACCAAGCTGGCACGGCACAGATCACAGGACAGCTTTCATAGAATCTGCCGGACTACAGATCCTGCTACGTGGACCACAGCAGCCACCTGAAAGAAAAAGAGAAATAGCTATTTAACGTGGTTTCCATCAGTAATATCCAAATATTCAACTGGACAACACTAACACTTCAACTTCAACTTCAAAGAACTTTATTTATCCATTAGGAACTTCATGTGTGGAGGAGCAGCAGTACATACAATGAATAAACACACACACACACACACACACACACACACACACACACACACACACACACACACACGCAAACCATGAGCACCACATTAGACATATGGCCTGTTAAGTAAATAGTACCTCCATATGGAGGAGCAATAAATAATAGATAAAATTAGTCCAAGTGTTAAGAAGACAGTCCAAGAGGGGTTCAACCATTCAGAAGTCTTATGGGTGCTGGGACAAAGCTTGACAGAGCTCTATTTGTCCTGAATGCAGGGGCTCTGTATCTGTGGCCTGAGGTAGGAGGCAGTACTGGCTGTGTAGAGAGTGCGTGATGTCCAGAATGATTTGTGTTGCTTTTTGTTTAGACCTTTTGTTGTATGTGCTGATGAGTGATTCCTGCTGTTGTTTTATGATTCTGCTTAGTGGATTCCTGTGGCTGTTGGACAGTGCTCCAAACCAGGAAGTGATGTTGAAGGTGATTATGGATTCAATAAAACATCTGTAAAATGCAGTCAGAATGGATCGGTGGACCTGGAGTTTGCGACGTTTACGGAGGAAAAAGAGACGCTGCTGGCACGTGGAGTGGATGGTATCAATGTTTGCTTTGAAGTTGAGCTCGTGGTGGATTATTGTACCGAGGTATCTGCGTGTGTCAGCCCTGTCCATCGGCTGGTTGTTGACAGTCAGAGTGGGGATGTTGGAGGGAGCTCTACAGAAGTCTATCATTAGTTCTTTTGTTTGGTGACGTTAAGATCAAGGCAGTTCCGCCTGCACCGGTCTGAAAAGATGTCCAGCTCAGACTGGGACTGATGGAAAGAGTTGGTGGAGTCCATGATGACGGTGTCGTCAGAGTACTTGGTGTGTGTAATGTCCGGGTTTGTGCTCCTGCAGTCGTTGGTGTAGAGTGTATAAAGAACTGGTGAAACAGCGCAGCCCCGCGGAGCACCTGTCTTGATGAGCTGAGGTGGCCGTTGACTCTCACTCTCTGTTGTCTGTCTGTAACACATACATTATTTGTGATGTGTGTGGATGTGGAGGGGAAATGTTTAGTCTCTCTGAGGAGCTTGTATGCCTTTGGACCATGTAGATGGAGCGTGAGCGCAGACTCCCTGTGGTCTTTTGTGTCCTCACCGTCCTGCTGTGCCATGAAGTCTGTCTGAAGATCTGACATTTTATGAGCAAAAGTGAGTAAGTCCCCTTCAGATAATGAGTAAGGAGATTAATAAAGAGTGTAAGAATAACATGAAAATGAATTTCAAAGTGCTAATTTCGTTCTACCTGAGTAGAGCTCAAGCCTCTCTTTGAGCTCTTCATGAATGAGGCTCTTTTCCCCCCAAACACTCTCCACTGTGGTCTGTGCCCTCTTCTCTCTGTTCACGGTGTTCACGGTGTTCTTCCTCTCTCGCTCCAGACTTTACACTCCTTCACTGAGTCTGGTCTGAAGAGCGGCCATGATCCTAGAGAGGGATCATCATCATCACTCTGACACCACTAGTGTGGCCCACCTTCTTTCTTATAGTCATCACCTGTCACCTGTGTGTGTGTGTGTGTGTGTGTGTGTGTGTGTGTGTCAGGAGTGCGTGTTCAACATGTCTTCAATTGCGTGTGAATGGGTTTTTGTGTGAGTGTGTTTAACATGAGTGGCAGTAAACCAGTTGATGCGATGCTTACGGCACGTCGTTGGGCTGAGGTCGTGGCTGTGAGCTTCCAGGTTCTGGATCATCCTGGGAGGCCGCGGACAGGCTCTCTTCAGCTCCTCTGGAGGTGGATGTGGTCCTGCCCTTTTCCGGCTAAAATGAAGAAGAAAACACAGGGTCAGCATCTCCCCCTGCGCTGCGAGTGATAACAGAATACTTACTCGTATGAATGCTGACAGCCTCATGATGATTCAGCTGCTCTTTGGAGGTGAACCGGGAAGCTGAAGACGGATGGAACAACACTGTCTCTGAGTTGGACTATCAGTTGTCTGTATTTGTAAGTAAGTGTGGTGGGTATGAGACAGGAGAGGTAGCTTACTGTTGTTAGGGTGAATCACACGTCAGTACTACAGTCTGTGCCACCTGTAACACTCACTGCTCAGTGTTATACCAGTAATATTTGTTTTATTTCTGCAATAGCATTCTTGTGTCAGCTGTAATCTAAGTCAGTGTTATGGAATATGACTTATAAAGTCTCAGCTCATAGACGGGTGAACACCGGCACTAAACGCAGCCTAGCCAGCTGGCTACGACTTCGCTGGTGGGCATAAACACAGGACAGTAATATTCCATTCACAAAATACAACCAATAGTAACGTTCAGTCTTACCTGTGGAAAGTCATCCCCGTGCCCTGTTTGCGACGGTCCGCCAATTTGAACAGGAATAAGCTGCACAGTGCTCTGGCATCTTCTTCCTTCTGCTGCTGAACTAGGAGTACGATGACCGGTACAAGATGGCGGCCGCAGTTCTTTCGCCCCAGCAACCAATGCAGCGTCTACTCTTTATGTGTCTATGGTCCTCCACCTGTGGTACCCATAGATGTCCTGCGCGGTGGAGTCACAACAGCGCAGCGAGAGCGGAAGTGAAGAGAGCGGCGAAAGACCAACCAACTACTTTAAATTGTTGGTGGGTCAACAAGTGAAAAAAGGAAAACATGTGTCCAAAAGGAGGTAAGCTGCTGTAACGCCCAAACACTCATAAGTCAAATTACTCAATGGTTTTTGTTAGCTGTTGAACTGTTAGCTAACGTTAGCTGTTTGGTAGTTTGCTAGCATATGGCTAACATGAGGTAAGTTAGTTAACAGGGGAGGGCGGTTTGAATGGGTCAGGATTTAAGATTACAACATTAAATACTGTTTCCATGTGACAAACCGTAGAAGGCTGGACTTAAATTCAGTGGAGGATAATGCTGGAATCCAAAATGTCTGCATTAGAAATAGGTTCCTTTATCAAAGTTTATGATTTTATGGTGTTTGGTCTTTCTTAAATGGGATGAAATCTCACCCCTGCCATGTTTAACCCAAAGTTACACCCTTTAAAACACATCTTGTATGTTTTAAAACCCACAAATACTACTTCTACAGAGACGTAGTACCAAGGAATATCTGAAGTTCAAAGTACCATCTAAAGCATGTGTTTGCACTTTATTGTATTTCATTGCCTCAGTCTTCTAACATTCCCACAATTTTATGTAAAACTGTTATTGTTATCATTATAATACAATAATTGCTGCTACAACCATGACAACAAACTACTACGTCTACTTTCTAATTTACCATAAGTTACACAGTGAGCAGCGCACTAGATTCAGCAGAAAACTTGAGTCATGTGTAAATAAAACACGTTGAAGTGATGAATCCTCTGCACTTTATTCAATGAAAAACTTAAGATTGTGATATTTTTAGGATGTTTCTTGTGTATGGATTAACAACATGAAACACTTTGTATGATCCACCAAAACTGACCAATTATCTGCAGGACTGTTCAACATGCTTTGTGTGAGTACTGTGTGCTAACTGTAAGGACTTTTATCTTTGAGCTTGCAGAATACAACACTAACAGTATACAGCAGTGGTAGTTGGTCCCATATGAAAGTATAGAAGGTGTAATAATGTATACAGAGTATTTACACTATTGGAAGGTTGAAACTATCATAAATGAATGCACATGGATAACCTAAGACATACACAATATATTCGACAACAGACAGGGAAATGCAAATATCCCAGAATAATCAGGAACCAGAGAGATACAGCAGTTAAACTGGAGTGAAATATCAGGTCTTTTATCAACAATATACACTTCTAGCCGTGGCAGAGACTCCACATCCTGCATCTGTACTGCATGTGTACTGTCTAAAATATTATACAGTAACTAGGATATGATCAGGCTGAGTTTAAAAAACATATCTACAGTTTATGAGCTTCTGACAGCTAAAGACACATCAGAAATAACGTTTTAGTGATTTGATATTTCATGCAAGAGGCTAAATGTAGTAACGATGACATGTAGGCATAGATTCTATTCACTGAGCATTATGATAACTATAAACTACAGTAAATGACTTTAAAGGGATAACCCACCAGTGTATGACGCTTTCTGGCACATTCTCAGTTCAGTGTTTGCATCACCAACACAAAAGTTCACCCTGAACTGATTCTATCTGTCTTCACCCTGAACCAGTCAGCAGAAAGCTAAATGTGTGCTCACAGTCAAGACACAAGAAATGTTAGAGGACATGTGACTGTATATAAAGTGAAAGCAAAGATAGGTGTGGATGCAAATCTGCCTGAATTGAGGCAAAAAGCCATCAGAGCTGAAAATGTTTCCACCTCAGTTAAAAAATCACACTTATTCCAAAGCTGTGACTCAGCGACAATGAAGGAAAATATCAAAAAACGTCTGATAACGAGATTTGAGGTGAACACAAAAGGGACTCCATAAAACTTTGGCTTGTCCGTGTAGCCCTGTTTAGCTGGACATATTTTCTAGTCACGATGGTCAATCAGCTGAGTCGGCAGTAAAGAGTAAAAGTCTAAAAATCATCTCTGTTTGAAGGTACAGTTAGGGGTGAGGCGTCCTGTATGTTTAGTCTTGGAGTTAAGGCAAAGATTAGGTTGTGGATTTGTTAGCTTATCCAAAAAGAAGGTACACGACACTGTGTGTGAATTTCATACCAAGTTTTTAGGGAGTCCCAAATGCAAACACACTCGTTGTACATTGCAAGTTAAAATCTTGATGTCATATATTGACTGTTTGGGGTGAATGAAGACTACAAAAACACTCTGGCAGGCTAAATTCACCTGAATGATGTGAGGTGAAAATTTGTTCCACATTCAGTCTGAACACACATGAAGTTCTCAAATCATTCTGAGATACTGTGAAGCCTAAATAGAGAGACACTTCATAAATCAGAGCAAGCTAAACCAGAGTAAGCTAAACAGCTAGCTAAACAAAAACTAGCCAACAACCAGGCCCACATTCTGTGTGTGGGAACTAATTGTTTGACCTATTATCTATTGAATAAGGTTCACTGAGGTTATTCTTGGTTGCAGAAAATAGTTAGCATCCTGGTACTGGTGTTTAGCATTCTGCTTTTACAGTTAGCCTCCTGAACTAGTGTACAGTTAGCTCTGGGCCAGATTGCGTCAGCCTTCACAAATTTCATGTAAAACGAATAATTCCCAGCACACATCCATATGTACACATATCTAAAAATGTAGAAACAGTACAAAATACAAAAACAACAAAAATGAAATACATTTTTGAAGGCATCTTAAAATGCAATAAAAGTATGACAATATGTGGTTGTTTACAGTGTGGTTAGGAAGAGGACAGAGAAAACTACATTATTTTTAACCTTAATACCTTAATAAGAAAAGCTATTCTGAAATTTACAGAAAACAACTAAAGTGCATGAGGTTTACCGGACGTTAAAAACTTAAAGGAGCTGTTACGGGTGTGATAACAATTTGTTTAATCGGTCCAAGGTGATTTCACCAACATCCACTTTCTTTACTTTGAAAAACGTCACCACAAACTCTACCCAGAATAATCTGACAGTGAAAACATTTTCCACTACAGCTACTACCACTAAATGCACATACCTTGTAAATGATAAAATATAAATTGTATGGATCCATTTTTCAAATAGCGTCTCTCATACACTGACCATCACTTGCTTACATTTAATCTAAACTTAAAGTACTAATTTTCAGCATCTATAACACCTGCTGGATGGCAAAAACGTTGGACCAACTGTGATATGCTAAAATAAAGTGCTGCAGATCATTTATAAACTGAATTTACTAGACCAGCTGTGCATGTTGGCAACCCCAAGTGTCAAGAGGTAAGAACTGCTGCTTTCGAGAGCTGGATTACAATGAGAAGGTGTCTGCAGGTTTACAGAAAAGTCCAAAGCAGAGCATCTTTAATTCACAATTTGAGTTACTTTCTAACATAACAATTGTTAGACCATCAGATCAGCATTTAGTCTGAAGCTCTGTCCCTAATCTACAGTCAAAATCCCACTGACTCTGGGTGGACTGGGGACTAACACAATACAACATGTAAATAAGACAGCTTTGGAGTTGTTCAAAGGCCTGTTTTGTCCACTGGATCAAATCTGTTCTTCACCTTCTGTCTTCTGACAGTTCAGACAGGTTTTCCTCTCATCTTTCTTGATCTTCTGCTCATCTTTAAATAACAAGAAAAATGTGAGCGCCCCATTTTACATTAGTGTTGTATGGGTACCTGAGGGGGTTGTACGTGGCCAAAGTCACACAGGTCACAAGGCTGATGGTTTGATGAACTCGGGAGCAACGTGGCTTATTTCTCCTTCCACTTCTTCTCCTAGCTCCAAATGTTCTTCTGCTTTCCGACTTCCTCCATCCTTCCAGCTCTAACACAGCCGTCACGGCAGACCTCACAAGGAAGTTGAGACTACTTCATAAAAGAAAGTGCAAATTAGAAGAATAAAGATCCTCCAACAAGAATGCTTTTGTCAATCTGTTGATAAATCTGAGCCAAAGGCATCATAAGCTGACTGCATAGCAAGGATAAAGGTTCAAAGCAAAAATGCTTCTTCAAATCATACAAAACACTGTAAGACACAAGAAACAAACAATGAAGAATTTACTAGAATAGTGTCACTCATATTATTGTAATTGCACGAGTTCTCCTTTATATGATTTGCTAGTTCTCTAAATAACGTTAACTTTGTTTAAAGTGCTTAAAAAATATGACTAAGAACTTGACTCAATCCTCTCCGGTCACGCGATTAGCCATTGGACGCTTCTACTAGCCAAGAGATGAGTCATAGCAGTAGCCCAAATATCAACCAGAAAGGATCTTCCTTATCTTCACTATTAACTTAAAGACATTTTGAAGCCTCGGTAAATTTCTGTCCTCGTGTAGGATCAAGGCCATATCCACAAGAGTAGTTGCAACAGGGACCGACAAGAAGCAAGGGAATCCCCTCAGTTCACCAGCAGGACAAAACGGGACAAAATTTTGGATTCTGAAGGCCACATCTATGAGCCACAGGTGAGCCTGTGGGACCAAAGTCTACCAGACACGAACTTCCTTCACAAAATCACCAACAGAGATTGTTCAGCTCCTGGGCAATAGTGTTACAGAGGTACCAAGGCCACACCCAATATGAACTGACCACACCCACAACCACAAGCCTCGTCACACTCATTGACAAGTTAGAGAATCCCCACACTTTACCACCAATACAAGTACATTTTGAACATCATGGGCATTTGCGCTACACAGGCAGGGTCAAAGCTGAAAGTCCAATGTCAACTTGTCACAGAACTGAGCCAATCGGCAACAATCCCTCAAAAAGAGTCCAGCTGAATCAAGAAAGGATGTAACAAGAAATCCGAATCCCAACTCTCTGATCTGACATTTCATAAACAGTTCCTGTAATCTGTTTGATTTCATGTTCTGTGACTTCTGTTCAAAAACTCTTTACTGCAGGTCATTTCCTGTGCCTCTGATTTCGTGTTGTGTCAGTTCAGTGCTGGGGAGGCTGATGCAGCAGACAGTAACCTCCATTTTCCACAACAAAAGAGAAGGAAGACAAAGAAGTGAAAAATGAATCTGATCTGCTTTAAGAAAAGAAAACTTAATTAAGCAATTTTAGAAGCAGGTCATTCCATCAGGCTCGGAGGTTGTGGTTGCTGTGGCTCCACCTCCAACCAAAAAGACAGCCATGCTGGATTTTGACTGGTTGATTTTGGGGATGCCAGTATTTCCTGCTCCATGAGGACCAGAAGTGAAATGGGCCTGGCTGCTGCTACTACCACTGTTGTTGAACTCTAAGTCCAGGTCAAGAGCTGTATCCATGGAAACGACCCATGAGGCAGGACGCCATTTTTTCAGGGTGTACGGAGTCTTGACGCGACGTTTTATTTTCTCTCCTGAAGCACTGAGACTGCCATTCTCTATCAGAGAAATACCATCTGAGGGGAAGAGAAGAAGAAAAACATTAGAAAATGGATGCCTGTATTCATACCTTTCGATAATTAAAACTACAGGCACATTGTATGAGCGGTGTCAAAACCATAATGTTTTAGGAGCTTGTACTGTTTCACACTCTCTATGCCACTGGATGCAAACTTAGTACTATAACTTTATGATACTTTGCCCTCAATGAAGTGGAGTCAAACTCAGATGTTAATTAATTTGGCGGTCCTTTCTAAGTATGCGGTGTCAGACGGTGGCATCGTCACTACCTGCAGGGCTAGCTGGTGTGCCACTGTGGCTGCAAAAGGTAACCAGTAACATGAGGGCTTGCTGGGAATAACTAGCTATCTGCAATAGTCCCTAATTGGCTTGGTTGCTAATTTATATTTGTATAATCAAATCTCACAGCTGTCTGCAGACCATGCTGCATCACTTTTGTGAGCAGATTAGACTGCTAGACTTTAACATCTGCAATTGGTAAGTGGCACAAATTTGCTGTTCATTGTATGGATCTGTACAGATATAATTTGCTTCTGCATGGGACTGCACTGATCATGGCAATTTCAATTTCAATTTCTTGTCTAAAATTGCTGGTCTGACTGAGCCCACACAGAGCCCTGACACACCAGGCCATTGTGCACAACTCGTCCAGTGTTTGGAATCTGTAGCTGACATTTGGTGAAAGTGTGTATGATGTGTCCAGCACCATTGGTACTTGTAACATTTTTTGGTTTATCCATCCACCAATTTGGTCCAGTGCAAGACATCTAGGCCTTTCGACAAGTTTGAGTAGAAAACTGACGTGGACATTCATGGTCCAAGGAGGATGATTCCTAATGATGACTCTTCTAGAACAGGTGTAACTTTTCCTTAAACATAGGGGAAGACTTCCTGAGAAGGCTGAAATGAGCTGGACTACACTCTCCCATGTTCACCGCCTTCGATTGAGGCACTGCTAAAAGGGTCTTCACCAGCAGTATCACTGTTGCATATGGTAACTGCAGTTTCAAAGACCGTCAGACCCCTCAGTGAATTGTGAGGACAGCTGAGAGGATCATATGAAATTAATGAAAGGATAGGGAGCAGCATTTCTTTCCTAGAAACAACATCTTTGATCTTGACTAATATCTTTGAATTGGAGTTAAACATTTAAAATTTTGAACCTAGTATTTTGACCCCTGTTCAACTGAAGGAATAGCACTGCGCTAGAAAATGAAAGTAATTCAGCATTTCATCTTGGCTCACCTGATGAGATGCACGATGAAGACAGATCCAGGGAACAAGGACGCTCAGGCCTCTTGACCTTGGCCAGTCTCATCTGGGTCTGCAACAGACCTGGAGTTTGTGGATCTAAGGTTGGACTTTGTGGAGCCGCAACTTCTGAGGCTGCAGCATCTGCAAGAGCTACGGTTTCTAAATCTTGAGATTCCGAAGCTGTTTGTGGGACAGGATTTTCTGATGCTGGGACCTCCAAAGGTGAAGCTTTTCGATTCACTACTGGAGCTTCTGGATCTGAGGGTTTTGGAACTTGAATTTCTGGATCTCTGCACTCTGGGACCAGTGCAGAGGCAATAGAACGGACCAGATCAGCCTTTGGGCCTCTGGTAGATTGAGTGGTCAATACTGGCTCTGCAAAAGGGGCTCTCGGGACACATGGGCCTGGACCTGAACCTTGACCTCTATCTTGGCCAGTGCAAGGGTCCTGTAGTGTTTGGGCATGGCCCGATGTAGTGCTTCCTGCTGGAGCAGAAAGCAGAATTTTATTTTCCAGATTTGAAACTGAAGCATTAGCAGGGGATCCAATGATCAGCTGACTAATCAGGTGTGGCTCAGATTTAGTACTGTTGATGCCCCTTCCCTCACTGACCTCTGAACCAATCATCCTTTCAGGTTCAACCTCTAAACCCTGGATCTTGACATCTGACCCCAACACTATCTTATTGTTGTTGTTGTTGGAGTTTGAGCCTCGTCCCGACAGGATGTTTCCAGGTCGTGACTGATGATGATGATGATGATGATGAAGAAGATGAGGAATGGGTTCGCTCTCAGCAGGTGACTGTTCCCTTCTCAGCAGTGGTTCATGCTCATCAGGACTGGAGTTGAGCAGGTTCATACAGTTGTCCTCTCCTCCGACTATGCCTCTCTCCATCTTGTCGTCATCCTCCAGCTGCGGCCCTGCCAAATTGGTTCGACCACCTCCTATAATTCCATTCGTCACCAGGGTGGGGGCACCTGCACTGTAGCCATTGGCGACAACCATTATTGGATGGGCTGTGGTCCCAGTTGCAGCACTGCCTCTCATGCTGGTGTTGTTAGTCACTGTGGTAACCAGATGGGGCTCTACAGCTGCGGCGACTGTTACCGTGTTCATTTTAGCAACACCTGTTTCCACCTGTAATACAGTACATTCTGGATTAGTGATGCAAGTAAACCAACAATTTCGTAATAATCTTCTGCTTCAATCTTACACAGTGAAGCCTTGAACTTGATCAGTTGGTTGGTTAACAGGATCAGCCAATGTAACCCCCTTGATTCACCAAATTTTAGGCTACAGATGGCAGTATAGTAGCTTGATCTTGTTTCACAATTGTATTTGAGAACCCACGCTAAAAACTCCATGCTTGAAAATCAGAATATCAGCACAACATCTTCAAGGTCATAACACGTAACCTGTTGAGATTTCATTGGACGAGAAATATTCCATAATTCTTTTGAGTCTTGATTCACATTAGTGATCTAAACCTGTTTGAAGTGGAGTGAGTGTAAGAATACATAGGGATTAGACCCCAGTAACACCAGAAACTGGCTGAGGTTTGGTTCACTACACTACAAGATTGGTTTGAGTATTCCTGTTGTGATATATTTTTAACAGTGGAGTATTTACTTCAGGTGATAGCACTGGATCTCATTTGCAATGAAAACTTTCTCAGAAGAAAGATACACCTGCAGCTCCACCATCAGTGTTGCTACACTGACACATAGCTCATTAGCTTGGAATCTAACTGAACTTTAACCAAAGCCAAGAGTTTATGATGGTGTGTATTGCTGCTATAGGATACTAGACAAAATACAGCAAGATATTAATGCCATCACTTCCTAGACTTTGAAGGAGGTCACTGATGAGTTAGTGAGGCAGATTTCTAGTTTTAGTTGTGTAAACTGCATCAACTAGTGTAGAAAAGATCTCATTAGTTCTGTATTAAACAGGGAGCAAATTAACAGAACATCTTCTGGACTGAAAATTGGGCTGAAAAACCTGAGGACTAAAGGCCTGCAGGGCAAGCTGGAGGGGACAAATAGAACAAAGTTAGTGGAGTCACAGATTCTCCAGCTTCACATGCAGAAACCAATACAGGCTGGGTCAAGTTGGAAAGGGGCATGCATGATCCAGAGAGGTCCCGCTTCCCTTGGGCAATCATTTCACAACTTCAGTGGTCACCAGAGAAAAATGGATGGCACAGGGCTTTGGTACTGCCATCTACCTGTGCCACTGTCTGGATAAGGTGAATATGTCTATAGAAAGTGACTGATTGGTAATCGGTGGTTTTATTAGATTTCGGATGGAGGACCAGTTTAACCAGATCAGATCATATCCTGCTGTACCTGTCTATGGTTTGACTTCAGCTTTCCCATCTTAAGTCGAGAAGAAGCTGAGGAGGTCTCCTTGGTTTTGGGGAGAAGGTGGAGGCTGGTGGGCCTCTGGAGCAGGTTCTGCTGTTTAGGGAGGGGGTGGATAGAGGAGGAGGGAGAGGTATCAACCCCACCAACAGCCTCCAGGTCACCCTGAGGAGTCAATGCTGACCTGCTTACCTAGATGAACCACAGGAACAGATTCTTGGTTACTACATACATTCAGTAGCAGCCACATATGCTATTCAGTGAGGTATTAGAAGTACTTAATCTCTGTAGCAAGTATCCTCAATAATAGTAGTACCTCATTGGTGTATAGTAACAGTAATAGAACCTCAGCAGTTTGTAGTACCTGATGGTAAAGCAGGTTGGTTGTTTGTTGCTCTGTTGAACCAAACTGTTTCTGTGACTGTTCCAGCAAGTTTTCATCAGAACTTTCAATCAAGTTCTTGTCAACCTGTAGAGACAGACACAGATGTTAAAACCATACCAGTCTGGAACTGGCTCATAGGGAGAAACTGCAAAAATAAGAACAAAGTAAAACTAAAAACCTCTTTGGGGTCAAGTTTGGTGGCCTCCAAGTCTTCCTCTGTCAGCTGCAGGCAGACTGGGACACTGGAACCAGTACCACCTAGAGGACAGCAGGGACAATTACAGCACTTACTGAAGACATGTCCACAACAGTTCACATAAATGTCAAAATGCTAATTACTTGCCAAATGTATATCTGATGGCTTTATTCAGATCACTAAAATTTTACCATCCACATTAAAATGCCACACCTAATTTCAGTCCAATGGTGCCAACATTTCTGTTAAAATCATGTTTCAAAGGCTGACGAGACGGGACGTTTGTATGAATGGAACGGTTAAAGCAAATATCAGTGAAGTTTCAAGATTTTCTAAATGCATTAGTTTAGTATTCGGGTGAGGGGTGCAGGTGGGTTGTGTGGGGTAGTTGTTTTAAGTCAAACTGAAATAAAAAATGATATATCCTTTCTTCTTTGCATTTGTAATGTGTTTTCCTCCACACCAGTCTTAACGTGTGTTCAGAGACTGTGTATGACTTACCGGTGTGTTCAGACTCAGAGATGCTGGAGAGGATGGTGGCAGGTGTCTGGGCAGTGGTGGGCGGCACACTGCTGTCTGAACTGGCTGACCAAGCCTGACTCTGACAGAGAGAGAGAGAGAGAGAGAGAGAGAGAGAGAGAGAGA